>CM041777.1:312621056-312943998 GCA_023374045.1 Limonium bicolor | reverse complement strand
GCAGTAAGCGACTGTTATATGAGTATTGTTAGGCAATAAAATGGCAAATGAGCAGAGTTATGAGTTAAACTCACCAGAGATGCAAGATAAATAATAGTAAACAGACTGGGCAGTAAGCCAGTAGACGGTAATATGTGATAAGGATTTCTTGGGAACACGGTGTGAATTCCTATTGCAATCGCATGAGAGATTTACTGCCAAGAATTTACGCCTCTGCACTCTGTATGACTGAGTGTTTTGGTATTGCACTTGCGCAGTAATGTTCGAGTGAGATACTTAGGAATTTGGGAAACGATAATTGTGGTGGAAGTAGAAAGAGGCTTATAAAGCTATAAGGACCGAGGCATAGGAAATGCAAGGTCGTACCAATGAAAGAATACTTGTACAAAACCAAATGTGGAGGCATGATTAAGAATACACTAGTAGAAAAAGACCCTACCGCAGCGGTTGTTTGGTACCTATGGCAGCGGTTGAAAACCGCTGCGATGGGTGCCGCTGCTGCGGTAGGTGAAACACCTAACGCAACAGTTGTAGAACCGCTGCGGTAGGTACTCTAACGCAGCGGTTCTTACTAAGAACCGTTGCAGTAGACCTTTTTTTTTAAAAAAAAAACAACCTATCGCAGCGGTTCTTAGTAAGAACCACTGCAATAGGTTATTTTTTATTTTTTAAAAAACAACCTATCGCAGCGGTTCTTAAGAACCACTGCAATAGGTTATTTTTTTTTCCATTCCACCCTACAATTCTACCACACACACCCAAAATCAATCAAACCTGTTAAGATATAGCAATTAACAATGCCACCACAGTGGGGCATTAGATCAACCATTTCACCATTTAAATAGCCACCAAACCAATCAACGGGCAATAATCCACTTACATTTACAAATTTGAGCAAATTAATCAAACATCAACAAAATCTTTACATAGAAACGACAATTGTTTCATGAGAATTTCAAAATCATCCTACCCAATCCTACCAAACCCTAGAAGCAACCTACATTAACGCTCATGAATTCTGCCCATTCTTCGAGCACCTCGGTTATATGTCCTTCGTTGTAACCGTCTACCAACTCTTCAAAAGCCTTGGAATTAACACAAAAGAAATATGATTAGTTGCTAATAATACTTTGAGTTTAAGAATCAATGTTAAAAATTATCTACAAAACCAAAATATTTCGAGAATGCTACTTACCAGGTCTAGAGACTTCTCTGGCAAGAGTCTCGGTCCCGCTATCAAGTCACTCATAAACCGAATGACATAGTAGCCACATTCCGAACCTCCCGGCTGCTGTGGACACTGCACATGTATATACGTACATATTCAAAATCGATTTAACACATAAATTATAATACTGTTCCTATTTTAAAACTAATGAACATATTACAAAATTTGAATAAGGACTACAAAAATACCTTGACTACATTCCATGGAATCTTCTTAAATCTCTCTCCTCGGACTTGCGTCATTACAAATACAAAGGCACTAGAATTCATACGCACAGATAAAGTAAAAGTTATCAACCGGATGATTAAGAAATAACTTAAAATTGATAATTAATCAAGTTAAGTAAATTCATCACCTCATCAACATGTTATATATAAGTGGCCTCTTGGGATGCCGAGATGCTGAGTCAAGCTGCAGGACTCTTGGGCTTTTTATACATAGAACGAGCAAAGACCAGTGTCGGCTGTTCATAGATTACAATACAAGCAGAACTTAATTCAATCAATTACATAATAAAATATCATAATTTTTAAACTAACTTAACATTAGATAAAATTCTTACCCTTGATGAAGAGGCAGCATTATGTAAGATTTATCAGCAAGTGCACACGAATGTATCACAGTCGACAAGTACTGGACCAAAGCTTGGGGGTCAGATCCCATATTAGCTTCAGAACAGTAGTCAGGGCATAAGAACCCGAAACTACTATTCTCATGTACTTGGACCACCTTGTCATCAATAAACCTGCACAATATAAAGAAACAAATATTATGAATTTAATTTTCAAATATACAGAGTAAAATGTGTACAAGCTATGCTAATTACTCACATGCAAGCCGATTTGAGAATCGACGCACTCAACCAATCCTTCGTGAACAACTCCACAAAATCAGTAAGATAGATTTCAAAACTCTGAGCGCCTGCATAGTATAAAAGATCCGGTCTTGGTTCCATTGTAACCGAATCTCTTCCTGGCGGCGTCATCAATAGTGTGGAGTGCAACAATTTCAGCTTGGGGGGTAAGGCATTCAGAACCGCCGGTTGTAGCAAATTCGATCTCAGCACAACTCTAGTTGCGGATGCCATCGAAGGATGAGCTGGTGCAACAACAACTCTCTTTCCTTTTGCCTTATCAGAATTTGATTGAATGTGTTCCTAATATATTAATTTAATAAGTATATGTTTCTACTCTAGGATATGTTAAAGAATAAGTTTTTTCATGGGGTTACCTGCTGCTCCCCAAGCCTAATCAATCTATAGGGCCACTGTACTGCATTGGATTCAGCTTGACGAAGGGTGGATATGTCTGCACTGGGCACCGGTATCTGACAATCCGCGTAAGCAGGCGCGTAACCTTCAACAAGCACCCGGGCATGGTACTCTCGGAGCGCTGTATTCCTCACGGTGTCTCCAGCACAAGACTTGAAAAGTTTTCCCCACCCTACTTCGACTTCGTCAACGCCAATCACTTGGAACAATGTGCAGTCAATTGGTTGCTAAATTTTCAAAATTAAAGATTTTAGATGCACATAAACAAGTGTATAATTTGTTTTTTTGTATTTGTAGTTAACATGTTGTTCTAACCTTGAGAGATGAATATGGAAATGGGTTGACGGAGTGAACACTACTGGGAGGCACTGCTGCGGGCTCTGATGCTTGTGCCTGATCTGGCGGTCTAGAAACCTCCTGACTCATCCTTCAGAACGCATCATCTCCATAGCTTGAGCGATTGACTGCTGAAATTCATTTCGTAGTCGCTGCTCGAGCTCCGCATTCTGGCGTAAGTGCTCCTCATATGTAATGCTCCCTCCAGCACTGTGTCTGGACCCAGGATTACCGAAGGCTTGGCGTATACCGACATGACCACCAAAGCCTACTGCACGACCCGGATGATCCTTCTTCCCGAGAGCGCGGGAAAGTGGATCATCCTGCCTAACGGGCTGCCAAGTGCCCTGGGTGATCTGGGAGCTTAACTCTTCCTGTTATGGAGTTTAATAAGTCAATAAGGATACTTCGGTTTATTTAACTGCTATTGTTACTCTATAAATATAATAAACATTTTTTAAACTTAAATTCACTTACCATTTGGTTGATGACTTCTCTCGTGGCGTCATCATACTCAGCAGGTGCCGCCGGATTTGAAGGTTTCTTCCGTCGACTTAAGTCCCAAACCTTCATCCTTCGTTCGCTGACATTCGAGCCAGCTGGCAGCAACCCCTCTTTCTCCCACTGCGGCACACGCTGAGTGTTGTGCAAAATAATGTTGAAACTACTTTGCTAACTACGGGCAGTGAACCCGGTCGTTGTAGTACAACAAGGTCGTATCCACAGGGACTTCGCAACTATCTAGCTAATTATCAATTTAGTAACTGTGCAGAAATATATACAAAGGTGCATAAATGTAAACTGGGGTTTTTGGGATTTTAGTTGATAGATGGAAAATAAAGGAAAGCAGTAAAACTAGACTAACTAATCTAGGATAGGTGTAGCTCGGGATGGATATTTGCACCCGTCCTCCCTTTACTACCAATGGTCAATTCTCGAACTCATGGCTAAACAACGGGAACGCTAAACTAACTAATATCCTAATCAAGGTCTACTAATCCTAACCAACAGAATGGAACCTGGTGGATCTTCCAAGTACCTAGTCAATTGATGGCATTAAGCACAAATTCCCCTTAAGTTGCAGTGAAGTCTAATCTCGAAATCCTCGATATTAGAATGCACTGATTCAGTCCTCACGGTCTAGATTTCTATCTCAGAATCACATGTTGACAGAAATCCACAATAATGCTCAACTAATCGGTAGGCCAAACCAACCAGTTTAACACATAGTGCTAATTAATCAGCAACCTAGAATCTATCTCAGAATCTCATTTCAACAAATTCAAGGCAAACCAACCAATTTCACACAAAGATAACAAATTGGGCAAAACCCTCAACAAATCCCCAAATCATGGGTGACAAGTTCAAGAGCCACAAACACACAATCGTTATCGGTATTCAGCACACGAACTGAAATAAAACCATAAACGAGTTCAAGAATCTACAACGGAGTTTAGGGATTTTGGGGCAAAATCCCCAAATCCCAAGCTACAAGGAGACTACTCAAGCATTGAAGCTACAAAGGAGAGAAAGGAGGAAGAAATAGCCATTAATGGAGGTGGTTGAGCTCTTGAATGAGGTGAGATCCTCTCCTCTTCCTTCCTTCTCTTCTCCTCTCTTTTTCTCTTCTTCTGTCGCCTCTATCGTCGCCTGGAGTCCAGGTCTCGACCTCCTCTCTTTCCTCCTCTTTTCCCCTTTTAAAATCTGATTTCTGGGCAAATTTTACGACCGACCGGACTTGCGACCGGACTTGCAAGGTCAGTCGGAGTCAGTAGCGATTTTCGGACGCGTTTTTAAGTTCGACCGGACTTGCGACCGGACTTGCAAGGTCGGTCGATTCCAGTAGCTTGTAAAAACGCAAATCTGGGCAAAATTTCGGCCCGACCGGACTTGCGACCGGACTTGCAAGGTCGGTCGGAGTCAGTATAACTTCAAAACGCTGTATCTTCTTCATTTTAACTCCGATTTTGGATCCTTTTGCACCCACGCGTTCCTCTCTTCGTCTACTTTACTCCTAGCTATGTTAATCCTCCTGTTTAAACAATAAATGTGTGAAACACCAATGAAACACAAAACTAGAGGAAAACAAACTAGAGTGGAGAAATGAGCATGAAAAGTGTTGATTAAACATATGAAATACACCCCTAAAACATGCTCATTTGGACACTCATCACACCCCCACACTTACCTTTTTGCTTGTCCTCAAGCAAAACCAAGCACCCATGCAAGTAAGGAATGCTCAAGACTAACAAACACTAACATGAATTGTAGGATAAAAGAAGAAGCAAAAAGTGATTAAAACCTTTGAGGAGTGTGAACCATCTCTTAGTGGTGGCATGGGTGTGCTTAGGGCAAAACAAAATCTAGAGTTTCGGGGTATGATCCGAAGTGCTTCAAAGTTCTAAAGATTAGGTGACTTGGAGAGCTTTTACCATGTCCACCTTCTCTCAAGAATGGGCATTGAGAAGAAAACAAAAGGAAAAAATAGATTTATGCATTTGTTTCACTTTTGCATAAGAGATGAGAAGATAAAATTTTGGCATCATGCCTTTGCATTTAAGAACACTCAACTCTCATTGTTGGTTAACAATGGCGTCTCACAAGTCCCTTGAAGGATTTTCACAAAGAAGCACCCCTTAGCAATCCCTAAGAAAGAAGACAGAAGGAACCCCAAAGCAATAAAAATCCAATCATACAAGATCACTTGGCCACACCGCATGTAAAATGCTCCTCAAAAGCAATCAAAATGAAAAATTTAAGCATTTATCCCACAATTCATAATAGTATTTGTTCTTAATGAGAACAACTCACAACACAAGGGTCCAAGTTTTTTTATTTTGGGGACAATCGCAAGATAAGCATGAAGTATTAAGCATTTAAGCACACAATTCACCGAAAAGGTCACTCCCCCACACTTAAATTGAACAATGTCCCCATTGTTCACCAATCAAAACCGGGGAAGGTTCCAGAAGACCTTTGCGGGAAGCAGACAAAAGGAAAATCACACGGGACACAAACAAACAGTATAGCATAGAAGCTATCCCCAGATTTGCAAATTCAAAAATAGAGAGAAGAACAAAACTAAAAGAAACTAGTACTCCCCTGAGATTGCTATTGCTATCAGTTTGTATAACTCCCCCACACTTGAGCTTCAGCCTCAAGTAGCGTAGCTTAGTTGCGGTGTGGAATTGAAATTGCACCCGCATAAAACACTAGAAGCAACCAAACTACAACTGGAGTTAAGGGTTAGCAAAAACAAAACCAAAGGAGAACGAAAACAAAAACAGGAAATAAAAATAATGGAGTCGTTGTGGGCAAATATTAAAGGAAGGGTGAAACGAGTACTCCCCGATAAGATGCGGATGGAAGATAGGGTGCCCGCATAATTGCTAGTGGGAGGGGTCGTTGAGGTGCTACCTTCAATCGTTGGAGATGAAGGTCCTCTTGGAAAATTTCGCCAGAGGTTCCTTTGTAATTGTTCCTAATTCCATCCCTTTTTCAGAGGGGCTTACCTGTCTCCAAAATATTCACAACACAAACGCCACCAATTGGGCGTAAAAGGGCAAGTCCAAAGAATGCCAAAATAGCCCATTATTGAAATCAATGCAAAATCTAAACTAACAGAATTTAAAAGACAAGACACGAAATGAAATCCGGGTTGCCTCCCGGTAAGCGGCCCTTCTTTAAGGTCTTTGGCTAGACCATACCACCGTGAAGTCATCCGGGATTGAAGATGAACGTTGAAGTCGGCTTCAACGGGTGGGTTGGGCGGGCATCATCTAGCAATGAAGAACGACCCGGATCAAAAGGAAATGTGGCCTCAACACTTAGGATGTGAAAGTGTAAACTCCACCGATCGTTCTTCAGGTGGAAGTGTTGAGGTGGGTGATCCTTGGTACGAGGATAAAACTGTGGTGGAGCCTCCTCTTCAAATTCAAGGATGTAAACATCCTTATCTTCAGTGAGCGGTGCAGGGAGAACTCCGGAGCGGACTTTGTCTTCAATCTTTGGTCCCGGATCAAATGGGAAGGTGGCCTCCACACTTAGCGGGTGTACGTTGAGCTTCCACCCAACTTCATTAGTGCACGGGTGGGGGCCTTGATCCTTCAAATGAAGATCAAAGTTAATGGGCTCCTCCTCCTCAAATTCAAGGATGTAGACATCCTCGACCTCGGGGTGAGGCTCATAGGAAGAGCCTTGATGGACATCAACTTCAGAGGGATGCGACTCCTTGAAGTCGATGGTGGCACTCTCCTCTGATGACTTGGAGGGAGGCAACATCTCCTCCTTCTCAGGGTTGAGGATGTACCCATCCTCATCTTCTGTGTAGAGCACGGAGAAGGAGGGGAAATAGCAGTAGCTGACTTCAGAGGGAGAAGAATCCATGAAGTCGAGGTGGAAGCTATCCTCTGATGGCTTGTCTTCAAGATCAGGCAGATGGTTGGATGATGTTTGCTCAGGTTCAAACGGGGGAGGAGATAGAGGGTAACTCAAGTCCTCAGCAAGGTGATCCACTTTATGAACTGTTTTGCTCTCCAGTTGCTGTGATGTAAGGTTTAGTAGGCCTTCCATCATTGCGTTTATCTCTACCAATTCGGCATAGAGCTTTAGTTGGTTCATGTCGAGGTCTCTTTCCTCAGTCTGCTGCTCCATCTCATGAACCATTTCATTCTCTGGTTGTTGCTCCTTTCGAGCTAGTGTAATGAGCTGGTCCATGTCGATGGTGTTCATTCTAGCGATGAGATCCTCCATAGTTGGTGAATCTTCCCTTGCCGTGATCATAGAACAATGAGCACTCTCGCGGTCTCCTCCATTCTCTTGGCACATGATCCGTTGGTTGATGTCTTGTTCGGTGGGGTTTGAATTGGCGATAAAGCATTGGTCCTCCACATGAGCCTCTAATCCAGCGATAAGGTCCTCACAAGGAGGCCACAAATGGTAATGCCCACACCCTTGACAGTCAACATCCCGGTCGTAGGTTGTACCATCGTAAATGTACTATAGGAATGGCTGTACCACCCTTCTACTTGATCATAATGAGCCTCCATCAGAATTAAGTTCCTACCAAGAAAAGAAAAAAAAATTATACACAAAGGGGAAAATAAAGGAAATGAAAAATATGCACAGAAACTAAACAGATAATAAACTAGATAGTTGGACCGAAGTCCCCGGCAACGGCGCCAAAAACTTGTTGGCAAAATAATGTTGAAACTACTTTGCTAACTACGGGCAGTGAACCCGGTCGTTGTAGTACAACAAGGTCGTATCCACAGGGACTTCGCAACTATCTAGCTAATTATCAATTTAGTAACTGTGCAGAAATATATACAAAGGTGCATAAATGTAAACTGGGGTTTTTGGGATTTTAGTTGATAGATGGAAAATAAAGGAAAGCAGTAAAACTAGACTAACTAATCTAGGATAGGTGTAGCTCGGGATGGATATTTGCACCCGTCCTCCCTTTACTACCAATGGTCAATTCTCGAACTCATGGCTAAACAACGGGAACGCTAAACTAACTAATATCCTAATCAAGGTCTACTAATCCTAACCAACAGAATGGAACCTGGTGGATCTTCCAAGTACCTAGTCAATTGATGGCATTAAGCACAAATTCCCCTTAAGTTGCAGTGAAGTCTAATCTCGAAATCCTCGATATTAGAATGCACTGATTCAGTCCTCACGGTCTAGATTTCTATCTCAGAATCACATGTTGACAGAAATCCACAATAATGCTCAACTAATCGGTAGGCCAAACCAACCAGTTTAACACATAGTGCTAATTAATCAGCAACCTAGAATCTATCTCTGAATCTCATTTCAACAAATTCAAGGCAAACCAACCAATTTCACACAAAGATAACAAATTGGGCAAAACCCTCAACAAATCCCCAAATCATGGGTGACAAGTTCAAGAGCCACAAACACACAATCGTTATCGGTATTCAGCACACGAACTGAAATAAAACCATAAACGAGTTCAAGAATCTACAACGGAGTTTAGGGATTTTGGGGCAAAATCCCCAAATCCCAAGCTACAAGGAGACTACTCAAGCATTGAAGCTACAAATGAGAGAAAGGAGGAAGAAATAGCCATTAATGGAGGTGGTTGAGCTCTTGAATGAGGTGAGATCCTCTCCTCTTCCTTCTCTTCTCTTCTCCTCTCTTTCTCTTCTTCTGTCGCCTCTACCGTCGCCTGGAGTCCAGGTCTCGACCTCCTCTCTTTCCTCCTCTTTTCCCCTTTTAAAATCTGATTTCTGGGCAAATTTTACGACCGACCGGACTTGCGACCGGACTTGCAAGGTCGGCGGAGTCAGTAGCGATTTTCGGACGCGTTTTTAAGTTCGACCGGACTTGCGACCGGACTTGCAAGGTCGGTCGATTCCAGTAGCTTGTAAAAACGCAAATCTGGGCAAAATTTCGGCCCGACCGGACTTGCGACCGGACTTGCAAGGTCGGTCGGAGTCAGTATAACTTCAAAACGCTGTATCTTCTTCATTTTAACTCCGATTTTGGATCCGTTTGCGCCCACGCGTTCCTCTCTTCGTCTACTTTACTCCTAGCTATGTTAATCCTCCTGTTTAAACAATAAATGTGTGAAACACCAATGAAACACAAAACTAGAGGAAAACAAACTAGAGTAGAGAAATGAGCATGAAAAGTGTTGATTAAACATATGAAATACACCCCTAAAACATGCTAATTTGGACACTCATCACTGAGCAATACTTGTACTCCCCATGTGATGGGGGTAACGATTTTTTTTTTGCATTTTGTTGTTGTTTCTCACGTATAGCCTACATATATGTATGAAAAGACAAATTATGCAAATAATATATGAAAAAGACGAATTAACCAAATGAACTCTAAGGACACTTTAAACATTTATCATACAAAAGAACAACTACTAGTGTGAAACTCACCTTGAACTCAGGGGTCAAATGCTTCGCAACAAACTCATTCCACTGCTCTTCAGTAATACCATCATATTTTTGCCACGGTGGTCTCCGATCATCCGCATCTTCACCTTCTGCCTCCTCTATCTCTGCGGGCTCCTCACAGTAAATGTACTGCCTCGTGAGCAGAGATCTGAAGTCTTTGAACTGTGTGGCAATCCCCTTCATCACATCATCCTTCAGAGAAGGATCTATACAGAATCGGTCCTATATGCACAAAAAAAATGGATTAGTGTAAAAAATAACTATATAAATCTTAAAACAAACTATTAAGTGTAACAAATACCTTGAGACGTTCAAATATCTGCTCCTTCAACGCCTGAGGCACTTGCTTCCAATTGTGGTATATTGAAATATGTACTCACCAAATGCCTGGCTAGAGCAGTGAAATCATTTTTCCAAGTACCCGTGGGCTGATTAAACTCATTGAACTCCAAAGGCTTTGTCGGGGGGCCTCTATTTGCTTTCAGCCCACGGGTTGCCCCTCGTTTTTTGGGTTTCTTGAGAGGCGGAGCAACTTGTATCTCTTGTCCTTCCTGTGAAGGCCCTGCTGTCTCGGTCTGCTGTGGGGTGGTCTCTACGTCTGCTTTCTTTGATTTCTTTTTACCACCTCGTGTGGTGCGTTTTGCCGGTCTACTATCCCCAGTCAGAGCAGCTGTCCTATAGGATCATCAATAGGATCATCATCCACTGAGGAAAAAAACACACACACATTAGATCAATATTCATGGAACGATGTATAATTGCAAAAATAAACATAAATAATTAATTCTGATAACATTGTAACAACAATAATACGAATTATATAATGTAATTTCAACCAATGGTGTTACCTAGACATAGTAACATATATCATGATCTGTTTTCTACCCAAACCCCCTCATTATGGTCTGATCGAGCGTAGATGGTCTGAACATCATCATTTTGTAAATCATCAGTTGAATCATGCAACCCTGTATGCAACGATACAGTTTCATCTATCATCTCATTTCATCATCGTCGTTGTTTTCATCCTCAAACAAAACCGGTCTTCTCCCTGGAAGAACAACATGCCATCTACTAGCTTTTGGGTCTTCAACATAAAACACCTGGTCACAGTCTTTACCCAACACAAACTGATCTTCCTTATTAGTTGTAACACGTGAAAGATCAACCAAAATAAGTCCTTTATCATTTTGGAGTCCATGTCGGTTGTCCACCCAATTGCAGCGGAACAATAGAAACGAATCAATGTGATAGTTTAGTTCCCATATGTCCTCTATCACACCATAATACCAACTACTACTGCTCATTGGTTGAACCTGGTTACCTAGACCATATTCAGTCACCGATGCTTCAATTTTTACCCCACTGTTCTGATGTATTGATTTAGCATCTTGGCGTGCAGTGTAGTATGTGCATCCATTAATGTCATACCCTTCAAACGATACAACATCTGTTCCAGAACCAACAGCTAGACATCTGATTTCTTCACTGACATCTTCGGGGTTCAATGAAGCTTGCTCAAACACATATTCCTTAAACCATTGGACGAATACTCGATTTTGTTCTTTTTTAAGCCAGATACGGTTTTTGGTAGGGTTTTGTCGACTCAACTCAGCAATGTGAATATCGAAGTAGGGTTCAACAACCTCAAGGTGTTGTAGTACAAACAAATGTGCCTGATTAATAAGATCACGAGAGATACGAACAACCTTTTTGCCAATAACTCCTTTACCCTAAATCTACCATGGTGACGTGGTTTGGGAATACCAATTGACTCTGCATCGTTCAAATAACTTGTTACGAATTCTGTGACTTCCTCAGTCACTGTTGCTTCGATGATACTGCCTTCCGGTCTATATCTGTTTTTCATTCTACCCTTCAGAATCCCCATATATCGTTCGAAAGGATACATGTAACGTAAGTAACCGGACCACAATATTTGATCTCTCGGACAATATGCACTACTAAATGCACCATTATGTCGAAGAAAGATGGTGGGAAATAAATCTCAAGCTGGCATATTGTCACAACAATTTCATGTTGCAGATCATCGAGGGTGTCTGAGTCAATTGCCTTGCAGCAGACAGCGTTGAAGAAGAAACATAATCGAGTTAGAGCATTTCTGACATTTTCTGGTAATATCCCTCGTATTGCAACTGGAAGAAGATGCAACATTAACACATGATAATCATGAGATTTCATGCCTAACAGTTTCAAATCCTTCATAGAAACTAGGTTCTTCCAGTTTGAAGAGTACCCAGATGGTACCTTCAATGTGTGCAAACACTTGCAAAAACTTAATTTTTCACTCTTAGAGAGGGTATAACACGCAGGAGGTAGATATGTTCGCTTCTCATCCTCTATTGGGTGTAGTTCTTTCCGTATGCGCAACTCTTGCATATCTCTCCTCACCTTCAATCCGTCTTTCGTCTTGCCGGGTATGTTGAGCAAAGTACCACACACTGCCTCACCGACGTTCTTCACAATGTGCATGATATCCAAACAATGTCGAACAGGCAGATGCCGCCAATACGGTAGATCCCAAAAAATGGAACGTTTTTTCCAAATGTTCTTCGGCGGCTTGGATGTGTTTCCAAAGACATTTTCAATGTCTTTTACCTTTGCATACACTTCCTCTGAATTCAAAGGCAGACGAGCCACACGAGTCTCGGGCTCATTGTTGAACAGCTTTCGCTTTCTCGAACGGTAAGGATGGTCTACTGGAAGAAACCGTCGATGACACATATAAACATTTTTGCCGCAGTGCTTCAGACGATCTGAACATGTGTCATCCTCACATACCGGACACGCTTTGAATCCTTTCACCGAGTATCCTGACAAGTTCCCATAGGCAGGAAAGTCGTTAACAGTACAGAACAACATCGCCTTCAGTGTGAAATTTTCTTTCGCATGAGCATCATATACCACTGTCCCTTCATTCCACAACAAGTTCAGATCGTCGATCAGTGGTGCAAGATATACGTCAATGTTATGACCAGGTTGCTTTGGACCAGAAATTAGGAGTGATAACATAATGTATTTTCGTTTCATGCACAACCATGACGGTAAATTGTAGATCACTAGTAGCACCGGCCAAGTGCTGTGCTGACTGCTCAACGTGCCATACGGGTTCATCCCATCGGTACACAATCCAAGTCTCAGATTCCTATCCTCATCCCCAAAATGATGTTTGAATTTTCTGTTGATATTTCTCCACTGAGGTCCGTCTGCAGGATGTCTTAATTTTTCATCAATTTTTCTACCATCCGCGTGCCATCGTAAGTTCTTCGCATCTTTGGGTTGGCAAACAACCGTTTGAATCTAGGAATTATCGGCAAGTACCACAATAATTTCACTGGACGATTTTTTTTCTGAAAGGAGGAATCCTCATCCTTGTCCTTGTACCGGGACAACAAACATTTAGGACACTTGTCTAGATGTTCGTATTCACCCCTATAAAGCACACAGTTATTTGGGCAAGCATGAATCTTTTTATATTCAACTCCCATTGGACACATCCATTTCTTTGCCTCGTAGGTGGATGTAGGAAGACCATTCTCATCAGGAAGCATATCATGTATCAGCTCTAGAAATGACGTGAAACACTTGTCACCAACTCCATATTTCCCCTTTAAGTTGAACAAATTAAGTACAGCAGTCAATTTTGTGTATTTAACGCACGAAGGGTACAAAGGTGTCTTTGATGCGTCCAACAATCTTTGATACTCTTCCGGCTTATCGACAAAAGTATCGCAACATTTTCTAACATTTCATCCATTTGTTCATCATGGTGAGTGGTCTCACTGTCATCGAATCCTGAATCACTTAACGGTACCGACTCATTGATGGTATTGAAGGTGTGGGCGGTACTTGCGTAACGTGGATCATGAGCACTTGATGATGTTGAAGCACTAGCTGCAACAGTTTCTCCATGAAAATTCCATTTTTGTAATGTGGCATGAATCCACGGGACTTAAGATGAAATCTAATTTCCTCAATGTCTTCATATTTCCTTACGACCCCACAGTCAACACAAGGACATGAAATATTGTCCGCCTTTGTTCTGTCCTTGTGTTGCACTGCCGCTTTGAGAAACTCTTTCAGCTTCTCATCAAAATAGTATCCCCTCGATAACCGTACATCCAGTCACGCTCCATTCTATATGTGAAAACAAAACAATGTTAAGATTGATTTGTCTTTCAGTTTCGTCTGCATTTGTATATGGAGCATGTTTCTACTGGATGTACGGTTGCAACCAAACTCAGCACTACTCTATGGTTACAACCTAACTAACGTAGCCTAAGTACTCTAACTTTCCAACGTAACTAATCTAGCCTTATTCTAACAATTCTAACACATTTAATTTAACTTCAACAAATCATTGCATTATTAAAACAAAAAATAAAGTTTAATTACTTACTTGTTTTAAGGTTGTACAGAGGGGGAAGCTAGGACACTGCTTTGGTGATGGGCTGGGAAAGTACTGGTACAAATCCAATAGCAGATTCAGAAGACCTGACAAAGAAAAGTAAAGATTGTTATACACAAATAACAAATAAAATTAATTAATAAGACTAATACGATTCTAGAAAAAATTCGGCATGACCTTTGCGTAATCGTGTTAATCCCATGCTTATCATTAAGCATTCACCAACATTTTACTTACCACGACAAATAAATTCAACAATTGGCAGCAACCATCCTTATTCACAATCACTCAATATTAACCACAACCACTTTTTCGCAATAATTAATTAAACACACAAAGAGAAAAGATAGATGAAGATGTTACCTTTTCACTCTTAGTCCACAGCAGAATAAATAAGGAAGAAGAAGTAGAGACCACCCCAATTACTGCAGACAGCGGGGAAGCAAGGAAATAATATTAGGGGGGGCAAGAAATCCATTATTATAAGCATTATCATATTAAGAAAATAAAAAAGAGAAAAAAGATAGATGAAGATGTTACCTTTCAGCTCATGCTGCACAACAGAAGCAATGAGGAAGAAAGAGACACAGAGACCACCCCAATTACTGCAGACAGCGGTGAAGCAAGGTAATAATATTGGGGGGGCAAGAAATCCATTACTATAAGCATTATCATATTAAGCACGTATATGAGGAAAAAATGTATCATCGTTTTTGTCTCCATGATGGTCGTATAAAATACATTATTAATTTAATGAGATTAGAGAGTGTGACTGAATTGGTGACTGTAAAAATATAGTCACCGCAAATTCCATAAAAATTAATTAAGATAACTTATAGCTATAAACTTAACTAATAAAAAGTATAAATTAATAAAAACTATTTTTTAAAAAATTATATTTTTTAAAAATTAAAAGATGATTTATTATTAACTTATAAATTAAACTAATAAAAAATATCTTTTTAAAAAATTACCTTTTTTATAAAAATTATTTAAGATAATTTATTATTAGTTACTAAAAAAGAATATTTTTAATGAGTGTAAATTTTAGAAAAATAATTATATTAATAATTACAAATTCTAAAAAACTAACTTCATATTTACGAACATAATAACTATATCAACTAAAAATCTGAGTGTAAAAACGAACACGCTAACATTGTTATTTATTCAACTTAATATGGTTACAATCATTAAATTAAGAGAGAAGTAGATCAATGCTCCAGAATTATAAAATTATTCCTAATAAAAAAAGAACACAAGTTAACATAACCTGTAAATAACATATCACATCTCTTATCGGAATCTGAGTTTAATGGATAAAAAACGTATGGTTGGGCAACATCCACTTACATATAGCACGTACAGTTGACAAGTACTATAATACTATAAAATATCAAGTAACTTACTTATCGAACATTAGTAGTTTTTCCAAAAATAATCTCTAGTAATATATTACTGAAGAAACAAGGATGCATTATCACTAGCATCATTGTAATAGTGACGCAATATTCCCGTACCGTTTTTTACAACTTTGGGTTGTATGCAGAGGGCACAAACAGCAAAAATATCAACTCAGGCATTTTATCGAACACCTTATATGCACAACTATTTATACTTGTTCAATAATCTATCTATATTCAAATTATGCACACACAACTAAACTAACAATCAATAACTATATTACAACTAGTTATTCAATCAACAAGACAATTTAACATATTTCAAAGTTAAAAACCGGAATTCGAACCTAGGGTTCCCGCTAGAACCGACGATCGACGCCTGCGACCAGTTCTCTCTGTTGCGACGGCGACGGCAACGGCGCAGCGAACGATGGAGGCGCGTGGAAGGTGAAGGTGGCGGTGGTGGTGGCGGAGTCGCAGGCGTCGAGAGGTGAAATCGCCGTCGCCTTCTTCGTTCTCGCGATATTACAGAAGAGAATGAAGAGGAGAAGACGAAGTGGAGCCGATTTGGGGGAAATAAAACAACCCTATCGCAGCGGTTCCTATTAAGAACCGCTGAGATAGGTCTGTAAAAAAGACCTTTCTCAGCGGTTCTTAGTAGGAACCGCTGCGATAGAGTTATTTTTTTTAACGACCCTAGCGCAGCGGTTGTTACTTACAACCGCTGAGATAGGTGTGTGGGTTTTTTAAAATCGGCCTATCTCAGCGGTTGTTTTTACAACCGCTGCGGTAGGGCGCTGCGATAGACCATTTCTGTACTAGTGATAAGTGACTATAGTAGCACTAAATACCAAATATCAGTATGGAATATACCTCAAGTGTGGGAAATAACCGAGAGAGCACTACACATTAGGTGGTAGCTCAATCTCAACCGACGGTAAGTCAGAAGAAATCAAGTCAATCATTGTGAAATACATAGCAGTATACACAGTAAATTATCATGGAGGTGGATAGAAGTTTGTAACCCACCGAATTCGCTCACGGTAAGAGACACCACGTGTCGGTTGAGAAACCATTATTACCAAGATAAAGGTGATGAATGGGAGATGTACAATACATTAAGGATAATGAATGGGGCAAACTAACCTCCAAAGTTATCAGAGTCGCGCAGCAGAGGCCAGTGAACCCATGTTTCAGATACCGAATATGCATTGTGAATACGAATAATTATTAATGCCTAGAAGCCTCATAGGCCAGAACCGAAACCGGTTATGAGTTAAATAAATTCCAATGAGAATTCTTGGTTTAGAGACTAAACCGCCAATATGGTTAAGACCCTCTAACCAGAACGCATTGTATAACAGACCGCGTGGAAGTTAAAACATTTCACGGTGGCAGAAAATTTTAAACCAATGTTCAGTGATTGATTACGTGGGCGTAATCCCTTTTTAAGGGACGTAGAGCGCAAAACCGCTTAGTGTGTTTTACCGTACAAGTGTACGTGAACTATGTTGTGCATAGCGCAAAATAATTTGTTTGGATGATTGGTGCGTGCATTAAATAAACATACGCATTCATTTATGGTCTAATTATGGTAATTGGGCACAGAAGATGCGAATACCATTGTGATAAGTGTGTTTACTTTGTTAACAGTTGTGTGTGAGAGTACTAGAATAAGGGAGTAAAGAAACTCTCGGGGAACTAAAACCCCGACAGTAAGTGTTCACATAATACTAAATGTAAAACCGTGTATGGTATTTTGATATATATATATATATATATATATATATATATATATATACATATATACAGTGTTGTGAGATATGAAGAGGTAAGAAACCGACATAGAACCTAGTGAGAATTAAATTCCCTAGGTAACTGGATTAAAGGTGAATGGAGATAACTGATAGACGGAGTTCTATCCCTTGGAGATGTAATGATTATGACTAGAATGACTAAAGAGATAGAAAATTGGAAATGAGTGTATTATTTGATGCTTGAAAATGAAGTGGGAGGTGGAACTTGATTGGCATGCGATCAAGGGAAGCCGAACACAAATTGGGGTGGAAGGATAGTTCAACACTGATGCTGATCACATCAGGGTTGGATGATTCTTGAAGCTCCCTATAAGTGGTCACAAATAACCACGCTAAGGAAAGATGCAAAGAGCATAAATTGCACTTGGAGTTGTATTGCGTCTTCAAAAAGGATTTTCAATTGGTATTTCCAAAACTTCGATGGATACTTTAAATAAAGAAAGTTCTACTACTTAACCTCACAAAGAATATTTTTGTAGTACTTGCTCACGAGCTGAGGACATATGAGCCTTTGTCTTCGGACCGGTGACATGAGAAGTATATATGTTAAAAATTAAGTGGTTGTTTTGATCTCCCAAAGGAACAGGGACCAGAAGGTGTCCATCGTGGCCGGGTTCTGCGGGATCACAGTATATATGTACTCGACATGGGACTCGAGGACTGTAACGTCCTGTAGTCTTAGGACCAAGCCCATGAAGAGATGGAAAAGGTATTTTTGATTGCTATACATGCTATGACATGTTGTGTGGTATGTGTAATAGACGTTATCCAGACCTCGAGTCTTAAGGTTGTTATGTTACCCGAGCCTATGAGTCCGAATGTTGTTATGTTACCCAGACCTGAGAGTTTGAGGGTTGTTATGTAAGTACAAATGTTGTTAAGATACCCGGACCGTTGAGTCCGAGGTTATTATGTAAGTATGTTATGTATGGGTGTGGATATGTTACCCGGACCGTTAAGTCCGGGGTTGTGATGAAAAGTATGTTTGGTTATGGAAGTTTTATTTTGCAAGTAATCCCCGTGTTCTATTCCAAATGATGCGTGGAAAGTGTG
This sequence comes from Limonium bicolor, assembly GCA_023374045.1. Taxonomy (NCBI): domain Eukaryota; kingdom Viridiplantae; phylum Streptophyta; class Magnoliopsida; order Caryophyllales; family Plumbaginaceae; genus Limonium; species Limonium bicolor. The sequence continues at coordinate 312,925,521 of CM041777.1, read as the reverse complement.
AACTTCGAGGATGAAGTTCTTTTAAGGGGGGTAGATTGAAATACCCCAAACCTTGATATGTTGTTTAAATATTAAAATATGGTATATTAAGGCTAAAAAGTGCCTTAGAAACATTAGTGAACAATTTAAACCATAGTAAACACAATAAAGTACCATAAAGACAGTTTGAGCAAAAACATGCTCTAAGCTTGGAATGAACTTGGTTAGGACTCAAAGAGCCTACCAAGACTGAATAATATTCAATTATGATTTAATAAGGTTAATTAAGTCCTTAAGAAACATTGGTAGACAATTTAAACCAAACAAAACACAAGAAAACACCATAAAGTCAATTTAAGCAAATACTTGCCCTAGACTTGGTGTAACCTTGTATAAGACCTAAAGGTCATTCCTAGACCTCATTAACATGATAATGAACATGTTAAATCAATTACTAAAGAAAACCAAGCTGGAAAACAAGTTAAAACACAAAATGTGCTTTAAGGAGCCTTAAAGCACATTTTTGAAAAATTGTCTGGGAAATGAGTTTTGAGTGGATAAATGCCCATCATTACTCTTTAATCAACATGTGTACTACTTAGTATCACATTAGGGAGCCTAAATCAATGGGAAATCAAAAATTTCACAAATATGTGCACTAATTAGTGAATAGTGCTCAAATAGTGCTAGTTTTGACTTAAGTCAACTTAGCTTAAGTAAATGGTCAACAAAGACCATAAATATCTTTATTATGGAAGGGGGCACGGTTTTAGTGGTGATGACTCACCATACCAAGAAGCCAACTAAAGAAAGTAAAAGAAAATAATGTAAAGTTACTATTTACCTTTATAACATAAATATCTTCTAAAGCTTGCCTCTCACCTCATTTCTTTCTTTCCCCACTCATTCCCACCGTCTTCATCTTCATTCTTCCAAGCTCCAGCTATTCTACAGTACCACCTCATTCTTCACCTTCTTTTACTTGTAACTCATGACTCCATGCTCCAAAATCAATTTCAAGACTACCTTTGTCTTAGTTAGACCAAGCTCTACACTTCTATCTTTTCAAATCTTCAAGAAATCAATTTCGATGCCATGGAGAATCTCCATTGAAGGAGGAAAAACTCACCTCTTCACACCTTGTTGTTCTCCTTTGCTTCAAGGTAAGGAAAATCAAAGAAAGTCCATGTTTCCCTTCATTTTCTTATATAGCCGAAAATTCACCTCTTAATGGTGCATTACCTTGCTCTTATTTTAGCTTGATTCAATCTTCAATGGACTAGGAGGAGTCCTATCTTGCTACTTATTCAAGTTCTCTTTCAAATTCCAAAGGTAAACACCAATTTTAGTGTTTTAAGACACTTATGTAAATCTAGGGTTTAATTATGAGTTTGAGTATTAAACTTAATGCTCATTACCCTTATATGTGTATTGGTTAGAAGATTGACAAGTGATAAAAGCTCCTAGCCGATTTTCAATCAAGAAAACAAGTGAGAAAATCTTGAAGAGATGAGGTAAATGACCTCTCTTAATGTAGTTTGTGTACCAGGGAATTGAGCTATATTTGCTTAATAAATAACCTAAAGAGCCAATGGGAAATGAGCTAGAAAACTATCCACAAGGTGGACTAAAAGGACATGGGAGCATTGTTGTGTGTAATTGCAGGTTGAAGGCATTTAAATGTGGAAATTCAGTGTTTAAGTTTAATGAAATTTAAGGGCCTAAGAGCCATGTCATTTAAGGGCCTAAGTGCCAAGCAATTTAAGTTTATGCACTATATTGTGATGTAGTGTAGTTTAAATGTTTAGTTGTGTGTAAAGAACATTTCTTGTGAAGATGAATGTCTTGATGGTTAAAGGATGAAAAACCATATGTTTGTGTGTAAGAATGTGTGTTAAGAGATTGAGTTTTCTTGGATTGTATAAAAGTGGGAACTGCGTGTTTTGGTGTAAGGTGATACAAGAGAAGCTATGGCAAAATTTAGTTGATAAATAAAGGGGTTTATGTGTTGTAATGAGATTTTATGACCTAGAAGGTACTAGGAATTGTTAAGTGTTAAGATGGTGAAAGGATGTGAATTAAGGTGTTCTTAGGTGTTAAGATGCCTTGGGCATAGTCTTGGAGATTTAGAGAACTAATGGATGACTTCTAAATACACCAATGTCATGGTGGAGATGTGGTTAAGTCTTGTTTAAGTTTTGGTAAACAAAGGAAAAATAATGCCTTATGAAGGTCTAAGTGTAAACTTGTGGAAAATAGAAGGAGTTGTGTAAAGGAGGTGTTTGTGAGAAATAATGCTTTTGGAGTAGTGGTAATGTTTGTGAGGCAACATTTTGGTTAGTGATATTGTAGGCATGATTCACCACTTAGAAATCCTAAGGAAAAATGTTATAAGTGTTAGAAATTGTTGCAAGAAATTGAGTAACAAGTTAGTGATGATTTAGGAAGGGTTAGTGCATGATTTAAGGTGTTTAAATATGTGGAAAGATTATGGAATGATTAGGTAGGGTTTAAGGTTGGATTAGGGGTTGAAAAATGGTCTTTTGACAACTTATTAACATGGTCCGAGACTTAGCCCTTGTATAAGGTCCCGGACCACCCTTAAAAATGTGCCGAAAATGAAGTTTACAAGTGGTCCAGGTCCTTAGTCCAGGACCAAGTGAAAAAAAGGGCCGAGACATAATTCCAGTGTTGGTCCGGGACCTTGGGTCCGGACCAAGTCTCAGACCAGGTGAAAAGGGCAAAAATTGTCCAAAATGTGTTTAAATGACTTCTAATGATGGGGGATTGAATGGTAATGGTTTTAGGTGATGTTTAGCCTTGTTTGGTGACAAAAAGGCCTTAAAAAGGTGTAAACAAGTGTTAGGTTGGATGTGAGAGTTGTGAACTTAAGATCACAAGAGTAAATCAAGTATAACGGGATGACGGGGTTAACTATGGGCGCATTAGTCGTTAAACAATTATATTTCCCCGATGTTAATGGAAACATTTGTAATGTTACCAGTTGTTCAAGAATTATTCGAGGAACATAAGAGGACACAATAGAGTGGACCTTGGTGACATGTATGCTTTTCTTGCCACCTGTGTTCTACCGGATTACACCGGCTTGTATGCCAATGTGTTTTCCTGAATGTTTGCCATCTTATAAGATAAAAAAATGTAATGAGTTTACAGTAATTCATTTATGTGGCGTGTTTAGTTCCGATACCGTTTAACCTCAAGTATGTGTTAAACTTAAGTAACCAACTCTAGGATCACATAAGAGATCGGTATTCGGATTTAACGACCCAAACCATGGGAACGTTCTAACCACGGCTATGCGTGAGTTAGTTGTGTGTTGTTTGTGCGTGTAAGTATGTTTACCACCCTTGTGTGTGTCTAACTGGACCTAAAGACCTACTTGTGAATTAATGTACTAAGTTTTAATAATGGGACTTCTAACAAGGGCTAACCGGGGAGTGAGGAGTCCGGTCGTTCCGGCCACGCGTGTGAGTATGGGGGTCGATATCATATCAGTTTCGATTCTCTCTGTATGTTATGGTTGTTTTCCCTCTTGGTTTTCAACCTCCCTTTAGCTTAACCAAGGCTATTTTACTGACTCACATCGGGCCATGGGGCATACTATGTTCGGTGTGCTTGGATCACTATATCCGACGCACCTTGGGGTTAAGTTATTCGTTCATCTAACGGGACGGTAACGAGTTTTGTATAACGAGCTCAACATGAGAATAAAAAGATTATCTAGGCTCCAATGAGATTATTAACTCGCATCTCGGGGTACGTGTCCTCATGTGACCCTCTCCAAGTTATGTTGTATGTGCGTTAAAATGCGATATGAGCTGTTATGTGAAGTATGTGGATCATGGGTATCAATCCCAGATTATAATAAGAGCAATTTAAGTATGACCCGACTAGTGGGTAAGTGTCGTCTAGCTAACAAGGTAATAACTCCATTAAAGGAGAAACCCTCAAGGGTTAAAGAGCACAATGAGTGATCTAACGAGCATTGTTGTGTTGAATGATTTGTTGAACCCCATTGTTGTGGGTATGTAATGTGTTATGTGTTTATAGTTTTTATGCATGATTTAAATATAATCAACCGCATGCTTAGACGACAATTAGTTGTGCGTGGCCCGGTAGTATGCGGGTTGCACGATTACCATACCAGCAAAGGTGCTGAGCCCCCTGAGGGGCCACCCTTTCTTTCCTTTTTCAGGTACAAGGAGCTGGAGACCGTTCTAGAGTAGGACGGGGTAGTTGTTTTTACATGGGTAGTTATTTAATTGAGTATGTATTGTAGGTGTAGTAAGACCGAAATTGTTGTCGGCATTAGTTTGTAAATACTCGGTACAGTTGGAATTTAAATGTGTAATGATTGTTGGAAATGGAAAGAGGTTGTAAGGTGTAGTTGCTCGGGAATCTGGTCCATCAGACCGATACAATGTATATGTATTAGCCTTGTTAGCCACGTGGGTGGTTAACCGCGTGTAACACCAATGAGTTAAGTAATGTGATGAGTTATGTTTTCCGCTGCAAGTGGTTGTTAAGTGTATTGTTGTAGTTGGGGTGTTACATTTATATTTTAATTCTTGGATAACTTCTCAATATGGTAAGATCAATTATATTTTGGCATTCGGAAAATTTTATTGTTTTGTTTTAAATATACTACCGGATTCTTTAGTTAACATCAACTACAGTCAATTCCTCATATTCATCAGAAAAAAAAATCTTACATGGTTGGATGAGTTTTTTTTTCTTATTAGATTATACATTTTTTTTCTTTCTACAACTTTTTTCCTCTAACTTAAATAACAAAAATTTATTTTCAAACAAATGAATTCATACAAACTATGAATATTAAAATTAATTTACAATATGTTAATATATCAAGCGCATAAATAGACAAATACCGAATATATTGTCCAATTATGGTTAATTTTTTTTAGAAAACATATTATTTCATAATAAAGTAATGATTTCCATCATTTCAAAAAAATCTAAAATTTATATGAAATTATTTGATTAAATATATAAATAGATCAATTTTATTTTACTACTTTAATATTTAAAATGTAATAGCAAAAATTCAAAGATCTATAAATATAGAAACTCAAAATATTACAGATAAAAAGTAATAATAAATGACTAATATAATCTAATATGTTGAAAATTTAGATTTTGCCGTAATGAAATAATGACTTTAAATACTATCTTGAAAATTTATTGAATTAAACAATATGTATTGTAATTGTGAAAGTAGATATTATATCACCAAATCAAATTATAAACAAAATTAATATAATTAAAATTATGACAATATGAAATAAAGAAAAAACAGTAAGTGTTTTCTACAACTGTAATGGAAAAGAGAAAATTGAGATACAATTTAAAAAATATAGTATTTTGCTTATATTGAGGTAACGTACATTTTTTATAAAAAAAAGGTAAAGTATTTACAGTATGTCACCTCATGTAATGAAATTTTATTCCTTATCATTAATTAGAAGGTAAAAATTCTGAATCCCGAAATTTGAGATATGATATTTAGACCTTTCATCCTTGTATCCTTAACCCGCATATAATCTATCATTTAAATTTAAAGCCATTAAAATCTAAACCCTAGAGTTTATGCACAAAACTCTCACTATATACCTTAAACCTGAAATCTTGAAGGTAAAACTTTGAGTCTTTAATCTTAAGTCATTGAAGTAAGGTTGATATTTAAAGCAGTATGTACGCGAATGTACCAAGACTATTTGATATGTAAAATACACAAATGGCGTCTTTGACAGCCCAAATGATCGTGCTGGGTGGTATAAGGCCCCGTGATCCATACGAGATAGACGAAGGAGAAGGCATAAGTCATTAAGAATTAAAAAAAGAGTAAAACTAAGTAAACTAAAGATTACAAAAGAGCTAGTGGACCAAAATTATATATAAACTCTTGATATGTATGTACCCTTACAAAAATTCCATAATAAATTTGATTTAATTATTTTCATCAATCACCAACTTTCATAGTTTAGTCTCATCATCCACCTGATCATTGAATATAAATATGGTTTAATGAAAATGAAAAAAACATCACAAATTAATATCTCCTTACTATCACCTACATGTTGTTGAAGGTAGATGTTTCATATTTTTTCCCTAAGTCATAGCCAAAATACCGTAGTCATATCTACATAACATAAATAGCAACAAAAAATACAAAATTAATCACCTTATAAAAATCTCTCAATCTTGTTATACAAACTAATTATGAACTTATGAGTTGAACTTTACAATTATGTAGTTTGGCAAAAAAAGTTTATATGATGAGATATGAGTTTTTTATTTTTGTAAAATTCATAATATGTCACTAAAATGTTTCATAATTAACAATATACCTCTTTTTTGAACTTGACCTTCATATGCCAGAAAATGTTTTGAAATTCACAAAATTTTACGATTTGGTAACAAATGTTAACTGTGCCATAGAAAATTACCGTAATACTCTGATAAATTTAAAAAATATATATATTTTTATTTTTAAATTTTTTAAAGTTAGTGGTTTTTGTGACGACTATTTTTTTGATTTTTTTTTAAATTCACAAAATGACTCTGTTTTTTACAACATAATTGACAATATGCCATTATTTTTACAAAAAAACTCACAATATCCCTTTTTTTTTACAAAAAAACAATATAATCCTATTTTTATAAAAAAATCAGAAAATGTCCGTCACAATTTTCGTACACTTGTTCAGGTCCGGCTAATGACCTGTGCAAAAAGGTCGATCGAATAGGGCCCCTCTATATTTGGAGGCCCAATTTTATTTATTTTCTTTAAAGTTTGTCATGAAAAATTATAAAATATTTATATTTATTTTAGATAAAATATTATAAAGGGTCTTATTTTAAATATTTTAATTGAATATCTTTCATCTTAAATTAATTTAATTCTATAAGAGATACATTTTAAATTTTCAAATAGGGCCTGAAAATCATCAAGACCGCCCTGCACTCGTTACATGTCGATTTCTCACTATTCACACTACACTCCCACACCTCTCCCGCACCGCATCGACCTTGCTCTCTGCACGCAGTGTCATCTTTAACCTCCAACCTCTGCCACCACTCACACAGCCGCTCCACTACAACCTTACCCACGTCATCGACGGCGATGCCGCCCCTTTCTGTAGAAGCAGTAGCGCCGCCCGCAGAGGAGTTTCAGAGCCGCTCAACTCAGGAAACCCCCTCTCGCGCCACCCCTCTTCTCTGACTCCACAGCCTCGTGCGAACAACCTCTGCGCGCATGTTTGCCTTTTTTTAGTCTCTAACATTATTAATTATAGTTTTTATAAATTGTATATATATTTGTAGAATGATTAAATTAATACTCCTTCTATTTTTAACGTAAGTTTTGAATTTGGACCGAAAAATATCACAAATTCATCTTCAATAAAACTTATATAAAAAAATGGACGTAGTATGTTATGAAATTGTTGTCAAAATTTGATTATTGAATGATTGAAAGTATATTGATAAGTAACGGGAATGTTACAAAAATGTGAATGTTGAAGATTGAGACCAAATTGATGAATTACGGAATGTGATTGTTGAATGAATACAATGTGAGTAGTGAACACAATGACCGTCTTAGTTTTGGTAACATTTAAAAATTAGGTAAGTTAAATCATATAAAAGTTATGATAAAGCTATTCGCAGTACAAAATTACTAATCACCGCAGTATAAAATTTTTTTAAATTATATTGGCGTTGTAAACATGTAATGATGTGTCCCTGTGGTTTTTTTTTTTCAAAAAATGATATCTAAAAGTAATTTAACCCAAGAAGTTTGTAGTTGATTAGTAGCGAATTTTGCTAGTTACTTTTTTGTTTTAATCAATACTGGAATCTTTTTTAAAGTGTTGGATTACATTTTTATGTGTTTATACTATTAATATGATTTAAAATTAATTTGTACTGCGAATAGCAAAAACTTTACTATTTGCAGTACAATTTTTTTTTTCACCAAACTTAGTTGAATAAGTTGGAATGTTGTGGTGAGACACTTTTTTCTGAAACAAAACAGAATTGAATGACCAACTTTCAGTCAAAATGATTAAAACAACTAAGTTACAACAACTAAGCTAAAGAAAAACTAAGTTACAACAACTAAGTTAAAGAAAAACTAAGTTACAACAACTAAGTTGAAGAAAAACTAAGTTACAACAACTAAGTTAAAGAAAAACTAAGTTACAACAACTAAGTCAAAGAAAAACTAAGTTACAACACTGTTCCATCTATCTAACCTAGATTGTATGTGATGAATCCAAGGTCCAACAGTGTTTGGATCTCTATAATAGAACCACTGCAGATAGACAGGGGGAGTAGGGAGTCATCAATCATACAAAACCTTACGAAATGACCCTGGGGGCAAACTCCGATGTGGATCTCTCCTCTTGGTCTATAATGATTGGTATAATTTTCGATCAGAATGTATGTGGCACTTGCCATACCCCCCCCCCCCCATATAATAGAGTAGAAAATTACTATCGAAGTGTACTTTGTCGTGATCACTGTCCCCATGGTCATCCATTTCTCCGAGGTGCTGGCCCATCCCCATTCCAATGAAACGCTCTTAACATTTTGTTGTACGGTGCTTTGTTGAACATGTCCTTGTATACATGCCTCACCGTTTCTGTATTTAATCATGTGATGGTACAATCCTTTATAGACATCTTTCCACCTCTCTTCGTTTGAATACAGGTAATCATCAATCACCCTGAATCCACAATTACCATATCCACGAACATCAATATACCCAGTGATATATTGATATAGGTTGGATGGGAAATACTGGTAGTATGGGAAGCTGTTTATGGGGGTGAATCAATTTGGATCTGATGATCCTCTATTAAGTGATCTTCTATTTGATGGTGCTCCTTCGGACTGGCTCGCCCTTGGTCGGTTACACTCCCAAGATGAAGGTTCCCGTCGGTTTGGTCTTGAGGTCTCGGTAGGTCTGTCAATCCCAAGTTGTTCTAAAGGTTCTCCTTTTTGGCATGCCATATCTGGATGAAGGAAGTTCTGGATTTAAATGTAACATCTGGCCATCATAGTCGGATCGTCTAATTGTGCTACCTCAGCAGCAATATCACGCCATCTGTTTTGTTCTGCCTCCTTGTAGGATATCATATCAACTGTTATTCACGATTCTTCCAGCTCAGGGTATACCAGAAACAATGTACATCCCTCTTTGAGTGCAGGATACCACTATCCAACATGTAGTTTAATCTACATGTACATGGTAATCCATGAGAGGTTACCTTGTCACATCCACAGAATGAGCTATCCATTTGAACATAATCTGCCCTACCAAGCTCCTTTATTAGCTCATCCAAGCATAGGATACCAATTGAAAATCCTTTTTTAAAACAATACAACTCTAAGTCCAATTTATGCTTTTGCATCTTTTCTTAGCGTGGTTATTTGTGACCACTTATAGGGAGCTTCAAGAGTCATCCAACCCTGATGTGATCAGCATCAGTGTTGAACTATCCTTCCACCCCAATTTGTGTTCGGCTTCCCTTGATCGCATGCAAATCAAGTTCCACCTCCTTCTTCATTTTCAAGCATCAAATAATACACTCATTTCCAATTTTCTATCTTTTTAGTCATTCTAGTCATAATCATTACATCTCCAAGGGATAGAATTCCGTCCATCAGTTATCTCCATTCACTTTTCAAGTTACCTAGGGAATTTAATTCTCACTAGGTTCTATGTCGGTTTCATTCCTCTTCATAAATCCCAATACTGTATATATATACATTTTTTTATCAAAATACAATACACGGTTTACATTTAGTATTATGTGAACATATACTGTCAGGGTTCTAGTTCCCCGGGAGTTTCTTTACTCCCTTACACTTGTACTTGCACACACAACAGTTAACAAAGTGGATACACTTATCACAATGGTATTTCGCATCTTCTGTGCGAAATTACCACAATTAAACCAGTAATGAATGCGTATGTTCATGTAACATGCGCACCAATCATCAAAACGAATTATTTTGTGCTATGCACACTATAGTTCACGTACACTTGTACGTTAAACCACACTAAGCGATTTTAGGCTCTACCCCCTTAAAAGGGATTACACCCGTGTAATCTATCATTGAATATTGGTTTAAAATGTTCTGCCGTCGTGAAGGATTTTAACTTCCACGCAGTCTGTTATACAATGCGTTCTAGTTGGAGGATCTTAACCATATTAGCGGTTTAGTCCCTAAACCAAGAATTCTCATCGGAGCTTGTTTAACTCATAATTGGTTTCGATTCTGGCCTGTCAGAAATTAGCCATTTCTCATATTCACCATGCATATTCAACATCTGAATCATTAGCTCACTATCTTCCGCTGCGTGACTCCGACAACTTAGATGTTACTTTGCCCCTTTTTTTATTCGTAATGTATTGTACACCTCCCATTTATCACCTTTATCTTGGTAATAACGGTTTCTCAACCGATGCGTGGTATCTCTTACTGTGCGCGAATTCGGTGAGTTTTTTAAACTTTGTAACTCTTACCGTATCCTCATATTATTCACTTGGTTTCATCCGACTTATTGTTGATTGAGGTTAAGCTACTACCTAATATGTAGTGCTCTCTCGATTACTTCCAACACCTGAGATCTATTCCCTACCGTATTTGGTATTAGTGTTACTGTAGTCACTTATTTCTGATCATGCCTCCACACGTGGTTCTGTACAAGTATTCTTTTATTGTACGACCTTGCATTTTCTATGCATCGGTTCTTATAGTGTTATCAATCTCTTTCTGCCTTTATTGCGGTGAGGTTCAACCACTGTGACGGTTGGCTTTTCCAACAGTTTTATTTGTAGGCCTATGCTTGACCGACTTGTGTCATAGTCATTGGTGCGTTTGTACACCTTCCGTATCAGTACGGGTTGGTTACTTAACATTTGGGTACTCTCGTCTTTCAACTTTGCTTAACATGTTAATTTCTAGGATTACACTTCCATTCCTTATGCAACTGCAATAGGAATTCATACCGTGTCCCAATGAGACTCTTATCACATAGTACCGGCTACTGGCTTACTACCCAGTCCATTTACTATCACTTCCATGCACCTCCACTGAGTTTAACTCACAACTCTACTTATTCGCCTATTATTGCCTAACAATACTCATACAACGGTCGCTTACTGCGCACCGTGTTATTACTTCTTGTACAACACTAACTTACATGGCATCCACTGTCATATTAGCTTCCGCACATGTACTTTCATCATTCGTATTATGGTTCGTCATTGATTTGGATGACTACTGAATACACTATTTTTTGAGTCTTTATGCTCCTTGAGCGTTATTCACTCTACATTTATCATCACACACCTATGGTGGTTGTTATTAGACTTATTACTCTTCCGGTCTCCACAACTGGTACAAACACTTCCTTTCGTATTATTCTTATTCAAATCATTCTTGGGTAATAACAATATGGTCAATCCTTAACATATTTCTTGAACTTGGTTCACATAACTACCGCTCCCGCGGTCTCACAATATCGAGAGGTATCCCCACTCTTAAAGCAGTGGTTCGTTCTCCTCTCTATTCACTTGTACAACATAAAGTTCCATAATCAATTAAATTTACGCAACACATTTGGTCTATGGCCTATATGCCTCATTGCCTTGAGCTTTGCTCATTATAGGCTGTTCACAAAAATTTTACTTCTCCGTACGCCTTCACATGCATTGGAGGTTGTACTGGGCTCCATGACAAGGTCCTTGCATCACGCTTCCTTTCATGGGGTGCCCCTTAAGAAAGTCAGTTTGCCTCCTGACGACTTATGTTTAAACTGAGTATTAGCTTCAACTCTTGTGTTTCTACCATGACATTTCGTTCAACAATTGTTGATCCAAACACCCCTCAGGATTGCTCCTGGGTGTTGCTAATTTATGCCATGCCATTTGGCTTGTACTTATGGGTATGTTTAGTTAACTACACCGCTTTGCATTTTTGGCTGGGTTTAATATCCTCTTTAGTGAAGATCGATATCCCTCGATAGCCTAGGTGATTATTCGGGGAATTTCATTCCGTTCGTTACGCATTAACATGTCCATACTTGGCATTTGCCTTACCATGTATAGGCTAGGTATTCGTTCCCGCTATCATGTTTATCCCTCGTGACTCATGAGACATATAGGATGTCTTTATTTACTTGTCAGTGCGCTTCGCATTTCCTGACTCCTGAACATTTCCTTGAAACGAATTCACTAATTCCTTTAGTCTCGTTAAGTTAACTGAGTCCTTTCACTTCAATCATTCGATGGTTTGTATTTTCATTGCTGACCGTAGTACAGAGTCGACTACTTCCCGTGTTCCTGACTCTACTCGTATACATTTGTGGGGTATCCTACTGATACATTGCTACTTACCCGACTAACTCATGAATGAGTCTGTCAGGCCCGCAACCTCCATCGGAGTGCGGTCGTCCCACATTTCATTTTCGTACACTCGTAGTGTCCGTCACACGCCTAGGTGAAGTATTATGTTGTCAACTCCTCTTATATCCTCTTATAATCCATGCATTCAGTGCTTCCCGAACTTAATCAGGGAAGTTTATCCACTGTTTGTATTTAGTACGGACTCAATCCATTCACTTGGGTTGATACCCTCGGGTTATCCGATTTCCGTCCGGTTGTTCAAAAGTGAACTGGGTGTAACTTATCTACTGTGTGGCGCTGAGGCCGGTGTAGGTCCTCTGGTTTGGTTTAAAAGAAGGTTAGAAATAAGTATGGGTTTGAAAGAAAATTTGGTTTAAAGAGAGTTTGAAATAAATCTGAGTTTGAAAGAAAAATTCTCATGGTATTACAATGTCTTCTTGCCTTAACTGAGTCTAGCTTCTCGCTGACTGGTGTATTCCCAATTACAAAGGTTAGGCTGTTAAGCCCTCCCACGGTTATGATTATCTCTCTGAACTTCGTGGTACTTTACTAAGTACTTTGTAGTTGTTAAAAATTTTCCCCGAACAGCCCCGTTCTAGCAGCACTTGCCATGGCAAGTGCGCCATGTTAACTGGCTATCGGTTCAACACATACCAGTTGAGGTATTGTTTTTTTTACCTGCACCGTAATCAGTAGCCTTGTTGGCCCTTACTTTGATACTGTAATTTGGTAATTAATCTTTTGCACAACTTCTCATTGGTCTTCACATGGTTATCATTGACTAGGGCGTTTCCCATTCCTGGAGACCCCTATTCACTTAGTACTGTATTTTCCTCATAGCCCGTTTCCACGCATTTGTCGTGGTTACCAAGACTTGTCTCTTGCTTGGGCACTACCTTGTAGTTCCTTAGTCAGTTGGTATACTGTTGGGGACATTATTTAATAATCGTGGTCCCGTAGGCACGTGTCTCGGGTTCCATTACTTCACTTCTTGCCTGTTGCATGGTTGGTGCACTACAAGCTGGTTGCTCTCGACTACTCGGCATGTTGACCCAGGTTGCCGGAAATTCCATTCTCCTGTGTGTAGGATTCTTCATTCTTCGCTATTAAATGCGGCTATCATTGTTCAGATGGAAACCGTCTCCGGGATTCCCACTTTTTGGAATCTACAATGTGACAGGTTCTCCGTACTTACATAGATACTTAATAACAGCCAGATCGGGTATTCCCGAGTAAGAGAGGACTTCATCTCTCTGGCGTTATTTCCTGAGTTATAAAACAGGGTTTGTGGAGGGCAGGAAGGATATTGTAGGTTTCTAGTACTCACTGGTAATTCCTAACTAGCGTATCTCTCACGCTATCACTCAACCCTTAACCCAAAGTATTAAACTTCTAACTCGGTACTTCCTAAGCTCGGTATTTCCAGTCATCAGAGTGATACTTCGCTCTGATACCACTTTTTGTAACACCCCAACAACAAACACAACACTTAACAAATGATTGCAGCGGAATACACAACTCAACACTCACTTATTTCATTGGTGTTACACGTCGTTAACCATCCACGTGGCTAACAAGGCTAATACTTATACATTGTACCGGTCTGATGGACCAGATTCCCGAGAAACTACACATTACAATCTTGTTCCATTCCTAAACAATCAATTACATTCATATTCCAACTGCACCGAGTATTTACAAACCAATGCCGATAACAGTTTCAGCCTTACTACACCTACAATGCATAAGTAACTAAATAACTAAATAACTACCCATGTACAAACAGCTACCCCGTCCTACTCTCGAACGTCTTCCAGCTCCATTGTATCTGAAAGGAAAAAGGGTGGCCCCCAAGGGGCTCAGCACATTTGCTGGTATGGTAATCGTGCAGCCCGCATACTACCGGGCCACACACAACTAATTGTCGTCTAAGCAGGCGGTTGATTATATTTAAATCATGCATGTACAACCATAAACACATAACACATTCACAAACATACAACACTCATAAGCATAACAATACTAATTGCATAGCATCAACGACATACATAACATAATAGGAACGAATCCCTTAAGGGAAATGAACCAAACACCAGTTAGTTTAACTTGGTAAGCCTAGAGAGTGACTTCAGTCTCATGTTAAGCTCGTTACACAGTAACTTATTTGGGTGTGTCGGTCTTAATATAGAACCGACCACACCGTCACACCATAATTTTATTTATATGTGTCGGATATAGTGACCCAATCACACCTTATACATAATCCCCCTAGCCCGAACAATAGTCAGGTAGGAAAGCTATTTATCTTAGGCTTGTGGGTGATTGTAATCCAAGGAGGAAAAACAATCAATAACACAGTGGGAGTCGAAGCGAATATAGACATCAACTCCCAAACAAACTTTACCATAATCCCCATAGCCCGAACAATAGTCAGGTAGGAAAGCCATTTATTAGGCTTGTGGGAGATTGAATTCCAAAAAGGAAAAAAAACCATACATGGGAGAGACTTGAATCCATTATGGATATCAACTCCCGTACATACGCGCGTGACCAAGACTCCCGGATTCCTCACCCCCATTAGCTTATATATATATATATAAGAGTTCCATTATGGAACCTATCACATCCATACACCATATGGTGCTACAACTTGGTAAAACACACAAGGGAGGTAAACACCTTTGCACACAACAACACACACCCAACACACGGATAGCCGTAGTTAGAACGTTCCTTAGGTTGAAACGTTAAAACCGAATACCGCTCCGTACGTAATCCTAGCCTTGGTTAACTAGTGGGTTAGCACGTGTTCGAGGTTATACGGTATCAGAAACGCACCCGCACAATGATAACAATGACTGTAAACTCATTTCATGATTTAAGTCTTATAAAGTCATAAACATCCAGAAAACAAATAACACACAAGCCGGTGTAATCCAGTAGGACACAGGTTGCAAGAAAACCATACCTGTCACCTCGAGGATGGCTAGCCTACATGGCGACCTCTTTGTCCCGGCTGCCATCTCGTCTAGTTTTCGTTCCTATTATTCATTTAATCAAACGGTTAATTGCCGTTCCCACTTTCTGATTTACTAATTACTTCACATAATTATGTTGTAAACTTTCACACTTAAACTTATACTCGTTCGCCCTCTTAATGATCATTATAATTCACCAAACATCTCTTAAACATCCTTATAACATCAATACCTAACAATCCCCTTCATTACATGTCATTGTATAACCTTAAACATTTAAATCATCTTACTTAACTTAATCCCTTAAGTCCTTGTATCCTTGTATTTTTAATCATCATTGCCTTCTTAATGGGATACCACTAATAACACTTAGCATTCTTAAAATTTAATTTTTTTTACTAAGTATGGGCCGACCGACCCACCGACCGACCCAACCCCTTGGGTCAGTCCATTCTAGAAACATTCGGGTTCACTGATTTTTGCCCGACCGACCCAAGCTCACTCAGACCGACCCAAAGCCCTCTGGGTCGGTCCGTTCCAGAACTTACCCGCTGCTTTGTTACAGTCCGACCGACCCAGCCAGGGTCGGTCCCCTGGGTCGGTCGATTGTAGAATTTTCCCAAAATTTGTCTAACTTTCTCCAAACTTCTCCTTATGTTTCTTAATAGGTTCTAACATCATTAGGCACTCTAAAACCTTCATAAATCATCCACCAAACTCATTTTCTAACTCACTTCTAAACTCCTCAAACACTTACTCAAACTCCTACAAAACTACTAACACTTATAACATTCTTCCTTACACATTCAACTTGTAGTTTTGCCCAAGGCTTCAACTAACCAAAGTATTGTCTCACCACCATTACAATTACTCCCAAATCATTATTTCTCAACAACACCTCCTTTATACAAACTCCTTAAGATTTTTCCACAAGTTCTTACTTAAACCTTCACAAGGCATTTTACTCCCTTTATTCACCAACTTTACACAAGTCTCAACCACACACTCACCATGACTTTGGTGTATTTAAAACCATCCATTTGCTCACTAAACCTTCAAGACAATGCCCAAAACATTTTAACACTTAAGAGCACCTTAACTTACTTTCTTTCATCAATTTAAACCTTAACAAGTCCTAATACAACCTAGGTCACAATACTTCACCAAAACACTTAAAACTCTTGTTTTCTCAACCAAATTTTTCCATAGCTTCTCTAACACTTTCTTATCTCCAAACACTTAGGTTTTCACCTTTAGACAATCAAGGACATTCACCCACACGAGGAATGTTCTTTACACACAACTAAACCTTTAAACTACACTACATCACAATAGTGCAACTTAAATTGCTTGCCACTTAGGCCCTTAAATTGCATTAATCTTAAACACTGAATTTCCCACATAATACTTGCCTTTGACCTGCAAATACACACAACATCACATATGCCTTTAATAACCTCCTTGAGGATAGTTCTTTTCTAACTCATTTCCCATTGGCTCTTTAGGTAGTTTATTAAGCAAATATAGCTCAATTTCCTAAGGCACATAAACTATATTAAGTTAGGTTATTTACCTCTTTTCTTCAAGATTTCTTTTCTTGTTTTCTTGGATTGAAAACTGGCAAGGAGCTTTTATCACTTGTCAATCTTCTAACTAACACATAAATAAGGGTAATGAGCATTAAGCATTATACTTAAACTCATAAATAAACCCTAGGTTACTTAAGTGTTTATTGTACTAAGAATTGATGTTTACCTTTAGAATTTGGAATGGACTTTGACATGGAAACAAGGTAAGACCTCCTTCTAGCTCCTTTGGAGATTAAAACAAGACTAATTGTAACACCCCTACCGTTAATCCTATGCTTACCGTCTAATCGTCCTGTTAATCATACTACGTCGCTGCGGAAATACTACTACTACGGCGGGTGATACAACGCCGCCAACCTGCCCATACGGCTAGCAAGGCTTACACTACCTACAGTTACGGTCTGATGCCCTAAGTATACCGAGCTACTACATTCCATACCGAATACAAAATAATATACTTACATTGCTGGATTACCGAGTATTAAAGTATTAATTACATCCCTTTCGTCTCCCAAAAAAAATGAATGAGTTTCTGCAAGCTACTCATCTACATCACCCCAATATTCTTTCCTTATCCAAAGGGGTGTACCCTATGGTACACCGGCTAACAAACCTATAGCCGTGTACAACATAGTATTCCATTCACACTTCACCCATTTACAGACAAAAAGAAAACAGCTTAATCTCTTCATCATCTTCACCCGTCTTGAGGACCTGCGTGTAGTAAAAACATCACCGCAAGGGGCTCAGCAAAAGCTGCACATAAACACCGCATATACCGGGTGCTAACTAGGGTACGCCGACTATTTAAGGTCGACTGTACATGCGGTTCATTAATTTCATACATACATGCTTTACCTACATCATACAATCATGATCAATACAATACACAATCCAAAACAACATTACAAGTGCACACACAATACTTACCTTCACAAGGGTTAGCCAAATTATGCATCCGGGTTAATCGGAATGCAATTTACTCTTTTACTCATTACACATCACTTACTCTTACTTTACTTACTTACTTTACCATACTTGTTTACTCATTCTTACTTACTTACTTTTACTCATGTTAAGTCGGTATGACCTCCGGCCCGGGGACTACACCGTCCCACCACCGGGATTTACTTGACTCACCAATCCAGGATGCTACCCATTTAAGGGGTTTGGGCCGTGGACCAGTTTAAGAGTCAGGAATTGGAGCCAACCTCTTGTGACTCCGCATCCTCACGCGTGGCCGAAACTATATCGGACTTCTACTCATTCCAATTTATTTACCAATTTAAGTTAGATTGGTTAGCTTGTTAGGAATCAGTTAGAAGTTCAATCACAATCACATTCGGTCACAATACAATGCATCATACATACACACACACACACTCATATTCCTCCATACATTTCATGAATTATACAAACTATGGATTAAGAAAGTATACAACCAGGAACAATCTCATGATATTCACAAGTAAGCATAATGTGTCCGATTCGTGTGTTTATCTTATTTGGTGATCAATTAGCACACAACACACAAATCAGAGTAACCAAGGTAGCATACGGGGCATGAGGAGTTCATACCGTTCACCGTTGTACTTGTATCCAATTTTCCTCCGGTGTTCACAAGTCGAGTCCTATAATATACATACAATCGAATGATTAATCTAACTATCGTTGACATAACTCGATTACCCTTACATTTCCTAACTCATACTTACTAAGTCTTTATAATTATTACACTTAAAATTGTTTACTTACTCTCCATTACCTTAAGTTTATTTCCTTACTTAACAATGGTGTACGTAATATATGTACATATGTATATGTGGGTATACATATATATGTATACTTATTATAATTATATATATATATATTTGTAAGTTTTGGGTCGACCGACCCACCGACCGACCCAACCCCTTGGGTCGGTCCATTCCAGTAAGTTTTCATCCTCTAAAGTTCTCCCGACCGACCCAGAACTGTTCCGACCGACCCATACACCTCTAGGTCGGTCCATTCCAGAAAGTTTCAGTCCCGTTGTTTATGCTCCGACCGACCCACGACCGGCTCACGGCTCCTGGGTCGGTCCGTTCCAGAATGTTTATTTTCATTTTTAAGCCCCGATCGACCCACTGACAGATCCAACCTCTAGGTCGGTCGGTAGCAGAATTCACCTACAAGTTTTGTTTTTCATTTCCTTTCTTACCCATTTCTTCCCCAATCTTCCTACATACATCCTAACATGTTTTAGCACTAATTAAACCTCCTAATACACCTTAGTTCATCCATTAATTCATCACTCATTCCTATACTAATTTACACACTTATTTTCTAACTTCCATTTCAACACTTACATTATTTCTTCCTAGCATAGTTATGCTACAGATTTTGACTCTCACTTTCTCCACCTCTGGCTCCCTCTTCTAATGTCATTTCTAAAATTTATATTATATTACACACCTCTCCTAACTTACCCACTAACTAGCTCCTTATAAAATCTATTTTCAAAGTGTAATTCCTACCTAGTTAAACTCTTAAGTTCTCTATTTTCTAGGTAATATTTGCCATAGTCTCCCCTATATTTCTACACTCTCACCACATCATTTTCACTCACATTCTCATCCATCTCACCTGTTAATAAATAAAAAACAATACATAGCTCTCCAACACCATACTAAACATTAAACACCATTAAATTCCTACACTCAACATATAATTCCCTCTAGGTTTCAACAAGTTTTAAATTGTCTTTTATGGGTTTAAAACAGTTGGATTCTCTTACCCCTTACACTACTACTCAATACCATATTCAATACTCATTTAACCCAATAAAACTTGTTACATTAAGCATCACAAAACTACACAAAAGATGAGTGTAATTACCTTGTTTTCCCTTCTAGTTTTCTTTCCTTCTTCTTCCTTCTTTCCTTCCTCTTTCTTTTCTCTTCCCACCGGTTTTGTAAATCAGATTCTCTAACACTACAACCCATTGATATACACATTTCAATACCAAAACTAACCACAACCATCTTTAAGCTTTAAGGTAAGTTTTAGGGTTTAGAAACTTCATTACCTTGCAAGGATGTAGGTGAAGTTTTGGACAGCTCAAGAACAAGATTTCTCACCCTCCAAGAATGCCAAAATTGGCTAGAGTACAAGGCACCAACAAGGGTTTAGTTTAAAATTTCGTTTTGCCCACAAGGCTAGAAAAAGATGAGGTTTCAAGAATATTTTTACCTCAAATTAATAAGGAGATGAAGGTGGTTCTAATGGTGTCTTGAAGCTCCAAATGCAGCACACCCATGGAGATGAAAATGAGTGTTTTCAAATTTTGAAAAGAGGATAGTGTTCTCCTTGATGAGAGGAACACAACGGTATACTTTTTGTGATTTTTGGTGAAGGTTTGGACACTTAACAAGAGGAGAGAAGTGAAGGTTTTTGGTGGGTTCTTCAATTCTCCATTGCCATCGGTTGAGGAAGAAGAAAATAGAGAGGAAGAGGAGGGGGGGTCTGTACGAGAGTGAGAGAAATGTGAGGGTAGGAGAGAGAGTGAGTAAGTAAAAGGGGGTTGCTTTATGCTTTTTAATTGTGTTTGTCTTTTGCAAATCAAAAGGAATTAAAAGTGTGTGTGAGAGAGGGAAAGGAAATCGGCTGCCCCCACATACACACACAGATTTCACATTTTTATTTCAATAATGGACACACTAGTTTGAGTTATTTATGTTTTTACCCCACAACTTCCCGTTTTTGACAGTTTTTACTATTTTCTTGTTTTATTAATTTTATTGGTTCTAGACCTTCACTAATGTTTATTAATGACTATTTAGTTGACCAAAATTGTTACGAGTCTATTTGACCCGCTTAAAGTCACGTTTTCCCGGTTTCCTCGAAAAACGTGCTTTAAGATTCGTTAGCGTCTTTAATTCATTTTAAGGATCCGTTTTCTTCGGGATTTGTTCCCTCTTGATTATTTAGGCTTAATTAAGCTTCTAAAACACTTATTAGCCTAAGTAATCACTATTTTTAATTACGGGGTATTTCACTAATTCAAGGAGCAAAACAAAACCCATGTGAAGCCATTTTCGGTAATGTACAAAAATGGAGGAATATTTATTTTTCTTTGGTTTTCCTTACCTTGAAGCAAAGGAGAACAACAAGGTGTGAAGAGATGAGTTTTTCCTCCTTCAATGCAGATTCTTCATGGCTCTGAATTGAGGTTCTTAAAGATTTGAAAAGATAGAATTTTAGAGCATGGTCTAACTAAGACAAAGGTAGTCTTGAAATTAAATTTGGAGCATGGAGCTAGGAGTTACAAGCAAAGAAAGATCAAGAATGGGGGTGAACTGTAGCAAAACGGCTGGAGCTTGGGAGGATGAAAGATGAAGACGGTGGGAACCAAGAGGAAAAGAAGATAATGAGGTGAGAGGTTAAGTTTTGAAGATATTTATGTAAAAGGTAAATAGTTAACTTACTTTACTTACTTTTCCTTTCTTCCCTTTAATTAACTAGCTAAGTTGGATGACTCACAACTTATAAAAACCGGCCCCCTCTCTAGCACTAGGATATTTTATGGCTTGGTTGACCATTTAATTAACTTATGTCTTAAACTAGCACTATTTGAGCACTATTCACAACTAATGCACATAATTGTGAAATTTTTTATTTCCCATTGATTTAGACTTCCTAATGTGATACTAAGTAGTACACATATTGATTAAAGAGTAATTATGGGCATTTAGCCACTCAAAACCCATTTCTAAGACAATTTTTCAAAAATGTGCTTTAAGACTCCTTAAAACACATTTTGTGTTTTAACTTGTTTTCAAGATTTGTTTTCTTTGATAATTGATTTCACATGTTCATTAGCATGTTAATAAGGTCTAGGAATGACCTTTAGGCCTTATACAAGGTTACACCAAGTCTAGAGCAAGTATTTGCTTAAATTGACTTTATGGTGTTTTCTTGTGTTTCCTTTGGTTTAATTGTCTACCAATGTTTCTTAAGGACTTAATTAGCCTTAGAAGATCATAATTTCATGTTAATAAAGTCTTGGTAGGCTCTTTGGGTCCTAACCAAGTTCATTCCAAGCTTAGAGCATGTTTTTACTCAAATTGCCTTAATGGTACTTTATTGTGTTTACCGTGGTCTAGTTTGTTCACTAATGTTTCTAAGGCATTTTTTTAGCCTTAATATACCATAGTTTAATTTTAAACAACATATCAAGGTTTGGGGTATTTCATTCCCTGTAACACCCTTACCGCTAATCTCGTCATTAACCCTTAATCACCTTGATAATCAACACATAAGCAGCGGATATTCTAAATACAACGGCGGGTGAAACAACGCCGTTAGCCACCCACGTGGCTAACAAGGCCTAACTAAATACAGCATCGGTCTGATGAACCGGAATTTCTGAGTACTCAATACAAATACAATTCTCATTCTTTACTAAAACCGAGTCTCATACAATACAAACTATACCGAGTTTCCATTACAATCCAAATGCCGATACAACTTCGGTCTTACGCGATTACAACAATTACAATGTAATTAAATCTACTACTACCCATACTGTAGCATTCCTCATCCTACTCTCGAACGGTATCATCGTTGATGTACCTGAAAAATAATGGGTTGCCCCAAAGGGGCTCAGCACCTTTGCTGATATGGAAGTCATGCAACCCGCTACTACCGGGCCACATTCAACTAATTCTCATCTTAACATGCGGTTGATTTTCTTTAAATCAAAACATGAAGTACAATAAATATACAACATGCTCGCATTCTTACAAGTATTCAAACTAAGAGTACAATCACAAAATAAACACAATAAGTTAGTTAGTTTATATTTTCTTACTCTTTAGGCTTTGAGGGTTTCTACCTCACTAACGCCTCATTCTTATTATTCAGTACCCTATCCGTTTTCTTCGGATACCTTACTTGTTCTCTTAGTTCTTTGGACACTACGGGTCGTATACTTATTTCTCCATTGTTCATCTCTTAAATAATTCTTAAGCCAAAACACAAGGCCTCCGGGCAGAGTCATACACAAGACTCACCATCGGGCTTTCAAGCCTAGTCTTACTTCCCCGGTTTTGACCCTACTCTGGGTCTAGCATGGTGGGAAGGCTCATCTAGCTACCGGAACTACTTTCTTAGTTCCTTACTTACTCAAACGCTCATATCTCTACCGGACTTTTCACATTCCCAAATACTCCTCTCTCGGAGTCATAACATATTTATGTATATTAGTCTAGAAGCATCACCCTCGATGTCATCTAATGACATGGGAAATTTTCTCAAGTTCTTGTATTCTCAGAATTAAGGGTTGCCCCAACATTTCAAATACTTATACATTCAGGTTATTTTCTTACGGGGTCGGATCCTCATATAGGAGGTTGACTATCTCTTAAAAGGGATTTGGTGGTCCTGAATATTTCCTTTTACTTTTCTCATGAGTTCATAACATTGAACTTTAGTTGGTCTCCTAATGGAGGTTCTTTATGTCTTTCCACTATTGTTCATTTCGTGGACTGGTTCGTTTCGGTTCTCTAACATTAAAGAGAGAGTTTATTAGTCCCGTAACTTTTCACGTTCTAGTGAGTTCCTTTAGTTTGAACTTTCATTGTTCTCTAGTTGGTAGTTCTTATGTGTTTCCCGTGTTTAAGTTATTTCGTGGGACGACTCTTTTCTATGAGTCACTAACCTCAAGGTAATTGTTTATGTTTCGGTCTATGACACTATGTTAGACCACACAATCACACAAGGAAGGTTAGCACATGCAACAAGCATCAAGATATACATAACAATGCAATAAACCTTTTTCATGCATTTATCTTGTTAGGCCGGCACACAAGCAAACAGCACACAAGCCAAGCGAACTTGGTAGGACATAAGTTACAAGGAATCCATACCTTTCACCATGGATTTACTCTACCGTGTCACCTTGTGTTCCTTGGATCTTACTCGATTCACTGATAACGTTTCAAGGGGTTCTATTAACATTAAGGTAGTACGGTATGTAAACTACTCCCGTAGTTAGCCCTGTTATCCCGTTAATCTTAGTTTTACTCATCTGTCCTTAAATTCTCAACTTTCTCATTCTCTTATCATACTTGTTTACACTTCTAAGGACCTTTACATGTCACCAAACAAGTAATAAACATCATCTAATATCATACCCACTCAATTCCCCATCATTAGAAGCCTTTAAAACACTCTCGGGTGAATTTTTGGGGTGGTCCGGGAATTGGTCCGGCCCCATAGTCCCGGACCAATGCATTTTCTAATGTTCGGCTTTTTTTGACCTTGGTCCGGGTCTTGGTCCTTGACTAAGGACCCGGACCACCTATAGACTTCACTTTCGGCTTGTTTTTAAGGTTGGTCCGGGACTTGGTCCGGCCCCTAAGTCCCGGACCCTGCTAAAAAGCTACTAAAATTACATTTTTCAACCCCTATTCCAACCTTAATCCTCACCCAATCTTTTCCTAATCTTTCCACATGTTTCCAAACATGTTTTGACACCTTAAACACTCCTTAAAGCTTCTTAAATCATTGCTCAACTCTTTTACTCATTTCTTGATCAATCACCCAAAGTTTCATTCTCACATTTTGCACTTTGCTCACTAATGCATTACCAACCTTTCTCATGGCAGTTTGCACTTTGCCCTCAAGCCTTTTGACCATTCCCAATTCATCCTTGGCATTCTCATATATTCCCAAAGTCCATCTATTTCCTTAAAGGTTATCCAACTTAGTTTTCCTCCAACAATTCCAACACTCCAATTCCACATTTGCTACAGATTTTTATTCTTCCTTCCCAATCCTTATATCAACACTCAAGGGTGATTAATTAACCAACTCAATTCCTAACAACACCTAGTTAATCCTAGGGCATTCTTCACTCTTATAATCACCTAAAACTCATTAGGTTTCTACTCAAATTTTGTCATAACTCACTTACAATTCTAACATTCCCAATTACATTATTTCCAGCCCTAAACAATTCAAACTAGCCACACCCAATATTGTGCACTACCAGCACAAAAAATTTCATACAATCCTCCTCAATCATAATATAGTGCACTAACATAAATTGTATGGCATTTAGGCCCTTAAATCACAAAGCAATTCACAATTGCACTAAACATAACCACAATTCTCTCTCAAATCGACTAACCACATTCCAACTCACAATTTTGGGTTCATTCTTTAAATTCCCATCCCATAATTCTAAAACATAAGGGATACACATTAGGGTATATTTCTTACCTTAAGCTCATAAATTCCTCTTTTACTTCTCTTTCTCCTCCTCTCTTGATTTTCGTTCATGGGCATTATCTTTGCCACCACACTAGTGTAACACCCACTCGATAAACTCTTAATAATCACTCTCATAATAATCACTCTTGTGGCATAATTAGAGACATCTCACAGCGGAAGTTAAATTACATTAATCCTCACTTGGGTGTCACATGCCATTACTCGCCCATGCGAGTAAAGAAGCATAACCAAAATATAACAAATAACAAGAACTAACCTCAGTGATGAACGAGATATTTGCTACATTATCCTATATACAAACCAATACCTATGACAAGTAAGCACTTAAAGAATTCCCAGATTACAACGTACTAACATGAATTGATCCTAGAAGCGTAATAAAAGTCGAGGTCATCTACCCACGATCCCCCACTCCGGCGCCAATCATTAATCACCTGCAAAATAAATTATCGGTGCCCATGGAGGGCTCAGCACTTGGCCAAGTATGTTAACTATGTTGTCCTAGACCCTTTAGGTCACTTAGGTCAATTAGTCGTCTGAACATTCGGTTGATTACATGCTGGTTCATTTTACAGTTTATATAAACAGCAGTAACTAACATAAATAAACATATAGCAATCCATCAATGTAACAGTCCGTACACCACATACAATTCACAAAAAACAGTATTCCATGTACTGTAAGTAATCATACCAACGCGTAGTTATTTCTACTAGGGCATTCGTAATTTTTCCTTTAAGTATGTTAGCCATCATTAAGTCTTACCCACAATGTCAGTGGGTGTCATGTTAGGACAACCGGATATAACCTCATTGGACAGTAGTCCATCCGTACACACAAGGTGCTCATTTGCCAAGGATCATTCGATCCCGGGGCTTCCACTTACCTAGTAAAGGCGTCCATGAAAGGCCAGAAGCCGTGTGCCAAGAGCGGCACCCTTATCCAACAGTCTATCTAGGCCTGTCGGAATATAGAGGGAGTCGGTCCGATCCGGACATTATACTCCAGTGATCACCAATGCGCAACCAACTAGTCGAAGACTAATTGGGATTTTCATACCGTATACCATAAACCAACACTCTCCCATATGTGATTAATTCTTAATCAACTACCCTAAGTAAAGTCTTAGGTCAAGGAGAAGTTATTACCATTACAATTCCCTTTGAAGTCTTATATCCTTCCCTTGGAATGTTCTAGGTTATATCCATGTTCGAGTATTAAGCTCTAGATATTGGGAATCCCGAGTCTCATTCCTAAGTGTTTTACTTAGGTCAGTTAGGGATAAAGTTCTCGAATATTAGTATTCCAACCGCATAAACACTCATAGTAATATTGTTCGAAGACGTCGCGCACAATAATAATCGTTTAACCAATCAAGGAGTCAAACCATACAACATGCATAGCACACATATCGCTCTTATTAGATAATCAAGCAACATTCGAACCCGAGGTTTCCCTCAGGGGTTCAAACCACACAATGAACATACCGTACACCGAAGTACAATGCTAGCGTGACGATACATGCTTGTCCTCAATCACCCCGAAGCACATCCTCCAGCACATGCTCTCTAATGCACTCAACTCTGGAATACAACTACATATTAGCTCTCTGTAATACGGACTAATTTGGTATCTAAACTAGTCACTAATCCCCCTACTAATTACCCCGTGATTGTTCAATGTTTATCAATCGGGTTTTACACAGTTTGGGATTAGTTAAATCATCCTCTAACTATATTGTAATTAACATGTAGTATTTATTTACTAGTTAGGATCTAATCCAAATAACCTATCTCATTTATTCATAGGTTTGTTATTTGTATATAATACACACTTCCATATAGTTTGTTACTATATGTTAATTATATCCTTGATTTATAAACCTTTATTTCTCCTTTCAATTTATGAGTTTGTCAACTTGACCTCTTTGGTCAATTAAGTTTACTTGGCAAATTATGTTGACTTGGTTAGTTTATCCAAGTACATAAGTTTATATAATTCATATTATAACCATTGTACTATATAATACACTCACCATTTAATATGTTATACTTTAACATAAGAACTTTATATCTAATGTGTTATAATTTATCTTGCCACATTAGAACATCTCTTATTCAATATTATATGGTTCCCAACCATATCATATAATCCATTCCCCTCATATATTCTTATATACATACATATAAGAATTATAAAAATCATTTATTAAATGAAATATCTTATCATTTATGTAAGGTAATTAACCTTACTTAATTGTGTTATCTTACACAAATTCATACTAAGATTATAATTCAAATGTTATGTGACATTATATAGTATATTATTAGACCTCCAAAGTCTAATTAATATTCAACCTTATTTTGTAACCTTATTATTCCATCACGTGTACTAGTTTCATTTTTAATGACATTAATACTTTATAATTGCTATAACTTTTATTACATCATAATCATAGTCTAAAATTCATTCATAACACTTTATATTGTACTTATAATCCATAAGTTTTATTAATTGCTAATATCCTTAATGGTATTACATTATTTAGCCAAGTAACTTCCAATCTTATAATTCGAATTCAATTATACTATATCTTATAAGTTAATTCCTCTCTTATCTGGTGTAACACCCCCGAATCACGATCAACAATTGAATAACGCGCCTAAGTTAGCAGGAGAAGTCTACGCAGCGGTTTCGAACTCTATTCGGGTGCTACAGACGCCAACCACCCATGTGGATGACCCGACCATTCTACTTACACCAAGTTACGGTCTGAATGACTGGAAGTCCAACTTAACGAAATCCAAATACAATATAAAGTACAACTCAAGTACCGAGCATCTACAGTTTAGTTAACAACTTAAACAACATGACTCATACATAAGAAAGCATACTACTTAAAGTCTTGCCATGTGGACTACCCCTATGATAGTCACCCTTGCCTACTCTCCGTTATCGTCTGGCACAAGACCTGAAAAAAATTGGGTGTAAAGGACTCAGCAAACTACGCTGAGTATGAACGTGTGAAGCCCGCATGTTACCGGGCCACACGACTAATTGGTCGAATATTATTAAGTCCATTTTACATGCTATGATAAAGCAGTAAAGCACACATCAGTACATCATGATATCATACACACTCATCGGAAGCATAGCAATATCAGCAAGCAACCAAGCACATCTTGCAAGTAGCACAGCAATATCAATAAGCAACCAAGCACAACTTGCCAGTAGCATAACAATGTCAAACACGCAGTCCAGCATAATAAGCTGCTAGTGTAGCAACAACAGTCAAGTAATTATAGGACGTGTGCGTAGGTACATTATACCGTCAATCCTCGCTATGGGATCATTCAAGAGATTGCGTATTGTTATCTTGTTCTCATTACATATGTTTTCCTTTCTTCTCTTGCACCGAGTCCGGGGGATGTAGGTTAGATCCCGAGACTTTATAATATAGGTGCTATTCATTCCTTGTTACTTAAATGATCACATTTGTGAATTTTCTTATTTGCTTGGTTTCGTTACACATGTTTTCCTCTATTCTCTGGCACCGAGTCAGGGGATATAGATTAGATCCCGAGGCTTTATTATGTAGGTGCTAATCATTCCTTGTTTCTTCAAGGGTTACTTGTGAATTCTTTTATCACCGCACGTTGGAGGACGTCTCCTCCATAGCTAGTCCCCCATTCCCGACACCCAGGGTCAAGGAAGTGGAAGTCACCTCTAGACTCCAGGATAAGCTTCACCAATTTGTCACTCCCCCATTCCCGACACCCAGGGTCAAGGAAGCGGAAGTCACCTCTGGACTCCGGGATGTGCTTCACCAACTTGTCACTCCCCCATTCCCGACACCCAGGGTCAAGGAAGCGGAAGTCACCTCTGGACTCCGGGATGTGCTTCACCAACTTGTCACTCCCCCATTCCCGACACCCAGGGTCAAGGAAGCGGAAGTCACCTCTGGACTCCGGGATGTGCTTCACCAAAATATATTCCATCATAGACGGTCGAAGGATCTGATGCAGATACCAACTCCCGATCATCCATACCGCGCGGCCCGAGCTGTTGTCTTCCCGAGTTATTCTCATGTTTCACAGTTGATACTTTTCGTTTCATTATCATTATAATCTCAACACCATAGTGGGTGTCATTAGCGGTCCTCTAAAGTTAGAGAGGATTCGTCTCTTTGTATAGTTCTTTTGTTTTGTCTACGTGGTTCGTCATGTCTCACCCAAGGAGACTTGCTCTTCATTATGATTAATGAACAGACACCATAGTGGGTGTCATGGTAGTCCTCAATGGTTTAGAGAGGAGTTCCCCTTATAGCGTTTTCTTTATTTTCATAATTCGTAGTAGTTCTCGTATAGTTTTCCCTTTATGTAGTTTCTTTGTTTACATAGTTCGTTGAGTCTCATCTCAAAGTTCCATAACGCGCAAGGGACTAAGCTACTGTGTGCGCGCAATAATATATTCAACAATGATATAGAAATCATACAACATGATAAACAAGCAATCCAATTTCATGCTTTGATCTTATGTCATTTTCACACACAAGGCACACAGCACACAAGCCGTGTAACACGGCAACATACGAACCACACATGTCCATACCTGGATCAAAAGCAAGTAGTCTCACACACGGAGTCCTGGTCGGAGTTCGCTACGGCCCTAGCGTTAAGTACAGACAATGTGTCAGTTTATGATTTCATGTGACAACCTTTGTGACACTCCCCGAAATTATTAAATTATTAACGGGTGTTATTTCCTAGATAAATCTTCATTGAATGTTCAACCTTTATTAACCCTTAGGACTTCCCACGTGTTAGACTTTATGTTACTCCTAGGGCATTTACATAGTCAATTCACACGTTAACTAAGTCTATTCTCTAGCTAACGTATTAGAGTATACAAGGTAACAAGTTTTCCTAAGATGGATTTAACTTGTCTAGGGTGTATTTTTTTTTCCCTGGCTAAGTAGCTATGTTTTAAGCTTGTTATTTACACAATAACACTCCTCAATTATTTCTAGAACTCCTTTGTACAGAAGTTTAAGCGTTCCAAAACCGAAATAAGGTTCTTGTACATATCCTTATATTATAACACTTTTAATGTATCTAAGGGTGTCTAGATTACCCAAGATGTTCCATAAGTTTAGCTAGATACATTAGGATGGTTTTGGGTTTATTATCAATCTGATATCACTCTTATGACCCCCATGAAATCAGTTTCACAGAAGTTATAGTTTTGTTAAAATCTGAACAACGGTCTAAGTATTACCTCTTGGCTCTCGTATCTAGTTAACTCTCCCGCTGTTTGATTCTTTCCCATCGAATATATAAACCTTCTAAGGCATATTAGGGGTGTTTAGATTCATCATATACTCGCCACAACTCCCTC
Organism: Limonium bicolor; assembly: GCA_023374045.1. Taxonomy (NCBI): domain Eukaryota; kingdom Viridiplantae; phylum Streptophyta; class Magnoliopsida; order Caryophyllales; family Plumbaginaceae; genus Limonium; species Limonium bicolor. The sequence goes on along the minus strand of CM041777.1, from coordinate 312,894,840 downwards.
AAACTCCTGAGTACAACATTAAACTGAACTGCAACAACAAAAGAACTTAACTCATCAAACCTGAAATTCTAGATTCCATTTCCTCCTTGTATGTCTTTTTTTTTTGTTACCAATCTGACTCATTACTTCCCCAAGCAGTTTAGCTTCTTGGCTAAGTATCTTAATGTAATTTCATCCTCACTGTGAACCCACAACAACCTTGTTAATGTCACTGCAACTCGTCATACAGAAATGATGTTGCAGATGAGAGACTCGAGTTTTCCTCTTCACTCCTTAATTTGGGTTGTCAGTCTGACTTCTAAACTGTCCTCAAGCGCTTACCTACTAGTTAAGTGGGTTAGCAATATTGTCAACTCACAAGCAACCCATGACAACACTGATAACACAGCCTAAATCTTCCTGTACTGAAAACGGAAAGACTGCAGAACTAAAACATGCTCCTGCACATTACTTCTTCTTTCACTTCCTAATGTGTTTTCTGGTTTTGGTTTCCGATTTCCCTTAGCTTGTCTAGCTAATTAGCTAATCATTATAATGCAGTTTTGACCCTCATACAACCCAAGGCAGTAAGGCTATGTTTCTGGACTTCTTTCACCAGATTAAGTATAACTGAAAAACTAAGAAGCTTATACACTGAGAAACCGATATGCTTCAGAACTGATGCCTGTCTCTTTTCTGTTATTTTCTTCCTGCTTAGACATGACTTCCATCTTCACCCTCTTTATTCACTCATGGTGGGTAAGTATGTTATTGAGATTTTAATTCCACAACAGGTTAGAAACACTTGAAACACGTTCCAGAAAAAAGAGAACTACACAGAGCTCGGTCACAGCTGAAACAGAAAAATCTGTAGGAAACCGAGTTTATGAGCTGATGTGTATTTATTTGTCTTTCTGTTTCATTCACTGAGTTGGTATCTATTCCCTCTATTTTGTTTTCCTCCTTTCTGTTCTTAATCTCATTCTTACGTTCTCCCACTATCTAGCTACTTAGTTAAACATCTCGGTATAGCTTTAAACTTCAAACAGAATCAAGGTAATAGTTTATGCACCTCTGAAACTTATTTACACAAACTCTGTAACACTGAACATAAAACTGAAACATAAACTGGTAACTTCTCTTCTGTTTCTGTTAATGTGTTTTTTTTTTGTTCTCGAATTTGCTTCTTGTTTACCCCAAGATAGACTATTTATTCAGTTAGGGTTTAGTCCCGATTATAAACCAAATCAAACCCAACACAACTTGATTATTGTCACTGATATGCCAACATACTGAAAACAACACAGGTCTGAAACAAACTTCCAAAACAGATACAAGTTCCTCTTCTGTTCTATTAATCTGATTTTTAATTTCTCCCAAATTGTCTACCCATTTACTTAGGTGGTTTACCTCGATGTTAACTTCCAGAACAGACCCAGAGCAGCATTGTTAAAGTGATAAAACTTACTTATGCTGAAACAAGAAGTTTCAGAAACTAAACCAACTGAAAATAGGAAACTGATATTGATCTTTCTCCCCTCTTTTATTTTTCTTATTGTTTGTCCACGTGTTTGTCTCTCACATTTCTTTTTATACACTTACTCACTTGATTAGGTGATCTAACTATGTTTTAACCCAAGAACTATCTAGACAATCCCACTACACCCACTGATGCAGTTGATATACTGAAACAGAAGTTCAGAAATTGAAAACTGAAACTGATAACTTGATGCATGCTTGCCTTCTGTTTCTTTCTGCTCTTTAAACAGGTTTCAGTTTTCCCCTAGTTGTTTCCCCTTGGCTAAGTGGTTTTTCCACGATTCTAAGTTCAAGAACAGACCCAAGACTTGGTTATTAAAAATTACAGAAACAACTTAGTACTATCTGGAAGGAAACTGAAACTGAAACAAGTAACTAATACCTTCTCTCTTATTTCCTGTTGGTTCACGAGTTTACATTTCTAGTTCTCCTTAGATGATCTAGTTACTTAGCTTAGTATTAATTCAGGCTTTCCACTTCAATACAAATCTGTTACAGCTACTTAAAGGTTGTAATACTGAAGTAAAAAAAAAATCTGGACAGAACTGAGACTTCAAGCTGACAGCTATTTCCTGTTATGGTTTTTTTTTTCTTTTAGAAACACTCCTACGTAGTGCAGAATTTGGGATGTGCCTATGCAAAGTTTTAGATACATCCTTGACCCCATGCTACCTTTACACTGCCCTGGGAAAATTAGTATACAGAGACACAATATTCCAGAAGCTGAAACCAATTAAATACGTTGGTTTAAATACGTTGACCGATTCTTTCCCCACTCTAAGTTAGTTACCACTTAGGCACGGGTGTTAGCTAGTTCTTCTAGGTGCGTTTAATATGTTGTAAATGTGTCATTAATCGATACCAGCCCAGGACATTTAGTATAGTGAGAAAACATAATACAGATTTCGATGGACTATCAGTTTGAAAGAACTTTGCAACTGCAGGTTGTTCTGGTTTTATTTTGCTGTTGTTAGAAAACATTAATCGAGTAGGAGTTGAGGACCTACTACCTTGGGTACTTCAGACTTGTTCCTCCAGAATTATCCCTCTCGCGCCTCTGGCACTTTTGCAACTGAACAAGAAAAGTCACATGCATGTTCAGTGGTTAGTTGCTTCAGTTCGTTAGCAGATGTTGGAAAGGTACAGTTTCTCTTTTTTTTTTTAACGGCTCTTCTCACCTCACTTGGGAGCTAGTTTGTTGGGGGATTTGGCTCCCTCGTAGAAGATCCTACCCAGGGGATGAATCACTTGAGAACAGAAGAGAAGGAGACAGTTAGTTCTGCATGACTTCAAGCACGAAGAAGGAAACGGAAAGAAAATCAGAATTTCCTTCGGATCTCTTGATCTTACCTGATCGAGCAGTTCTTGGTGAGGCTTTTAGTTCTAGGATCACCCCAAGGCTTTAGTAGTAGCTGGCATGCAAGAACTGGCGTGGAACAGAAAGAAAATGACGGGACTTATTATTTTTTTTGGATTCTCAGACAGAAAGAGCTCCAGCTGCGGGAGTCTTTGGCTTGTTAAAACCAAGGGGAGGAAATGAGCTTCTGCATGTATGGAGACGTGCACATGCCGGGAAATCCAGTAGAGTGGTTGGGTAGGAGGTTTAGTTGAGGAGTTAGTGATTACGGTTTACAAGGGAATGGTGTGGAAGTTAGGGAAAGAAACCACTCTGATATACATCTGTCGCTTGAACTGGGTTTCTCTGGAATTCATACTGTCTCCGGTGGTGTGTCTGAAGGTGTAGTTATTTATTTGTTGCTAACCCAGATGCAGTGGGTGAGCTTCTGGTATTTCAGAAGAGACAAGGAGCATGTGGTGCTCTGTTCTCTCTTTTCTTTGTTCGATGGGTTACAGTAACAAGGAAAAGCATGGGTTATTAATTTGGTTATTACAGTTTAGAGTTTACTGGTTACAAGGACTAAAACGGAGGTGCAGGTTTGGTTGTCTCTGCAGAAATTCTCGGACAAGGCCAAGAGGTATGGGCGGTAGAAGAAGAATAAGTAGCGATTCAGTCTTGATATTACAGAGGCACTGCGTCTGTGTGTCTGATTCTCCTTCTTTTTATTTAGCTAGCTTAGTTGACGAGTTACTAATTTCAATTCGGTGGCCTAAGTTGCTGAATTTGAGCACAGCTCACCCGGTTAAGCACTCGGGGGAAGTATGGGAGGTCTCGGGTTCGAAACTCAGTGGGAGCGTCTTTGCTCCTTTTTTTTTCTTTTCTTTCTCTTTGTTTTTGTATAGGCCATACATTATTATTTATATGTGTACGACTATATTTTATAACATGTGATTCTATACATTTTTGTAACACAATTATGCAGCGTTACTGTTTTTATTACCGCGTTACGGTATTGTAACGTTACGTACATATATTTTCGTGTTCGTACATATATATATGTACTAGCTTAAATGGTTCGTACGTTATTTTATGTCCATATTATAAAACACGTTATGATTTTATACGTTTAATATTCAGGGGTATTTCATCTGGTATATAATCTAATCCTCTAACTACATATACGTACTTATACACATGTATATATACAATCAAATCGATCCCAATGTTAACCCAAATATATATCCATCTAAGTTCTCATATAATTGATATCAACCTTATTACTTAACAATTAATACAAGTTTATAACCCTATTACTTAACAATTAATACAAGCCCCTAGAATAATTCCTTAATTATTTTAACTATCAATTGATCCCTTTATAAAATTCATTAATCTCCTTTATGACTTACTAATTTAATACCTAATCATTCCAAGATGGTCCAATCCACTATTCTAATTCTTATCCACCTTTAGCTTGGGTTTAAACCATTTATAAAATTCTTGTTAATGGGCTAGAAGTTCAACTTGACTAACTTCAACTCAATTTGATTTGTCTTTATTAGTTTAGTGGACTATTCTTTTAAGCTCAATTTAGTTTGACTATCCCATAATCAATTTTGACCTAATCAAGGTTCCCAAATTAATTTGAATTCCGAAACCCAAATTTTAACTAAGTTAAAATTCCTAATTTTAACCTAAATTAAATTTTGACTCCCCAATTCCGATTTTGACTTGGTCAAAACCCCTAATTTTGATTTTGACCAAGCAACTCCAATTTTGTCCATTCCATTTTGATTTTAACCACGTCAAAACCCTAAGTTATCCCATTTTATATTTTCGCCCATAATCTTCTCCAATTACATTTTCGGTCACCATTTAATCATAATTACCATTTTACCTCAATTTTTTGAATATTAAGATTTTCCCTCAATATTAATTTATCGAGGAAACTCTAGTTCCCAATACCGTAAACCCCAATTTCTGATTTCTTCCCCAATTTGATTTCAGAAACCATAAATCCTCAATCAAAGCCCTAATTCCAGATTTTTACTCAAATTAACGTTTGAACCATAGTATCAATTTCAGAACCCTAATTCTGTTATGGAGTTCTTATTCTTGCCGCACATAGAGCACCACTTTAGAATTCAAAGTTCAAGGCGCAGAAACTTCTTCACGTTTTTTTTTTTACAAACTTTGACAAGGAAATTGGCTACCACATTCACACAAGACTAAGCACATGGATTATTCAGATTCAAGGTTCACAATGTTCAACGTTTTACAAAAAAAAATCAGTAAACCCCCAAAACAAGCCTAAATTCGGATACGCAATTTGCACCAAATTGGACCTACTTTTGAATCAGCAAAACGCCCACCAGAAACACATACCATTCGAATTGACCAACAACAACAAATTGAACTCTCACTTTTCTTCACCAATTCAGCCCTAAATGACCCAGATTTTGTACACCATCATAGTCATTAGTTTACACTTAATTCAGATTCACCAACCACTACTAAGAACCCTAAGTTTTCAATCGATTAAATCCCCAGCTACAACCTAAATGTTAGATTCAAAAGAATGCACAAAATAAACAGAACAATAGTTCAGAACTTGAGCCAGAAATTCTAATCAGTAAGAACCCTAATTCGAGCAACCTAGCAGCAACCCAACATTCACTCTTATGCAATTTTGGACATACATTAACCACACCATTTCTTGACTTAACAAATAAAGGTTAACATCATAACCTTTTAAGGGCTCCAGGAGTGGTTCTGACCCATGGATTCCGGTCCCCATTGTTAGGGTTTTCTCTCGGTGTTCTTCAAGTTTACCAGATCGGGTCGAGGGAGCAAGTCTCCGGTTGGATTTCCAGTTCGAATGAAAGGAGGAAGGGAACAGATGAATGAGTTAATGTCTCAGAAAGGCAGATTCGAAGCGAAGCAGAAAATGAACACGGAAGATCCAAAGGAGAACACATTATTACCTCACCATTTTGAACCGGCAAAGCACAACCATTCTTTACTTTTCAGACCTCAGTTTTAGGAACTTGTAAAGGGAACAGGGAGAGGGAAGTAAGCAGGTGATTAATTTTAGTCTCGAATCCAGTAGAGAATCGAAGGAAAAATGAGAGCTCACCTCATCTTTTTTGAACTCAGATCTGGCACAGTGCATTCCTTGTTTCGCCGGTGGTAATATCAACAAGAGAAATGAGTGAAGTGCCAGGAAGATGAAGAAGAATAGAGGAATGGAGGGAGTCGAATTCGCGAGTTAGGGTTGTGAAACCGTGGATGAAGAGGGAAGAGAGGCGCGCGAGAGAGTGAAGAGAGAAGCGAAGAGTTGAGGCAGAGTTCCTTGTGTTGTTGGTGTTGCAGTCGCGTGGGTGATAGAGAAGAATAGAGAGGGGCCAGTAGTGGGGTTGACAAATTACCGTAAGTGAAGAATGAGAATGAGAAGGTGTGGGTTATTTTTTTTTTGTGTATCGGTTGGGCTGGGATTACCGTCGTTAATGAAGACTGGGCCGGCCCAGTCTTTTGGCTGGTCGGACCACATTTTTTTTGTTAATGAAAACCTGAAGTCTTTAATTATGATTGTTTAACCAATTTTCCAATGCCTCAAATATTACCTTAATAATTTCATAAGGTGTCTAAGACCTTATTTTCACTTCTAGAATATTTGTGACATGTTTTTCGACGTAAAACGATTAATTATATTTTCGTTATATTTCTTTTCCTAAACCTCCTCAATGTCATTTTAGGCTTCAGTAATGTTTCCTCATGACTTTTAGGGTTTATTTAAATATTATATTATTCCCTTTTACTTATTTAAGGATATCTAATTCCTTAATCTCTCATTAATTACTTTTATTTAATTAATCCTTATTAATTAAAGTAATTAATATTAGAGATATTTCAACTAGACCAACATCCAAATGGGAAGATTAAGGATTAAACAACACCCTTAGGCTTGTTAATTAAGCTAGAACAAGGAAAGGTGCTTAAAGCACAAAATTAGGGCATTTACCTTCCAGTTTCTACATGAAATATTTGGCACCCAACTAGCAAGACTCCAGCCTTATCTTCGAGATAAAATCGGCTGGAACAAGGAGCAACAATGGGGGTTTAATATTTGAAAATTATCGGTCAAGAGAGGAATGAAGAGGAAGGTGAGTTTTTCTTAGATTTTTCTTACCTCAAACCAAAGGGAATGTTGCCTAGCTCTAGAAAATGGACTTCTCTCTTCCAATGGGCTATACCTATGGAGGTCAACTTCAAGGTTTTGAGATTTTGAAAAGATGGAAGTGTAGCTCTTGGTGAGAGGAACACAAATATGTGTTTATTTTTTAATTAGGAGCATGAATGAAGCTTGGGCAAACAAGAGAAGGAGGGCTGCCATGGGAGGATATGGTGGGGAAGAAGAAGAACGGGAGAGAGAGAGAGAGGGGAAAGTGAGGAAAGAGAGAGGGAAAAGTGTTTTCAACTTTTTCCTTTTTACCTTTTTGCTTTATTTGTCTTCTAGCTAGTTATTATCAAAGAGAGGGTGCTGAATACACATAAAAACTGGCCCTGCTAATTAGTTAAGCAGGGGGCATTTTCGTCTTTCCACAAGAAACGCTCGTTAAATTCCCGGTTTGGACACTATTTACTAACCAGGCCCGTTTTCCGAATTTTTCTCGTTTCTTTAATTTTAATGGTTCTTAAGCTTCCATTAATGTTCAATTGTAGTTATATGCTCATCTATAGTTTTTACAGGTCTATTTGACCACTTAAAGTCACGTTTTCGGGTTTTCTTGAAAAACGTGCTTTAAGGCTCGTTTGCGTTTTTAATCCACTATATGGATCCATTTTCTTCGGGAATTGTTCCCACATCTTAATTAGGCGAAATTAAGCCCTAGGAATCCATCTAGGACCCTAATTGAGGTCATATACCTCCTATGGTTGCGTAACGCTCATTTTTATGTTTTATGCTTTTTAAGCGTTTTCTCTTTTCTTTTGGCTTTATTTTGTTCACCAATATTCTTTAGGCACTATTAGGCCCTTAAATACAATATTAGAATAATTTAATCACCATTTTTAAGTTCAGGGTATTTCATTCCCGATCAGGTCAGCAATTGGAACCCTCATGTGCTCTCTTCTGTGTTTTATCCTTGCCGACTTGAAATCTTTTTTTAGCTCCCTGATGCTAGTATTCACGTGATCATCAATTTTTGGAAATATTACATCCAAAGTGTGTCTAGCACTCCTTAATCTCGCCTTTAGAGCAGAATGTGCGTTCTCCACCCTGTCAAATGTTTAAGTAAGTTTTATAGATCTATAACAATGACTGTATTATCTTACAAATTACAAGACTAACAATGGTACCTATTTGTCGTTGTGTTGCCGAAGTGCAACACATTCTTGACCTAAGCCTCCATAAATCTTTCTTTGTGTTACTCCTAGACTGAAGCAACATACGTAATGAAACGTGGATAGCTTCTGTATGTATTCTTGAATACTTGGAGGCTCTCGTTGTACTCTTGCTCTGTGCTTGAGTAGACAACCAAATTCCACATTCGGACTGCAGCCGCCACCCTTCCTCTATTACCCATATACGTCTCCACCTTCCCCTGAATGTTCCTACTTATGTGCCACCGACATAGAAGATGATGAGATTCAGGAAATACCTGTTGTAAGGCATTCATCAGGGCCATCCATTTGTCGGTGATAAATGTTGAGGTTTTAGTCCGACCAAGGGGTTCCCTTAATTGTTCAAGTGCCCACACATACATGTCCATTGATTCTGATACAAGAAAGGCGAAAGCAATGCTGAAGTTCTTGCCTATACTCGTCACTCTGATGAACTGAACCAAAGGCATTTTTGTGATGTTCATTTTATAGGTAACATCAATGCCTATGACGTATGGAAAAGCGTGCAGCAGTTCTCTAGAGGTAAGGTGTGCGAAGAAGATGGACCTAAGTCTTGTTCGATCCCCTAAATTATGAAAGTATCAAAAATCATGTTATCTATCAAATTAATATGAAACCTAAAAGATTACAGTTATTTGAGACATCCTAAGTTGACTTACTTGGTTGTGTCGTGTGATCGTAGTAGTAGTTGTTTTTGTCTATATCACCTAACAAAGTCTGCACCATAGAACGACCATTTCTCTTTTCGAGTTTTGTCTTTTGAATCCGGTTGTATATATCTTTCCTGGTTGCTGACGTGCCGGGGTTGATCATGGTGAGCTCTGGATAAATTGCAGAAGGTGGCACATCGACTCAGGTTCTCTGATCGATCATAATCCCCTCCTCTTCGGTAAGGCTCTTTCCCACAAAATGACACTCTGTCCACTCAGCGAGTTCTTGATTATGCCATCCGTTTACCACATTCAACACACACCCGTAGCTTGTGTAATACCCCTTAATTTTAAAAGGACAACCACATTTCTTTGAACCAGATGATCTGCGTCAGATGATGACACCAGGTGAAATACCCCAAACTTAGATATGGTGTTTAAGTGATAAACTAAGATATAAGAACGCTAAATAATGCCTTAGAAACATTAAGAAACCATTTTAATCAAAGAAAACATAAGGAAACACCAAAAGAGCAGTTTAAGCAAAAACGTGCTCTAAGCTTGGAGAGACTTGGGTGAACACCCAAATATCATTCTTAGACCTTAGTAATATCCTAATGGTCATTTTAAACCAATTACCAAAGAAAACCAAGCTTGAAAACAAGTTAAAACACAAAATGTGCTTTAAGGAGTCTTAAAGCACATTTTTGAAAAATTGTCTTGTAAATAGGTTTTGAGTGGCTAAATGTCCATCATTACTCTTTAATTAACATGTGTACTAATTAGTATCACATTAGGAAGTCTAAGTCAATGGGAAATCAAAAATTTCACAATTATGTGCCTTGTTTAGTGAATAGTAACCAAATAATGCTAGTTTAAGACATTAGTCAAAGTAAGTCAATTAAATGGTCAACAAAGACCACAATCTACCTTATTTGACCAAGGGGGCCGGTTTTTAAGTGTGACTCACCACACTTATCTATCTAAGTAAAGAGAAAGCAAAAGTAAGTAAGTTCACTATTCACCTTTTTAACATAATATCTTACCTTTAGTAGTCCTCTCTCCTTACTTCTTCATTCTTCATCTTCTCCATCGGTTTCTCTTGCTGAAATACCCCAAATCTAATTAACACTATAAAATAATTTACATAATAAAAGTATAAATTATTTCACGTACGCATGCTCATTCCCGCATGCAAACGTTTACGTACGCGTGCAAACTCACGCATGCAAACGATACGTAACAATAATTGTTTTACCATAAACGCTAACGGGGAAAATTTTACTAACGTATTAACATACTCGTACAAAACAATTATGTACGTTTATTAACAAGGATTAAACTCCTTACATAACAAGCTCGATATAGAGAGCGTCGACAAGGAAAAATCAATACGAACGTTTATACAAACGAGTGACGTAAGTGTTTACGAATGCTAAAATAAATTGGTATACACATTTAAACAATGTAACAACCTATGTTATACCTTAACCCGTGTACCAAGAACACTACGTGTACTCTACTGATCACAAAAAAAAAGTATACATTCATACAAAAATATATACATAAGGAGTAAACCTTAAGACAAGGTAATAACATGTGTTAAAAACTAGCACATGAAACAAGTCCAATGTGACAACACTTAAACACATAATGTTATAATATATAGTATACAATATTATAACAAGACAAAAAAAAAGCTAGCGCAAGGCCTTGTACAGCCGTAAACATACAAAGTAAATTGATGGAAAGTGACAAAAAGACATAAGAGTGGAGAGTAATTTGAGGAAGGTTGTACTTGCATTTATTAAACTAGTACATGAACAATACATGTTCTCTAAGCAAGTATAGGCTGCCGATTTTCTTGCCTGCTTGCGGTAATACAAAAAAAAAACAACATTGTGAGAGAGTATATTAAGGAGGAATTTAAGGGATACTAGTACCAACTACAATTGAATAATAATATAAGGAATAAACAAGATAAGAAATGGGGCCCATCAGCCGTTTTATTTGGCTGCTAGTTACGAATTCAAGAAGGAGGGAATCATGGGTAGTTGTTGTACTTGCTACAATGACATGTAATAATATAGTATATAATGAATAAATTAAAGCAAGAAGAAGTACAAGGCTACCGATTTTGGCAGCTCACATTGACGGTGGCAGCATGAAATAGGGAGTAGAATAGTTGACTAGTTGTACTAGCCTGCTACAATGACATGAAATAATATAGTATACAATGAATAAACTAAAGCAAAAGAAGACAAAGACTACCGATTGGTAGCTCATATTACCGATTTTGAATTGTGAATGGGGGAGGAAATTAAATGACCTCTGTACTTGCTCTCATATTATAGGGTGATATAATATAACCAAGAGAAAAGCAAGTAAAAAAAAATACAATTATTAGCCAACTATGGCTGCTACCTACGGGAGTAGAAGAGGAATAAGGAAATGAGGTGACACTTGATATCATAACATGTAGAATATAATAAGATCAAGAAATGAAGAGGCCACCGAATCGGCACGTCATTTGGACGGTAAAGAGCTGAGGTGGGGGAGGGAATTGAGTAGACTTGTGTATTATTATCATATAATATATATATATATATATAGTAGCACATGCCCATGCAATAAAGTACAAACCAATAATTATATAAACTAACCATTCCCCTTCAATTGTCTCTGCCGAATTGATCTCCTCCCAACAACATCCTCTCACGCGTGCACTTCTTCTTCACTTCTTCATTATCTCCTAGACAACAATTAAGCTCCATCGAGGGTGGAACAAATTACTAGCCCATTATACTACAATATCCCACTCTTCCTCTTCATTAAATCACGGAGAACACACCCTATACATTTGCATTATCAAAACCGAAAATAACAAGGGGAAGGAGGATCAAATCGACCATGGAGAAGGTCTTGGAGCTAAACTAGTTCATGTCACCATTTTAAGGTAAAGAGTACTTAAAACTCTAATCTCCACTCTTGTCAATTTTATGTCCAAAAATTCCAAGACTTGTGACACCATTTCCTTTCCTTTCTCATGCTCAAAAATCTTGTCCTCATCAAGCTACAAGGGTGCCGAAAAGTCCTAATAGAATCCATAAGGTAATGTCATGAAGTCTTATATTTTCATGCCTTAAACACTATATTAATCATAACTATGGGCAACAACTAAATGTAATACCTTACGTACACTTAGGGCCGAAAATGGGTTGTTAAAGAGGGGTTTATTTTGGCCTCTAAATGGATATAAATTAGTGAGGAACACTTAATTAAGATTACAAATGATGTAGAGGATGAAATCACATTTTTATTAAGTTAAAAGCTTACTATATAATTATAACCGGTTGTGTTGTATGTGTATAACCGAAAATTTATTAGGTTCTACGTATATTTTGATGTAATTAGATTTATGATATAGTTTGTACTTAGGCCTAATGTTTAAATATATTTCTATACGTAATTTATGGCATTACAAGCATTAAAAAAAATAAATTATGAAACCAAATGTTAGAAATAGTCATTTCTGAAAACATGTGGGGTAGATATGATACTAATGAGTTACATAGGTATACGAACTTAAATTATAAATTTTGAGTAGGATAAAATATATATATACATATATATATATATATATGTAATAATTATAAGCACAAAATAGCTAGTTTAATAACTTATGGGATAAAAGTATAATTTTTGGAAACATGGGGTAGAAATAGTGCCAGCCGAGAATAGATATGATTTTGGCTTTATAATGATATAATATGGTGTAGGAAATTAAGCGGGGCGGAAGTGTAATTAGTGTAGAAATAAATACCCATTCGAAATTAAAGGAAATTAAAATTAAAACTATAATTTATAAGACATTATGTAAAGGTTATAAGATTTTGTGGTTAAATTGTAATTATAGAAAAGATTTTGTTATAGCCGGAAGTTTGAGGGGCTAAGTTGTAATTTTCGAAAGTTATAGTATTCAAAAGTTATAAACCAAAATATTAATGGAGGTTTTGTAATATAATTAAATAAAGAATTAAAACTATATAATATATTGAGATTACAGTTTAAATATAAAGTTTATGAATTATTATGATTGCTTTGTAAATAATTGAAAAATAAGGGTAAGAATTTAGATTTAAATAAATCTAGGTCCTATGTGGATATTTGGAGGAATTAGAAAGAAGAATCTTGATTTAAGGGATTATGGAAATAAAACTATGGCTTATATAGTTATAAGGAATTTAAAGGTAATCAATAATATTATTTATGGTTAAAAGGGGAATAACAAAACTATAAGAATATTATGTCCATGTATGGCATATAAATATAGTTGATAAATTATTAAGTTATTATGTCATCTAGACAATTAAAAATATAAAACCTGAATAGTAACATAATAAATTGTGCATCTGGCACTTTAAAGGTGTATAGATAAATCATAAAGAAATACAAAAACACTTAAACATTCATTATAAGGTAATTAAAAGAAATTACCACAACATACATTGTTAATTAAGACTATTTCTAAGGATACCTTAATTATTATAAGGTTAAGAAGTTAAGAACTATCTAGGTATAAGAAATGAACCTCACATGAATAGCAACTAAGGATTGTTGAATAATCCAATAAATTTTTATACAAGGGTACATACATTAACCCTCTCAGTTATCCTATTCTAGGACATTGTTTTGACCAGACGTTGACCGGAACTAAACAAGTACAATCTACGTGAACGGTATGAGATTCTTGCAACCTGTTTTCTACCGGATTACACCGGCTTTGTGTGCTATCTGTTGTTTGAAATAACGACCAAGAAATTAATGTAAAATTTTTTATTCTTGTGCACTGTGTATTTTTTATGTGCGTGATGATGCTACTACAACGTGTATGTCCCACGCATACAAACACTACTATACCAGTGGACTAAATTCCTGCGCTTTATATACCGCGAACTTGTACTCAAGTCCTCACTAACTTCACTTTATAACAAACGTCATTATCCTAACGTGATAATGACAATACACATTGTGTTCTTGTTTAAAACGTCTTTGTATGACACCTAATCAATCTATACTACGAGAACGAGGAGCCAGTTGGATCCTGGCCATGCATGCTACAAGGAGTTGTACATGTCTCATCTCTCCTACTCAATTTACTTCGCGCGACGGAACAGTTTCAAGTGGGGAGGAGACTTTATTCCTCTCGAGGGTTCAATTCCCAACAGTACAGTGGGGAGGAAGACTTTATTCCTCTCGAGGGTTTCGATTCCCACCTTTTTAAAGTACAGAGTTTAACTACGTTATCTTCTGAGGGACTAATTACCCACCTTTCCTATAACGAGGTCACTACCTCCACTATATTGATATGCTCTTATACATTTTGTCAGTCCCACTGTGTGGACCCGACAACTATCAAATGATACAGTTCATCTAACTTGACTTCTGAAGTCTTGTTTTATGTAACCTTGTTGTCCTTGTATGGATGCTTGTTATTATCATACTATGCTTGTTTACAGCTTTACAAAAAAATGAACTGCATGTATTCGACCAAAGTTGGTGTGGCCCGGTAGACGATGGGCTGCACGTTTTCCATACCAGCATTGTTTTGCTGAGCCCCTTTGGGGGCACCCCCCATTTTTTCAGGTACCTGAAGTTGAGAAGATTACCACACCGAGTGTAGGTGGGTAGATTCAAGCTATGGGAGTCTCTACTAGTTATTGTTTTACTTAAGTATTTTATATTTGAGTTTGATTCCTATACTCGGATTGTATTCGTATTCAGACCGTGACTTTTGGAGATTGTATTTTGGAGTTAGCCTTGTTGGTCACAAGGGTGGCCAACGGCATTGTAATACCCGCCGGTTGTTGTATTTATTTCCGCTGCAGTTTGTGTTTATTTGGGAGTGATCGTCATACAGTTATTGGTTTCGGGTTGGGGTGTTACACAAATGTGGTATCAAGCGTAGTTACGCTCTGGATACAAGGATACACCGATATTACGATTTCTAAAGCTATAGGTTACGGGTTGATAGATAGTAAAGAAAGGAGTTTAAGTTATTTTACTTAGACTACTATCCAAGGCCAAGATTGTGACCACATCTAATATACCTCAACATCCTGCAGATGTCAGGAAGATGACGCCGCGGACAGACTGCTGAGGATTCGCCTGTCGGCTGGCATATTGCTTACACTGATAGCTCTGGCATTTGCACAGGCGGGGGTTGCGCAGCAGCAACAGCTACCTCCCACCACCACCGGCCCAGATAGAGAGATTGGGTAAGAGTTTGGCTGATCTAGGCCAACTGCTTCAAGGGACAAATACTGACCCCTGCTCACTTGGAGACTTATATCATGGAGATGGAAACGGCTTTCGAGACCTTGCAGTCCCAGCTAGGGAAAAAGTGAGGCTCGCTGCGTTTTACCCTGAAAGATGCAGCAAGAGATTGGTGGAATATGGTGAAGGCCGACCACCTGGATGACCCAGCTTTCACCTGGGGACACTACACCGCACTACTGAGGGGCAAATATTACCTGACCCACACCAGGATGGTGAAGACTAGGGAGTTTGACGCACTGGAGCAGACGGGAAAGATGATCGTGGATGAGTATTATGCAAAGTTTACTTCACTACTCCGACTACTACCCGGATTAGGTTACTCGGACCAGGTTTTGGTCGACCGGTTCTACGGGGGACTGAGTCCTCGACTCCAGTTTGGGATGGGACCAATAATCCCCATCAGTTTACAGGTAAAACAGGAGAGTCATAAACCAGCTGAAAATTTTATTACCTACTATACCCCGTCATGGGAGATTTGGAGACTGATACCTTGAGATTTCAGGAATGTTACCATGCTGCCTCCATTGTGGAGATCACATGCAAGAGAAGGGATGCTTTGAGCTCCCAAAAGAGAAAGGATGGACCTGGCAGTGAGGATGCGAAACAGGGAAACTCCAACAGAAGGAACAAGCCCTATCAAAAAGGCCAGGGGTCCTATCAAGGGAAGGGGAACCAGACTACTGGGAACCCCCAGTCAGGAACCTACGGAGCTACAAACTCACAGAAAACTTACCCATCTAAGGGTAGGCACTCCAAACAAGCAGTTTAACTTGAAACTTTTGTGATTACTTCAGTACCGTTGGAATATATAATTGACCTCAATTGTAATAGGTTCTGGACATGGCTCAAACACGGGCCAGAGGTATGTCCGCCACTTCAACTGTAGACAGTGTGGAAAGGATCACCCCGGCGTGGACTGCCAAGGGGAGAAAGTCCAGTGCCGCCATTGTTAGATATGGGGACACCGAGCCTTCGAGTGCATTAAGAACCCGGAGAGCAGGAACTACCGCCCGGGAGCAAAGGCAAACACTGGCCACAAAAATGGAGCTAGCGATACTCGCCCTCCACCAACAAACCAAACTCAGAGGAATAAGGGCAAAGGCCCAGCATCGGGACCCGCCCTGCATGTCATGGACCGCTCAGATGAAGCTGGTACATCTACCAACCCAGGTAATTCTAAACCCATACGAACATGTCATTGAGCAATGAATGTTGTGAATGAGTGCTTGCATGCCTTAAGTGCCTAATTGAGTAGGAAAGAACTAATAAGACTCACTAGTAGAACTTTAAACCACGTAGGAAGCTATAGGATATGCTTTCCTATCCCCTCACCGCCCTCCCTAGAAGAAAACATTATCAAAGCGCAAGAACCAGGGAACGAACAATGTAAGGTTATCCAACCAGGGTTAATACTACTCAAAGAATACCTAACGCCGGAAACACAAATCGCGATCATCAAAAGATGTCAAGAACTGGGAGCAGGACCAGGAGGGTTCTACACTCCCGAATTTCCAGGAGGATTAAAAATGAAGCTGAAAATGATGTGCTTAGGAAAGGATTAGAATCCTTACTCAAAGACCTACCAGGATACAAGAAATGGAGATGGAGCGCAAGTACCAAAAATCCCAGAAGAATTTTTACAAATTGTGGAACAAGCCGTTAATACAGCTCAACAGCTAGAAGAAGATCCAGTTCCCAATCTAAGGGCTGATCTATGTATCATCAACTTCTATAAGTAAGGAGGCCGCTTAGGACTACATCAGGACAAGGATGAAACACAAGGGTCCCTCGATCAGGGGATACCAGTATTGTCTTTGTCAATTGGAGATGACGAAGAGTTCCTTTATGGTGAGCAGAAGCGTGTGGACCTTGCAAAGAAAATCATATTGAGTTCAGGAGATGTTTTAATAATGGGTGGAAAGTCAAGGTTACTATACCATGGAATTAAAAGGATTAAACTAAACACAGCACCTTCGATAGTGATAAACACCACTCACATGAAACCAGGAAGATTAAGTTTGACTTTTAGAAAGTATTAGGGTTGTAATTGTTTTTGGACATCTGAAAGAAGATCATATCATCAATGAAGCATTATTGTTATGAAAAGTGAATGTTTGTCGACCTCCATCATATACCAAAGTACTTACCCAGATTCTGTTGTTAGGTTGTGCTAAGGAGACGGAAGGTGCCTTAAGTATTCTTACTGAGGAGGAGGCTAGCAAGGGCGGCGCGATCCTCACTAGTACCTTTCCTGTCAATGGAGTGGCTGCATTAGTACTGTTCGACTCCGGAGCCTCACATACTTTCGTTTCGCCTTCGCTTGCGGGGAAGTTGGGGCTAGACGCTGTAGAGTTATCTGATTTTAAGGTGGCACTCCCGTCTAAGGAGAAGGTCAGTTGCACTCGTCTTTATAGAGGAGCCACTATCCGTATTAAGGAGGGGGAATTTCCCATTGACCTTATTGAGTTCAGAGGTCTAGGATTCGACGTTATAGCCGGGATGGACTGGTTGGGGCGGCACAGAGGCCGCATTCTTTGTGCAGAGCGTAGACTGTTACTTAAGAGCCCATCAGGAGTGACAGTGTCTTACCGACAGAGTCCTAGAGCACCATCAATAAAAGTGATATCTGCTATGTCCATGTACAAACACGTTAGGAAGCAAAAGGAAGTATATTTATGCTATGTTCAGGATGTAGAGCACGACCCTGATTTTGATCCAGATATGCCAGTGGTGTCAGAATTTCCGGATATTTTTCCAAAGGAACTTCAGGCTTACCGCCATCCAGAGAGGTGGAGTTCTCCATTGAATTACTACCAAGTACCGGTCCCATAGCTAAGGCACCGTACCGTATGGCACCAGCAGAGATGGCTGAGTTGAAGGAACAACTGAAGGATTTATTAGACAAGGGATACATACGACCTAGCGTATCTCCTTGGGGAGCACCAGTGCTTTTTGTGAAAAAGAAGGATGGAAGCCTTCGGTTATGTATCGATTACAGAGAGCTTAATGCAGTATCAGTGAAGAACAAATATCCACTACCACGAATTGATGACTTGTTTGATCAGTTAAGAGGAGCAAAGGTGTTTTCAAAGATCGATTTGAGATCAGGCTACCATCAGATACCTATTAGGGAGCAAGACAGAGAAAAGACAGCTTTCAGAACACATTATGGCCACTATGAGTTTACAGTTATGCCTTTTGGCTTGTCAAACGCACCGACAGTCTTCATGGATTTAATGAACAGATTATTCAGAGAGCAGCTGGACAAGACCGTGGTTGTATTCATCGATGATATCCTAATTTATTCAAAGTCTAAGGAAGAGCATGAGAGTCACCTCCGACATGTACTCGAGATCTTAAGGGAGAACCAGCTTTATGCTAAGTTCTCCAAGTGCGAGTTTTGGTTAGACAGAGTTTCCTTTCTAGGACATGTTATCTCAGACGCTGGGATCGTAGTGGATCCAGCAAAAATAGAAGTAGTTCGCACCTGGCCTAGGCCAAAGACAGTGACTGATATCAGGAGTTTCCTTGGGTTAGCAGGTTACTACAGGAGGTTTGTCAGAGACTTCTCCAAAATAGCAAAACCTATGACAAGTCTAATGAAGAAGGACGCACCATTCACATGGACTACAGAATGTGAGACCTCATTTCAGTATTTGAAGGATGCTTTGACATCAGCACCAGTTTTGACTATACCTGAAGGCACATAGTGTTATGAAGTTTACTGTGATGCATCAGGCAGGGGATTAGGGTGTGTACTCATACAGAATGGGAAGGTAATCGCCTACGCTTCCCGATAGCTGAAGAAACATGAGGAGAACTATCCCACACATGACTTGGAGCTTGGAGCAATTGTTTTTGCATTGAAGATCTGGCGCCACTACCTGTATGGTGTCCAGATGACCGTATACTCGGATCATAAAAGTTTGAAATACGTATTCACCCAGAAGGAGTTAAACATGAGACAAAGAAGATGAGTTGAATTTCTCAAGGATTACGACATCGATTTGCAGTACAAAGAAGGAAAAGCTAATGTAGTAGCAGATGCATTGAGTCGACGAGCACATTCCTTAAATGCCATTGTGGCTAGCTCGAGTCTTATAGACGACATACGTAGCGCACAGCAGAATGATCAGCGAATGATGGAGATCAGTCAGAAGTTGTCTGACGGTACATTTGAAGGTGGGAAGTATGAGTTTCAGTTACATGATGATGGACTGATCAGATTAAGGGGCAGATTATGTATTCCCAGAGACAACACAGATATAAAAGAGCATATTCTTCGAGAGTCCCACACTTCTTCCACATCTGTCCATCCAGGAGCTTCTAAGATGTACAAAGATCTAAAGAGGTATTTCTGGTGGAGTGGTATGAAGGGCGATGTGACAGAATATGTGATTCGATGTCTCACTTGTCAGAAAGTGAAATTCGAACATAGACGACCAGGAGGTATGGTACAGTCTATGCCAGTTCCAGAGTGGAAGTTTTATGATATCTCTATGGACTTCGTGGTGGGACTACCACCTACGAGAGGAGGACTAAATATGATTTGGGTTGTTGTTGATCGACTGACTAAGGTTGCTGGTTTATTCCGATGAAAGACACTTGGAAAATGCCAAAGTTGGCAGAACTATTTGAGAAGGAGATTATCAGACATCATGGAGTACCAAAGACTATTGTTTCAGATCGAGATACTAGATTTCTCTCACGATATTGGCGAGCTACTCACGAAGCACTTGGAATAGAATTGAAGCTTAGCACAGCATTTCATCCTCAGACAGATGGTCAGTCAGAGAGGACTATTCAGACCTTAGAGGACATGCTACGAGCATGTGCCTTGGATTTCCAGGGTAGCTGGATAGATAGGTTACACCTGATCGAGTTCGCATACAATAACAGTTATCACACCTCTATACAGATGTCACCTTTTCAAGCATTATATGGCAGACCATGCCGCACACCATTGTGCTGGGATGAGTTTAGTGAGACCGTCATCATTGGGCCTGAGTACTTAGAGCAAGTTCAGACAGAGGTACAACAGATAGAAATAACATGAAAGCAGCACAAGACAGACAGAAATCATATGCTGATGAGAGACGACGAGACCTTGAGTTCGCAGTTGGCGACCAGGTATTTCTACGCGTATCACCCATGAAGGGTGTATTCAGATTTGGACAGAAGGGAAGCTAAGCCCAAGTTTGTAGGACCCTATGCTATCACAGAGCGGGTAGACCTTGTGGCATATCGACTAGATTTGCCAGCAGAGTTGGGTAAAGTACACAACGTTTTTCATGTGTCTCAGCTCAAGAAATATATGCCTCACCCTTCGCATGTCTTACAACCAGAGACTTTATCTTTAGAACCGACGATGCGATACGTGGAGACACCTCAGCGAATTTTAGACAGGAAAACACGAGATACTCGCAACAAGACTGTGAGTCTCGTAAAGGTTCTTTGGTCAAACCACGATGTTGAGGAAGCCACTTGGGAACTAGAGACCGATATGCGTGCCAAATTCCCCTCACTGTTTACCGACTAGCTACACTAGCCTAGGGTACGTGGGCGTACCCCTCTTTTTAGGGGGGTAGAGTTTTTTCGCTTTTTAGTTTATGTGCACTTTCGTTACACTTTTACATGTAAGTGTTCGTGCGTAACACTACGTTTGTTCGTACTTGTGTACTCTACTTTTGATGTGCACTACGTTACACCATGTTGAATGATTATGTCACTACGTTGCACTATGTTACTATGTGGAATGAATATGTGTACTACGTTACACTATATTGAGGTTACTAGAACAATCCTTCGTAATCATTGCTGTTATGTTGTTTCTGCACAATGACTTGTAGATTACCGTTACTCGGGACTTGTTCCCTAAAACTAGAACTAAGTTGTGGATACTTAACGGAATCTGTTTTCCCCACAACCATTTATATTTAGAAATGAGACTTTAGGGCGAAGTCCTTTTTAAGGGGGGGAAGATTGAAATACCCCAAATCTAATTAACACTACAAAATAATTTAAATAATAAAAGTATAAATTATTTCACATACGCATGCTCATTCCCGCATGCAAACGTTTACGTACGCGTGCAAACTCACGCATGCAAACGATACGTAACAATAATTGTTTTACCATAAATGCTAACGGGGAAAATTTTACTAACGTATTAACATACTCGTACAAAACAATTATGTACGTTTATTAACAAGGATTAAACTCCTTACATAACAAGCTTGATATAGAGAGCGTCGACAAGGAAAAATCAATACAAACGTTTATACAAACGAGTGACGTAAGTGTTTACGAATGCTAAAATAAATTGGTATACACATTTAAACAATGTAACAACCTATGTTATACCTTAACCCGTGTACCAAGAACACTATGTGTACTCTACTGATCACAAAAAAAAAAGTATACATTCATACAAAAATATATACATAAGGAGTAAACCTTAAGACAAGGTAATAACATGTGTTAAAAACTAGCACATGAAACAAGTCCAATGTGACAACACTTAAACACATAATGTTATAATATATAGTATACAATATTATAACAAGACAAAAAAAAAAGCTAGCGCAAGGCCTTGTACAACCGTAAACATACAAAGTAAATTGATGGAAAGTGACAAAAAGACATAAGAGTGGAGAGTAATTTGAGGAAGGTTGTACTTGCATTTATTAAACTAGTACATGAACAATACATGTTCTCTAAGCAAGTATAGGCTGCCGATTTTCTTGCCTGCTTGCGGTAATACAAAAAAAACAACATTGTGAGAGAGTATATTAAGGAGGAATTTAAGGGATACTAGTACCAACTACAATTGAATAATAATATAAGGAATAAACAAGATAAGAAATGGGGCCCATCAGCCGTTTTATTTGGCTGCTAGTTACGAATTCAAGAAGGAGGGAATCATGGGTAGTTGTTGTACTAGCTACAATGACATGTAATAATATAGTATATAATGAATAAATTAAAGCAAGAAGAAGGACAAGGCTACCGATTTTGGCAGCTCACATTGACAGTGGCAGCATGAAATAGGGAGTAGAATAATTGACTAGTTGTACTAGCCTGCTACAATGACATGAAATAATATAGTATACAATGAATAAACTAAAGCAAAAGAAGACAAAGACTACCGATTGGCAGCTCATATTACCGATTTTGAATTGTGAATGGGGGAGGAAATTAAATGACCTCTGTACTTGCTCTCATATTATAGGGTGATATAATATAACCAAGAGAAAAGCAAGTAAAAAAAATACAATTATTAGCCAACTATGGCTGCTACCTACGGGAGTAGAAGAGGAATAAGGAAATGAGGTGACACTTGATATCATAACATGTAGAATATAATAAGATCAAGAAATGAAGAGGCCACCGAATCGGCACATCATTTGGACGGTAAAGAGCTGAGGTGGGGGAGGGAATTGAGTCGGCTTGTGTATTATTGTCATATAATATATATATAGTAGCACATGCCCATGCAATAAAGTACAAACCAATAATTATATAAACTAACTCATTCCCTTTCAATTGTCTCTGCCGAATTGATCTCCTCCCAACAACATCCTCTCACGCCTGCACTTCTTCTTCACTTCTTCATTATCTCCTAGACAACAATTAAGCTCCATCGAGGGTGGAACAAATTACTAGCCCATTATACTACAATATCCCACTCCTTCCTCTTCATTAAATCACGGAGAACACACCCTATACATTTGCATTATCAAAACCAAAAATAACAAGGGGAAGGAGGATCAAATCGACCATGGAGAAGGTCTTGGAGCTAAACTAGTTCATGTCACCATTTTAAGGTAAAGAGTACTTAAAACTCTAATCTCCTCTCATGTCAATTTTATGTCCAAAAATTCCAAGACTTGTGACACCATTTCCTTTCCTTTCTCATGCTCAAAAATCTTGTCCTCATCAAGCTACAAGGGTGCCGAAAAGTCCTAATAGAATCCTCAAGGTAATGTCATGAAGTCTTATATTTTCATGCCTTAAACACTATATTAATCATAACTATGGGCAACAACTAAATGTAATACCTTACGTACACTTAGGGCCGAAAATGGGTTGTTAAAGAGGGGTTTATTTTGGCCTCTAAATGGTTATAAATTAGTGAGGAACACTTAATTAAGATTACAAATGATGTAGAGGATGAAATCACATTTTTATTAAGTTAAAAGCTTACTATATAATTATAACCAGTTGTGTTGTATGTGTATAACCAAAAATTTATTAGGTTCTACGTATATTTTGATGTAATTAGATTTATGATATTGTTTGTACTTAGGCTTAATGTTTAAATATATTTCTATACATAATTTATGGCATTACAAGCATTAAAAAAAATAAATTATGAAACCAAATGTTAGAAATAGTCATTTCCGAAAACATGTGGGGTAGATATGATACTAATGAGTTACATAGGTATACGAACTTAAATTATAAATTTTGAGTAGGATAAAATATATATATACATATATATATGTAATAATTATAAGCACAAAATAGCTAGTTTAATAACTTATGGGATAAAAGTATAATTTTTGGAAACATGGGGTAGAAATAGTGCCAGCCGAGAATAGATATGATTTTGGCTTTATAATGATATAATATGGTGTAGGAAATTAAGCGGGGCGGAAGTGTAATTAGTGTAGAAATAAATACCCATTCGAAATTAAAGGAAATTAAAATTAAAACTATAATTTATAAGACATTATGTAAAGGTTATAAGATTTTGTGGTTAAATTGTAATTATAGAAAAGATTTTGTTATAGCCGGAAGTTTGAGGGGCTAAGTTGTAATTTTCGAAAGTTATAGTATTCAAAAGTTATAAACCAAAATATTAATGGAGGTTTTGTAATATAATTAAATAAAGAATTAAAACTATATAATATATTGAGATTAGAGTTTAAATGTAAAGTTTATGAATTATTATGATTGCTTTGTAAATAACCGAAAAATAAGGGTAAGAATTTAGATTTAAATAAATATAGGTCCTATGTGGATATTTGGAGGAATTAGAAAGAAGAATCTTGATTTAAGGGATTATGGAAATAAAACTATGGCTTATATAGTTATAAGGAATTTAAAGGTAACCAATAATATTATTTATGGTTAAAAGGGGAATAACAAAACTATAAGAATATTATGTCCATGTATGGCATATAAATATAGTTGATAAATTATTATGTTATTATGTCATCTAGACAATTAAAAATATAAAACATGAATAGTACATAAATAAATATGTACATATATGCACTTTAAAGGATTTATAGATAAATCATAAAGGAAATACAAGACACCTTAAACAATCATTATAAGGTAATTAAAAGAAATTACCACACAATACAAGTTGTTAATTAAGACTATATTGCATTAGGATACCTTAATTATTAATAAGGTTAAGAAGTTAAAGAAACTATCTAGGTATGAAGAAATGAACCTCACATGAAATAGCAACTAAGGAATTGTTGAATAATCCAATAAAATTATTATACAAGGGTAACATACATTAACCCTCTCAGTTAATCCTATTCTAGGACATTGTTTGACCAGACGTTGACCGGAACTAAACAAGTACAGTCTACGGTGAACGGTATGGGATTCTTGCAACCTGTTTTCTACCGGATTACACCGGCTTGTGTGCTATCTGTTGTTTGAAATAACGACCAAGATAATTAATGTAAAATGTTGTTTATTCTTGTGCACTGTGGTATTATTTTATGTGCGTGAATGATGCTAACTACAACGTGTATGTCCCACGCATACAAACACTACTATACCAGTGGACTAAATTCCTGCGCTTTATTATACCGAGAACTTGTACTCAAGTCTCTCACTAACTTCACTTTATAACAAACGTCATTATCCTAAACGTGATAACTGACAATACACATTGTGTTCTTGTTTAAACGTCTTTGTATGACACCTAACAATTCTATACTACGAGAACGAGGAGCCCAGTTGGATCTGGCCATGCATGCTACAGGAGTTGTACCTGTCTCAGGTCGTCTCCTACTCAATTTACGTCGCGACGGAACAGTTCAAGTGGGGAGGAAGACTTTATTCCTCTCGAGGGTTCAATTCCCAACAGTACAGTGGGGGGAAGACTTTATTCCTCTCGAGGGTTCGATTCCCACCTTTTTAAAGTACAGGAGTTAACTACGTTATCTTCTGAAGGACTAATTACCCAACCTTTCTCTATAACGAGGTCACTATACCTCCACTATATTGATATGCTCTTATACATTTGTCAGTCCCACTGTGTGGACCCGACAACTATCAAATGATTACAGTTCATCTAACTTGACCTTCTGAAGTCTTATTTTATGTAACATTGTTGTCCTTGTATGGATGCTTGTTATTATCATACTATGCTTTTTTACAGCTGTACAAAAAAATGAACTGCATGTATTCGACAAAGTAGTTGGTGTGGCCCGGTAGACGATGGGCTGGACGTTTTCCATACCAGCATTGTTTGCTGAGCCCCTTTGGGGGCACCCCCATTTTTCAGGTACCTGAAGTTGAGAAGATTACCACACCGAGTGTAGGTGGGGTAGATTCATGCTATGGGAGTCTCCTACTAGTTATTTGTTTTACTTAAGTATTTTATATTTGAGTTTGATTCCTAGTATCTCGGATTGTATTCGTATTCAGACCGTGACTCTTGGAGATTGTATTTGGAGTTAGCCTTGTTGGTCACAAGGGTGGCCAACGGCATTGTAATACCACCCGGTTGTTGTATTTATTTCCGCTGCAGTTTGTGTTTTATTTTGGAGTGATCGTCGTACAGGTTATTGGATTTCGGGTTGGGGTGTTACACTTGCTCTCTTTCCTCTCTTTCACGTAAGATGACAACTCCATGCTAGCTCCATCTTCTTTTGCCCACATCTTGCTCATTTAAGCTCCAAAATCAAAACCAAGTACATATATCTCTTAGTTAGCTCAAGCTCTTTCTTCCTATCTTTTCAAAACTTCAAGAGCTCCATTTTGGTGCCAATCAAACCGCCATTAGAGGAGGAAACTCAAGCTTGGAGACTCCATTAGCTTCTCCATTCTCTTAAGGTAAAGAATATGTAAGAAAATCTAGGTTTCCATCATTTTCTTCCCTTGTCCGAAAATTTGTACTCATAGGACTTCATGTTTATGCCTTGTTCTAGCTTATTTTCTACTCTCCAAGGGATAGAGGAGGTCCTTCTTGCTTCATATCCAAGCTTATTCTAAGACTCCAAGGTAAAACAATCAATTTAATACCTTAAAGCACATTTTTGACCTAGGGTTTGTTCCTTAGGGTTAATGTATTATCTAGCACTCATTAGAGTCATTGGATAATGGTTAGAACATTGGCAAGGAGAACTTGTTGGGTGACCGAGATTGTTCAAGGAAAAAGTCTAAGGAGGAAAGTTTGTGAGCTTGTAAAAGAACAAGGTAAATTACTTACCTTAAGGTGCTTTGTTGATTAAGGGAATGGGATTTAGATATGTGATGGGTTTAGTGTAGAGTTTACATTAGAAAAGGGCTATATATAACCTAGGAGAAACAATGACTATGTTTGAGAACTTGTGACTAAAGAGCCAATGAGAAAAGAGATAGTCAAACAATGTTGAGATGAATTACAAGAAGCATTTTATTTCAATAGGAGCCTTGTTGTGTGTATTTGCAGGTTAAAGGCAAGTATATGCGGAAATTCAGTGGTTAAGATTATTGTCATTTAAGGGCCTAAGTGCCAAGCATTTTAAGTTTATACACTATATGATGATGTGGTGTAGTTTTGGTGTAAATTGTGTGTTGAGATGTTGTAATGAGAATTTGAGTGATCTTGGTTGTTTGATGGTGAAAAACCAAGTGTTTGGGTGTAACAATATACTAGAGAACCCATGGAAAAATTTAGTGAAGGACCTAAGTGTTTAGGATGTGTTAAGGAGATTTCATGACCAAGGTAGTACTAGGAAGTTTTAGAGCTTGTCTTGATGAAAAAGGGGTGAGTTTAAGGGGTATAATGAGTTAGAATGACCTAGACATGATCATGGAGGATTTAGGAATCAAAAGAATGTACTAGTGTATTTAGGACTTAGGCAAACATTGGTAAACAAGTAGGAGAAAATAATGTGTTGATGGATGGAGGCATAAACTTGTGAAGAAACTTTAAGTAGTTGCATAAAAGAGTTTTAGATGGTGAAATATGCTTGGGATATGATGTTATAGTGGTGAGGAAGCATTTGGCATAGTGGTTATATTAGGTATGAACCACCACTTAGAAACCTAGTGAAAAACATTACAAGTGTTGGCATGATTACAAGGAAAATGTATAATGACTAAGGTGGATGTTGGTGAGTGATCTAATGTGTTTAGTGGAAGGTTTAAGGTGTATTTGAGGTGCCCAAATGAGGTTAGAACATACTAGGATGTAAGAGGAGAAGTTTGGAGTCAAATGAGAATTGAGAAACAAGGTTCTGGAGCCGACCGACCTTAGGGACCGGACCTACAAGGTCGGTCGAGCTCAGTTTACACTACCGGAAAGAGTTTCTGGAATCGACCGAACTTGGGGACCGGACTTACAAGTTCGGTCGGGCTTGTATTTTGTGTACGAATTAAGTCTCTGGAATGGACCGACCTTGGGGACCGGACTTGCAAGGTCGGTCATGCCTAGAATTTTGTACGGGAATAGGTCTCTGGAATCGACCGAACTTGGGACCGGACTTACAAGTTCGGTCGGGCTTAAATTTCCCACGGGGAAAACTCTCGGGAATGGACCGACCTTGGGGACCGGACTTGCAAGGTCGGTCGGGGTAGAATTTTCAAACGGTAATATGTCCTGGAATGGACCGACCTTGGGTAAGGTCGGTCGGTAAGATCGGTCGAGCCAAAAACAAAAAAAAAAGAAATTTTAAATTCTAAAGATGTTAATTGGTAATAAGGTATGCCATTGGTAGGGTAATAATGATTAGGAACCTAAGAACCTAAGGAATTAAGTTAGGTTAAGTATAAACCTTAAGTTTAAAGTTAAGTTAATATGGTTAAGTGGTAAAGGCTAAAGAGGGTATCGAATGGGAATCTTTAGGGATTAAGTGTCTTAAGTAAGGTGCAAATAACTAATGACCTAAAAATGAATGAATGTTTTAGGTTTGTGAATTGGGACCCCGAAGAAGGTTAAACAAACAACAGTCGACGGTGAACGGTACAGTCTTTCTTGTGACCTGCTTGCTAACGAGGTGTCCCTCGGCTTGTGTGCTATCTGTTTATTTGCTATGACTAAGACAAGATAAAGCATGCAACCGGTTATACTTATTCTCGTTGTGAATGTGTTTTCTTTACACTAACCCACGAGACTTGAGGTTGTTACTAACTAAGTTTAGTACTCACTGAGTTAAGGATAAGAATTAAGTATTGGTATCTGTTGGTTAATTCCCGTTAAGGTTTAACTAACACTTGGTATTTAAGACTTTCACTAACCGTAACTTGGGGTGGGAGTGAGGAATCCGGAATGGTACCGACACATGTGTATTGGGGGAGGTCGGTATCTGAATCAGATCCGACTTCCAAATAAGACTTGTCATTAGACTCGTCGCCTAGGGTCAACAAACCGACCCGACCACCCGGACTACTGTTTGATGTGGGAGGCACTTTAAGGATGGCGTGGGGGGATCAAGCCTACATCCCCAACAAATTAAGAAAGGTAGCTTATTGCTGGATAGTGCACTGCAACCGGCTAGGGTTAACCAAGCCCTACAAAAATAAGCAACCAATTAAGGGCTAACCAATCTAGTAGTGGGACGGTTGGCAATTATAAGGTTAAGGAGATTGTGTATTTAAGGAGTTAAGATCTAACTCACTTATTAAGGGAACACCTGAGTCGTTCATTTGCATTTGAGCTATTTATGTTCATTGTGGTTTGTTGTTTTATTGCATTTCATATTATGATTGTGGTGCTAATCAACTTCCATGCTATCGACAATTAGTCGTCGTAGCCCCGTTAGCTTGGGGGCCACGAGAGGGTCGTACCAGCATCCGTGCTGACCCCCTTTGGGGGCTGTTTTTACACTTGCAGGTAAGCGGCCCATGAAGTCACACCACGAGAGTAGGAGCGGGTAGCCCTAGGTGGGACTTTATCTTGAGTACGGGTAGCGCCTGTGCACCCGTCTGTTGATAGTTGAACTTGTGAAATATTGTATGGTTTTGGAGATACCTTAAACTCGGTTGGTGTATGTATTATGGATATACGGTTGTAATATTTAAGTAACGGTATTTCTTGTTGATTAGACCGTGGCAAGGTCCTGGTGATAGTTTATTTCCGCTGTGACGTTTAGGTATTATTTGTTAAGTTGCGATAACCACGATTGGCTTAGGACGGGGTGTTACACCAGGTCGTGGTGTCCTTCGTGGTTTCCAATACCTCTCGCATGTTATGTGGAAATCTTGACCCGCCCGAGAACTTTGAATTATGGTGTAGATATGGTTGGGATGGCCAACACTATCTACCCAAGCTTTCGCTTCTTCTTTACTCCTAAATGGCTGATCTGTTTCAAATAAGAAACTTGTATCCACTACCAGAGGTCGATCATACATCTGTTGAATGTAGTCATCCATCTCTACATAGTGATCTTGAACTCCTTCATCAAAATTATTCCAACCTTCAGTAGTTGAGTCACTTTCCTAGAATAATGGTTGAGAGAATGTTAGATGAATGTTTAAATATGCAATATTAGTGTGAATATGATTTACAAAAACATAAAATAAATACTTACTCCGCTTGATACTGGAACAAAATCATGATCGGAATCTGAAGATTGACTCATGTCTAGCTACTTGGACACTTTTACGAAATATTTGTTGGGAGAGAGTCTGGAGATGGTGTAAGAGATTTGAGAATATGAAGAGTGAGTGTATGAAGATGAAATAGAGGAGGCATCCCTTATATAAAGGCTGGTCATGATGGAGATCACAAGGTTACAAGTTCAAAAACGGTAACCTGGTACGTGTACCTATTGCTGGCAAAAGTAATTACCAACGGTAACTTTTAATTTACTTTGTACTGGATGCAGTCCTATCGTACGTGAACAGTGACCTGGTACGTGTACCTATTGCTGGCAAAAGTAATTATCAACGGTAACTTTTAATTCGCTTTATACTAGATGCAGTCCTATCGTATGTGAACAGTGACATGGTACATGTACCTATTGCTGGCAAAAGTAATTACCAACGGTATCTTTTAATTCACTTTGTACTGGATGCAGTCCTATCGTACATGAACAGTGACCTGGTACATGTACCTATTGCTGGCAAAAGTAATTACCAATGGTAACTTTTAATTCACTTTGTACTGCGACCTGGTAACTATTATTTGTCTCTTTTTACTGTATGTTTACATTTAAACGTCATTATGTTATGTAGCTCCTGCATTATCAGGTCATACCTTAAGCAAGCATCCAAAAAAATAATAATTAGTATCTAACTTTTGTTCCAGATACAGTCATAGCTTGCACCATGTTACCGTTTTAACCTTACTTTTCGCACTAGCCGTTGGACATGTCAGTGTCCGTTACTCTTGTATTATAAAAGGGGGTATGGGTCTCCCAACATACTCATTCCTTACCTTCTGCTCTCACAATATTTATAATTAAGTCTTGTGTGAATTCTTCATATCTTACGCTACATTTTGCTCTCAAAATCAAATGGAGTTTCTATTCAGTTTGCACGTTAATTATGTAGCTACTTTCGGTCGTCATGGTGCACAATTTGATAGAAGGATGGGGCACCGACGCGTAGAAATAACTATGCCATATCCTAGTAATCTCTGTGATCTACAACGCCGACTAGTTCGTGCTATACATTCCCTCCTCGGTAGAATAAACATACCAACAATGGTGTATTTGGGGTTGGAGGGTGACTGCGAGTGGACTTTTTGCATGTACGAAATGATACATCCATTCGCCGGATGATGGAGAATTATATGGAGTATAATAATTTAATCGATCATATTCCATTACTTGTTGTTTATGATCCTATTGAGCCCGATGATGATGATTTTCAACACCAAGAACCAATTTATGAGATGTGACGGAATGTAATAGCACAACAAATAGAGAGACAAAGGTCAGGAAATAATTAGGTTACTGGTTATTGCGTAATTGATCATGTTAGTTCTCGTGGTAGTAACCTTAGGTTTGTAATGAGGAGCAGCAGTTTCTGCTACATTTTTTTGTTCAAAGTGTGGTCATTCTGGATGATTAATGAAACTTCTAGCGTAAAACAATTTAAGGTTCGAACCCGTTTTTTCAAACTGTTAATAAGTAGAAATAGAGAAATCCACACAAATTGTACTAAAGTCTATTACAACAAGTAAAAATAAAAGACAACAAATAGTTCTAAGATGTTACTAAAGTTTATTACATCTAAATCCTAGATGATAACCACTAGGGTGCACCATGCTGGTGCTGGTAACTATCCCATATGGATGAAGAGCTAAACACGTCCTCAAGACCATGAGTTGTAGCCCTTTGTCCATCTTCTGGCATCCCCTGAAGATAGTATGACCAGTTGAAATACCCCAAACCTTGATATGTTGGTTAAACATTAAACTATGGTATATTAAGGCTAAAAAGTGCCTTAGAAACATTAGTGAACAATTTAAACCATAGTAAAAACAATGAAGTACTATAAACGCAGTTTGAGCAAAAACATGCTCTAAGCTTGGAGTGAACTTGGTTGGGACCCAAAGAACCTACCAAGACTTAATAATATTCAATTATGATTTAATAAGGCTAATTAAGTCCTTAGGAAACCTTGGTAGACAATTAAACCAAACAAAACACAAATAAATACCTTAAAGTCAATATGGGTAGAAATGTGCTCTAAGCTTGGGATAAATTTGTATAAGACCTAAAGGTCATACCTATACCTTATAAATATGTTAATGAACATACTAAATCAATTACTAAAGAAAACCAAGCTTGAAAACAAGTTAAAACACAAAATGTGCTTTAAGGAGCCTTAAAGCACATTTTTGAAAAATTGTCTTGTAAATGAGTTTTGAATGGCTAAATGTCCATCATTACTCTTTTATTAACATGTGTACTACTTAGTATCACATTTGGAGGTCTAAACCAATGGGAAATCAAAAATTTCACAAGTATGTGCCTTGTTTTTATGAATAGTAACTAAAATATGCTAGTTTATGACATAAGTCAATATAAGTGACTTAGTTGGTCAACAAAGACCACCAAAGAGCCAAACTACTAAGGGGGCCGGTTTTTCATGTGTGACTCACCAAACTTGACCAATCAAATAAACAAGGAAAAGTAATAAAGCATAGTTACTATTTGCTTTTAGTTTAAATATCTCCAAAAGCAAGCTTTTCTTCACATTCTCTCATTCCTCTCTTGTTCCCACCATAGCCAACCCTTCTTCCTCCTCTCTCCATCGGTTTTGCTACAGCAACAAGGTCATCTCCAACTTCCATAGCTAGTAACTTCTAGCTCCATACACCAAATCAAATTCTAAGACCATATTTGTCTTAGTTAGACCAAGCTCTACACTTCTATCTTTTCAAATCTTCAAGAACTCCATTTCGGTGCCATGGAGATTCACCATTGAAGGAGCTTGAGCTCATATTTTCATGCCATGTTATTCTCCTTTGCTTCAAGGTAAGGAAAAAAAAAAAGAAAACAATTTCCTTCATTTTTATTACATGTCCAAAAATTCACCATTAATGGTGTCTTTTCTTGTTCTTTCATAGCTCCATTTCAATCTTTAAAGGACAAGGAGGAGTCCTCTCTGGTTACTTATTCAAGCTCTCTTGTTACTCCAAGGTAAAACAACTATCCTAATGTGTAAAGACAATATATATGACCTAGGGTTTACAATGAGTTTAAGCATGAAGCTTGAATACTCATTACATTGCTTGTACATTGATTAGAAGTTTGACAAGCAATCAAGGCCTTGCCGGTTTTCTATCAAAGAAGGAGCAAGGGGTCACAGTAAAAATCTTGAAGAAAAGAGGTAAACAAACTATCTAAATGTAGTTTAAATGCCTTAGGAAAAATGAGCTTGATTTGCTTAATAAAATACCTAAGGAGCCAATGGCAAAAGAGCTGGTGAATTGTTCTTAAGGAGATTATTAAAGGGCATATGAGATGTTGAGTGTAATTGCAGGTCAAAGGCAATGCATATGTGGGAAATTCAGTGTTTATGATTTATGCAATTTAAGGGCCTAAGAGCCATGTTATTTAAGGGCCTAAGTGCCAAGCAAGTTAAATTATGCACTATATTGTGATGTGGTGTAATTGGGTGAAGTTTTGTGTGTGAGAAGGTTCTTGATGGATGTAAGTGTTCTTGGATGTTAAATGGTGAAAACCTAAGTGTTTGGGTATGAGAATATACAAGAGAAGCTATGGCAAAATTTAGTTGATAAACAAAGGAGTTTATGTGTTTTAATGAGATTTTATGACCTAGAAGGTACTAGGAATTTGTCAAGTGTTAAGATGGTGAAACAAGTGAAATATGGTGTTCTTAAGTGTTATGATGCCTTGGGCATAGTCTTGGAGGATTTAGAAATCAAATGGGTGTTGTAAACACACCAAAGTTATGTTGTATGAAATGCTAAGTCTTGTGCAAGTTTTGGTGATCAAAGGAAAAATAATGCCTTGTGAAGACTAAGTGTGAACTAGTGGAAAATAAAAGGAGATTGTGTATGGGGGGTGTAAGTGTGAAATAATGCCCTTGGAGTAGTGGTAATGGTGGTAAGGTAACATTTTGGTTAGTGGAGTTATAGGCATGACTCACCACTTAGAAATACTAAGGAGAAAACATTGCAAGTGCTAGGAATTTTGTAAGGAATGATAAAGATGGTTTTGGTGTGTGATTTCAGGAGTTTAGTACATGGCTAAAGTTGTGTTTAAGGTGCCCAAATGAGGTTAGAACATACTAGTATACATGAGGTGAAGTTGGGAGTCAAATGGGAATTTAGAAACAAAGGTCTGGAGCCGACCGACCTTAGGGACCGGACCTGCAAGGTCGGTCGAGCTCAGTTTACACTACCGGAAAGAGTTTCTGGAATGGACCGACCTTGGGGACCGGACTTGCAAGGTCGGTCGGGCTTATATTTTTGGTACGGATTAAGTTTCTGGAATGGACCAACCTTGGGACCGGACTTGCAAGGTCGGTCGTGTCTAAATTTTTGAACGGAAATTGTTTCTGGAATGGACCGACCTTGTGGACCGAACTTGCAAGGTCGGTCGGAGTAGAATTTTTGACGGTAATTTGTTCTGGAATGAACCGACCTTGTGTAAGGTCGGTCGGTAAGGTCGGTCGGACCAAAACTTGTAAAAAAAAACAAAAAACAAACAAAAGAGTGACTTAAGTAGTAAACCCTAGTGGGTATAACAAGGATAATCAAGTGTGAATTAAGTAAGGAAACATGACATATAATCATGTGAAAGCACTTAGTTATTCAAAAGTTAAATAAGTTAATTAACCGACATACTAATCATGTTTAGGAACTACGTTTGGCGGGACTCGTATGCAGCAAGGGCCAAGGTATGGTTTTCTTGCAACCTGTGTCCTACCGGATTACACCAGCTTGTATGCCAATGTGTTTTTCTGTATGTTTGCCACGTTATAAGATAATCATGAAACGAGTTTACAGTCGTTATTGTTGTTGTATGTTTGCGTACCGATACCGGTAACCTCGAATGCGCACGGAAGGCTAGTTAACCATTATTAGGTAAACGTAAGAGAACGGTATCCGGTAATAACGTTTCCAACCTAAGGAACGTTCTAATCACGGCTATGCGTGAGTTAGTCATGTGATGTTTGTGTGTGAATGTATGAACCTCCCTTGTGTGTGTCTAACTAGACCTAACCATCTATTTGTGAATTAATGTACTAAGTCCAGTAAAGGGACTCCTAACAAGTGCTAACCGGGGAGTGAGGAGTCCGGTCTATTCCGACCATGCGTGTGAGTATAGGGGTCGTTGTCATATCAGGTTCGATCCTCTCTGTATGTTATGGTTGTTTTCCAATTTGGTTTCCAATCTTCCCTTTAGCTTAATCAAAGCTATTTTACTGACTCACGTCAGGCCACAGGGGCATACTATGTTTGTTCGGTGGGCTTGGATTACTATATCCGACACACCTTGGTGTTAAGTTATCCGTTCATTTAACGAGACGGTAACGAGTTATGTAACGAGCTTGTCATGAGTTTGGCAACATTCTCTAGGCTCTACAAGTGAACTGACTATGTTTGGGCCGGTTCGTAAAGGGAACCGTTCCCGTTATGTTATGTATTATTGTTGTGCTGTAATTCTTATTGCGATGTGATGTTATGTGTTGTTAAGATGTGGAGTATGTGGATCATGGATATGAATCCCAGTTTATGATAAGAGGCGTTTAAGGATAACCCGATTAATGCGTAAGTGTCGTCTATTAAGGGAATAGCTCCAATAAAGGAGAAACACTCTAGGGGTTAAAGATCACAATGAGTGATTTATCAAGTGTAGATGTATTGGCTGTTTTATTGAGCCATTGTTGTACAGTTCAATGTGTTGTGTGTTTTTAGTTTACATGCATGATTCAAATATAATCAACCGCATGCTAAGACGACAAATAGTTGTGCGTGGCCCGGTAGCATGCGGGCTGCGGGATTACCATACTAGCAAAGGTGCTGAGCCCTTGGGGGGCCACCCTTTCTCTTCTTTTTCTATTTCAGGTACTAGGAGCTGGAAGCCGTTCGAGAGTAGGACGGGGTAGTCGTTTGTAAATGGGAAACTATTTAAGTTGTATGTGTACAGTAGGTGTAGTAAGACCGAAATTGTTATCGGCATCAACTTGTAAATACTCGGTATAGTTGGAAGGTATGTGTATGTCTTGTTGTTAATGGAAAGAGATAGTAATGTGTAGTCGCTCGGGAATCTAGTCCATCAGACCGATACAATGTGTATGTAATAGCCTTGTTAGCCACGTGGGTGGTTAACGGCGTGTAATACCAACGAGTTAAGTAATGTGATGAAGTATGTTTTCCGCTGCAGTTTGTTGCAAGTGTGTTAATGTTGGATGGGGTGTTACAAAAAGTGGTATCAGAGTGAAGTATCGCTCTGATGACTGAATTACCGAGCTTAGGAAGTACCGAGTTAGGATTTTAGTACTTTGGGTAAGGGTTGAGTGATAGCGTGAGAGATACACTAGTTAGGAATTACCAGTGTATACTGGAAACCTACAATATCCATCCCGCCCTCCACAATCCCTGTTTTATAACTTGGGAAAGAACGCCAGAGAGATGGAAGTCCTCTCTTACTCGGGAATACCCGATCTGGCTGTTATTAAATACCTCTAAAGGTACGGAGAACCTGTAATACGGTAGATCCCAAAAACTGGGAATCCCGGAGACGGTTTCCATCTGAACAATGTTAACCGCATTAATAGCGAAGAATGAAGAATCTTGTGTATAGGAGAATAGAATTTCCGACAACCTGGGTCGACATGCCGAGCAGTCGAGAACAACCAGCTTGCAACGCACCAACCGTGCAACAAGCAAGAAGTGAAGTAATGAAACCCGAGACGAGTGTCTACGGGACCACGATTATTAAATAATGTCACCAATGGTATACCAACCGACAAAGGAACTACAACGTAGTGCCCAAACAAGAGACAAGTCTCAGTAACCACAACGAATGCGTGGAACGGGCTATGAAGAGGAAACAATACAAAAAAAAGGGGTCTCCAGAATGGGAAACGCCCTAGTTAATGATTATCATGTGAATACAGTGAGAAGTCGCCCAGAGGGTCAATTGTCAAGACTGTAAGATCAAGTGAGGGCCAACAAGGCCACTGATGACAGTGCGGGTAAAAATGATACCGCAACCGGTGTGTGTGTTTAACCGATAGCCAGTTAGCATGGCGCACTTGCCATGGCAAGTGCTGCTATAACAGGGATGTTCGGGAAATTTATAACAAATGCAAAGTACTTAGTAAAGTACCATGAAGTTAAGTGAGATCATCATAACCTTGGAAGGGCTTAATGGCCTAACCTTTGTAAGTGAAAGTACACCAGTCAGCAAGAAGCTAGACTTGGTTAAAGCAAGAAGGCATTGTAAAACCATGAGAATTTTTCTTTCAACTCAGATTTATTTCAAACTTTTTTCTTTCAATCCAATACTTCTTCCTAACCTTCTTTTAAACCAAACCAGTAAACCCAAGGGTAGTTGATAAAGATACAACAGTGGATAAACTTTCCCTCGATTAAGTTCGGGAAGCACGGAATGCATATTGTCACAGGGACAATATAAGGGAGTTGACAACAGAATACTTCACCTAGGCGTGTGACGAACACTACGAGTGTACCAATTGTAATGTGGGACGACCGCACTCCGATAGGAGCTTGTGGGCCTGAAAGACCTACTTATGGGTTAGTTGGGTAAGTAGTAATGTATCAGTAGGGTACCCTACATATGTATACAAGTAGAGTCCAGAACACGGGAAGTAGTCAACTCCATACTACGGTTAGCAGTAAAAGTCAAGCAAGAACAACGGATTACCATGAATGGTTGAAGTAAAGGAATCTAGTCAAGTTAACGAGACCAAAGGAATTAGTGAATTCATTTCAAGGAAATGTTTAAGAGTCAGGAGGTGCGAAGTGCACTAACTGTTATGTAAAGACATAGCATATGTCTTAAGGATCCCAGGGATAAACATGATAGCTGGAATGGTGACCCAGCCTGTGCATGGCAAGCAGATCCCTAATGTGGACACATTAATGTGCAATGAACGGGATGAAACTCCCAGAATGAGTACCTACACTACCAGGAAATGTTGATCTTCACAGAAGAGGATAATAAGCCCGTTAAGAACGTAAAACGGCGTAGTTAACTAAATGTACCAATAAGTGCATAACTTGGCAATACCCAGGAGCATTCCTTAAAGGGTATTTAGATCAACAATTGTCAAACGAGATAACGTGACTGAAACACAAGGGTTGAAACTAACACCCAGTTTAGACATAAGTTGTCAGGAGACGGACTGACAATCCTAAGGGGTATCCCAGGAAAGGAAACGTGATGCAACGACCTTGTCATGGAGCCCAATATGATATCCAAACCATGTAATGTTGTACAGAGAAGTAAATGTGTGTGAACGGCCTACAATGAGCAGAGCTCGAGGCAGTAAGGCTTATAAGCCACAAACAGGATATGTTATATAAACTTAATCAATTGTAGAAGTTTATGTTGTACAAGTAGACAGAGCGGAGAACGAACCACTGCTTTAGAGTGGGGATACCTCCTAATATTGTGAGACCACAACAGCGGTAGTTAGGTGAACTAAGTTCAGGGAATATGTTAAGGGTGGACCAATATGGTTATTACCAGAGGAGGATTTGAATGGGAATGATGCAAAAAGTAGTGTTTATACCACTTGTGGAGACCGGAAGAGTAACAAGTCTAATAGCAACCACCATAGATGTGTGACGCTAATTGAGTAATGGACAATGCTTAAGGATCATTAAGACTCAAAAGACTAGAATATTCAACAATCAGCCAAATGAGTGGCGAACCATAATATGAGTGATGTAACTATATGTGTGGAAGCTAAAATGACAGTGAATACCATATAAGTTGATGTTATACAATGAGTAAGAGCACGGTGCGCAGAAAGCGACCGTTGTATAAGTATTGTTAAACCATAAGTGATAGCAAATAAACTGGGCAGTAAGCCAGTAGCCAGTATTACGAGATAAGAATCTCAGTGAAACACAGTGTGAATTCCATTGCGAATCGCATAAGAGATTTACTGTCAAGAGTTTACGCCTCTACACTCTGTATGACTGAGTGTTTTGGTATTGCATTTGTGCAGTAATGATCGAGTGCGATAACTAGGATTCGGGAAATGTTAATTGTGGAGGAAACAGAAAGTGGCTTATAACGCCATGGTGACTGATGCATAGGAAATGCAAGGACGTACCAATGAAAGAGTACTTGTGCAAGACCAAATGTGGAGGCATGATTAAGAACAAGTGACTACAGTAGCACTAAATATCAAATATTGGTATGGAATATACCTCAAGTGTGGGAAATAACTAAGAGAGCACTACACATTAGGTGGTAGCTCAATCTCAACCGACAGTAAGTCGGAAGAAACCAAGTCAATCATTGTGAAACACATAACAGTATACACAATAAATTATTAGAGAGGTGGATGGAACGTTTTGAAACTCACCGAATTTGCTCACGGTCAGAAATACCACGCATCGGTTGAGAAACCGTTATTACCAAGATAAAGGTGATAATTGGTGATGTACAATACAGTAAGAATAACGAATGGGGCAAACTGAGCCCTACAGTTATTAGAGTTTCGTAGCAGAAACTAGTGAGCCAGTGATTCAAGTGTTGAATGTGCATGGTGAACATGAGTGCATGGCTAGTTATTAATGCCTAGAAGCCTCACAGGCCTGAACCAAAACCAGTTAAGAGTTAAAGCAAACTCCAATGAGAATTCTTGGTTTAGGAACTAAACCGCCAATGTGGTTAAGATCCTCTAATCAGAATGCATTGTATGATAGACGCGTGGAAGTTAAAGTACTTCACGACGGCAGAACGTTTTAAATCAATGATTCAGTGATTGATTATGTGGGCGTAATCTCTTTTAAGGGGGTAGAGCGCAAAACCACTTAGTGTGTATTACCGTACAAGTGTACGTAGTGTATGTGACCTATATTGTGCATAGCACAAAATAATTGTTTTGATGATTGGTGTGTGTGTTACGTAAACATACACATTCATTCATGGTTTAATTGTGGTAATTGCACACAGAAGATGCGAATACCATTGTGATAAGTGTGTTGATTTGTTAACAGTTGTGTGTGATAGTACAAGTGTGGGGAGTAGAGAAACTCCCGGGGAACAAAACCCCCGACAGTGTATAAATGTGAAACTGTGTGTTGTATTTTGATAAAGTATATGTATATATGTAATATAGTGATTCGTGAAAGGGTATGAAACCGACATAGAACCTAGTGAGAATAAGATTCCCTAGGTAACAGGATTAAAGTGAATGAAGATAACTGATAGATGAAGTTCTATCCTTGGAGATGTAATGATTATGACTAGAATGACAAAAAAAAAGATAGAAAAATGGGATATGCTTGAATTAGTTGTTGTTTGAAATTGAAGTGGGAGGTGAAACTTGATTTCATGAGATCAAGGGAAGCCGAACACAAATTAGGGTGGAAGGATAGTTCAACACTGATGCTGATCACATCAGGGTTGGATGATTCTTGAAGCTCCCTTAAGTGGTCACAATTAACCACGCTAAGAAAAGAAGTGAAGAGCATAATTTGGACTTGGAGTTGTATGTGTTTTCAAAAAGGATTTTGAATCGGTATTTATAAAACGTCGATAGATACTTTACATAATTAAAGTTCTCTTACTTAACCTCACAAGGAAAAATTTTAAATTTAAGTGATTGTTTTGATCTCCCAAAGGGACGGGGATGGAAGGTGCCCATCGCGACGGGTTCTGCGGGATCACAATGTATATCAAAGATATTTTTGATTGTTATACATGCTATGACATGTTGTGTGGTATGTGTAATAAATATTATTTTGACCTTGAGTCTTAATTTGGTCGAGTTCCGAAAGTTGTTGTGTTACCTAGACCTATGTGTCTAAATGTTGTTATGTTACCCAGACCTGAGAGTCTAAGGGTTGTTATGTAAGTATAATGTTGATTAAGGTACCCGGACCACTAAGTCCGAGGTTATCATGTAAGTATGTTATGTTATGTTATGTTATGTAATGTATGGATGTGAATATGTTACCCGGACCATTAAGTCCGAGGGTGTGATGTAAAGTATGTTTGGTTATGGAAGTTTATTTCCAAGTGATTCCTGCGTTCTAATCCAAATGATGTGTGGGAAGTGTGAACTTCGAGGATGAAGTTCTTTTAAGGAGGGTAGATTGAAATACCCCAAACCTTGATATGTTGGTTAAACATTAAACTATGGTATATTAAGGCTAAAAAGTGCCTTATAAACATTAGTGAACAATTTAAACCATAGTAAAAACAATGAAGTACTATAAACGCAGTTTGAGCAAAAACATGCTCTAAGCTTGGAGTGAACTTGGTTGGGACCCAAAGAACCTACCAAGACTTAATAATATTCAATTATGATTTAATAAGGATAATTAAGTCCTTAGGAAACCTTGGTAGACAATTAAACCAAACAAAACACAAATAAATACCTTAAAGTCAATATGGGCAAAAATGTGCTCTAAGCTTGGG
Source organism: Limonium bicolor (assembly GCA_023374045.1). Taxonomy (NCBI): domain Eukaryota; kingdom Viridiplantae; phylum Streptophyta; class Magnoliopsida; order Caryophyllales; family Plumbaginaceae; genus Limonium; species Limonium bicolor. Next base: position 312,853,300 of record CM041777.1, on the reverse strand, counting down.
ATAAATTTGTATAAGACCTAAAGGTCATACCTATACCTTATAAATATGTTAATGAACATACTAAATCAATTACTAAAGAAAACCAAGCTTGAAAACAAGTTAAAACACAAAATGTGCTTTAAGGAGCCTTAAAGCAAATTTTTGAAAAATTGTCTTGTAAATGAGTTTTGAATGGCTAAATATCCATCATTACTCTTTAATTAACATGTGTACTACTTAGTATCACATTTGGAGGTCTAAACCAATGGGAAATAAAAAATTTCACAAGTATGTGCCTTGTTTTGTGAATAGTAACTAAAATATGCTAGTTTATGACATAAGTCAATATAAGTGACTTAGTTGGTCAACAAAGACCACCAAAGAGCCAAACTACTAAGGGGGCCGGTTTTTCATGTGTGACTCACCACACTTGACCAATCAAATAAACAAGGAAAAGTAATAAAGCATAGTTACTATTTGCTTTTAGTTTAAATATCTCCAAAAGCAAGCTTTTCTTCACATTCTCTCATTCCTCTCTTGTTCCCACCATAGCCAACCCTTTTTCCTCCTCTCTCCATCGGTTTTGCTACAACAACAAGGTCATCTCCAACTTCCATAGCTAGTAACTTCTAGCTCCATACACCAAATCAAATTCTAAGACCATATTTGTCTTAGTTAGACCAAGCTCTACACTTCTATCTTTTCAAATCTTCAAGAACTCCATTTCGGTGCCATGGAGATTCACCATTGAAGGAGCTTGAGCTCATATTTTCATGCCATGTTATTCTCCTTTGCTTCAAGGTAAGGAAAAACCAAAGAAAACAACATTTCCTTCATTTTTATTACATGTCCGAAAATTCACCATTAATGGTGTCTTTTCTTGTTCTTTCATAGCTCCATTTCAATCTTTAAAGGACAAGGAGGAGTCCTCTCTTGTTACTTATTCAAGCTCTCTTGTTATTCCAAGGTAAAACAACTATCCTAATGTGTAAAGACAATATATATGACCTAGGGTTTACAATGAGTTTAAGCATGAAGCTTGAATACTCATTACATTGCTTGTACATTGATTAGAAGTTTGACAAGCAATCAAGGCCTTGCCGGTTTTCTATCAAAGAAGGAGCAAGGGGTCACAGTAAAAATCTTGAAGAAAAGAGGTAAACAAACTATCTAAATGTAGTTTAAATGCCTTAGGAAAAATGAGCTTGATTTGCTTAATAAAATACCTAAGGAGCCAATGGCAAAAGAGCTAGTGAATTGTTCTTAAGGAGATTATTAAAGGGCATATGAGATGTTGAGTGTAATTGCAGGTCAAAGGCAATGTATATGTGGGAAATTCAGTGTTTATAATTTATGCAATTTAAGGGCCTAAGAGCCATGTTATTTAAGGGCCTAAGTGCCAAGCAAGTTAAATTATGCACTATATTGTGATGTGGTGTAATTGGGTGAAGTTTTGTGTGTGAGAAGGTTCTTGATGGATGTAAGTGTTCTTGGATGTTAAATGGTGAAAACCTAAGTGTTTGGGTGTGAGAATATACAAGAGAAGCTATGGCAAAATTTAGTTGATAAACAAAGAAGTTTATGTGTTCTAATGAGATTTTATGACCTAGAAGGTATTAGGAATTCGTTAAGTGTTAAGATGGTGAAACAAGTGAAATATGGTGTTCTTAAGTGTTATGATGCCTTGGGCATAGTCTTGGAGGATTTAGAAATCAAATGGGTGTTGTAAACACACTAAAGTTATGTTGTATGAAATGCTAAGTCTTGTGCAAGTTTTGGTGATCAAAGGAAAAAATAATGCCTTGTGAAGACTAAGTGTGAACTAGTGGAAAATAAAAGGAGATTGTGTATGGGGGGTGTAAGTGTGAAATAATGCCCTTGGAGTAGTGGTAATGGTGGTAAGGTAACATTTTGGTCAGTGGAGTTATAGGCATGACTCACCACTTAGAAATCCTAAGGAGAAAACATTGCAAGTGCTAGGAATTTTGTAAGGAATTTATGGAATGATAAAGATGGTTTTGGTGTGTGATTTCAGGAGTTTAGTACATGGCTAAAGATGTGTTTGAGGTGCCCAAATGAGGTTAGAACATACTAGTATACATGAGGTGAAGTTGGGAGTCAAATGGGAATTTAGAAACAAAGGTCTGGAGCCGACCGACCTTAGGGACCGGACCTGCAAGGTCGGTCGAGCTCAGTTTACACTACCGGAAAGAGTTTCTGGAATGGACCGACCTTGGGGACCGGACTTGCAAGGTTGGTCGGGCTTATATTTTTGGTACGGATTAAGTTTCTGGAATGGACCGACCTTGGGACCGGACTTGCAAGGTCGGTCGTGTCTAAATTTTTGAACGGAAATTGTTTCTGGAATGGACCGACCTTGTGGACCGAACTTGCAAGGTCGGTCGGAGTAGAATTTTTGACGGTAATGTGTTCTGGAATGGACTGACCTTGTGTAAGGTCGGTCGGTAAGGTCGGTCGGACCAAAACTTGTAAAAAAAAACCAAAAAATAAACAAAAGAGTGACTTAAGTAGTAAACCCTAGTGGGTATAACAAGGATAATCAAGTGTGAATTAAGTAAGGAAACATGACATATAATCATGTGAAAGCACTTAGTTATTCAAAAGTTAAATAGGTTAATTAACCGACATACTAATCATGTTTAGGAACTACGTTTGGCGGGACTCGTATGCAGCAAGGGCCAAGGTATGGTTTTCTTGCAACCTGTGTCCTACCGGATTACACCGGCTTGTATGCCAATGTGTTTTTCTGTATGTTTGCCACGTTATAAGATAAATCATGAAACGAGTTTACAGTCGTTATTGTTGTTGTGTGTTTGCGTACCGATACCGGTAACCTCGAATGCGCACGGAAGGCTAGTTAACCATTATAGGTAAACGTAAGAGAACGGTATCCGGTAATAACGTTTCCAACCTAAGGAACGTTCTAATCACGGCTATGCGTGAGTTAGTCATGTGATGTTTGTGTGTGAATGTATGAACCTCCCTTGTGTGTGTCTAACTAGACCTAACCATCTATTTGTGAATTAATGTACTAAGTCCAGTAAAGGGACTCCTAACAAGTGCTAACCGGGGAGTGAGGAGTCCGGTCTGTTCCGGCCACGCGTGTGAGTATGGGGGTCGTTGTCATATCAGGTTCGATCCTCTCTATATGTTATGGTTGTTTTCCAATTTGGTTTCCAATCTTCCCTTTAGCTTAACCAAAGCTATTTTACTGACTCACGTCGGGCCACAGGGGCATACTATGTTTGTTCGGTGGGCTTGGATTACTATATCTGACGCACCTTGGTGTTAAGTTATCCGTTCATTTAACGAGACGGTAACGAGTTATGTAACGAGCTTGTCATGAGTTTGGCAACATTCTCTAGGCTCTACAAGTGAACTGACTATGTTTGGGCCGGTTCGTAAAGAGAACCGTTCCCGTTATGTTATGTATTATTGTTGTGCTGCAATTCTTATTGCGATGTGATGTTATGTGTTGTTAAGATGTGGAGTATGTGGATCATGGATATGAATCCCAGTTTATGATAAGAGGCGTTTAAGGATAACCTGATTAATGCGTAAGTGTCGTCTTTTAAGGGAATAGCTCCAATAAAGGAGAAACACTCTAGGGGTTAAAGATCACAATGAGTGATTTATCAAGTGTAGATGTGTTGGCTGTTTTATTGAGCCATTGTTGTACAGTTCAATGTGTTGTGTGTTTGTAGTTTACATGCATGATTCAAATATAATCAACCGCATGCTAAGACGACAAATAGTTGTGCGTGGCCCGGTAGCATGCGGGCTGCGGGATTACCATACCAGCAAAGGTGCTAAGCCCCTGGGGGGCCACCCTTTCTCTTATTTTCCTATTTCAGGTACTAGGAGCTGGAAGCCGTTCGAGAGTAGGACGGGGTAGTCGTTTGTACATGGGTAATCATTTAAGTTGTATGTGTACAGTAGGTGTAGTAAGACCGAAATTGTTATCGGCATCAGCTTGTAAATACTCGGTATAGTTGGAAGGTATGTGTATGTCTTGTTGTTAATGGAAAAAGATAGTAATGTGTAGTCGCTCGGGAATCTAGTCCATCAGACCGATACAATGTGTATGTAATAGCCTTGTTAGCCACGTGGGTGGTTAACGGCGTGTAACACCAACGAGTTAAGTAATGTGATGAAGTATGTTTTCCGCTGCAGTTTGTTGCAAGTGTGTTAATGTTGGATGGGGTGTTACACCAGTTCCATGCACAGTTCTCTTGATAGTATGGATGTGCAAGCTCACTTGCCTCAGACAGTAGCTGCAATACACTTGGTCAGGTAAGTATACATAAAAAATAAAAGTGATATTTCATGATGTACTATAAAAATATGACTTACTAGCGCAGGATCCAGACGATGAACCAATGTGGTCTCATAACTCTCAAGGTTTAGGATCTTCGGATGTGTGTGCTTGGTGTACCAATCTAGGTAGAGTGGGTCGCAAGCTTGCAACCGCGCACTTGTACGCTCATACCCTGGAACTAGCACTTTAGGTGTGTTATCCCACACACTATACATGGGGGGGGGGGGGGTATACACAGGTGTATGGTTGTTTTTTCCTCTCTATTCGGACCTTGAGTTGTGTCTAATAGGATGTTCAGGGATACCCTGAATGTACCCAAACTGGCGTAGACAACGCCCTGACATGTACGGCTCATTCAACTCCATAATCTGTATGGTACCTCTGTACGATGTACGTCCTCCATGAACATTAACATTTTCCTGACCGTAGGGCAACCAATCAATCTACAACGTTTGATAGTAAAATGTAAACAACAACGAAAGACAATAATAATAATGGTTCAATGTGTTAGCAACTACAAACACTTACATTAAGAGCAGTCAAAGCATCTAGATGCTCACGATAGCCTTGCAGTGAACAATGATCATGAACTTGAGAGTTAGATCTCACCCATCTTAGAGCCTAAGGTCTGTCACCATGATCACACCAGTCTGGGCTAGTCGCTGGTCTAAAAGTAGGGAAGTATGTATAAATCCAGCACTGTGCATATAAAAAACAATAAAATGATTAAGCTGTACCAATTATTAATACTCAATGAGTCATCAGATACTAGATCCATATTAGGACACATACCTCAAGTATTGTCATACAACCACCTATTCCACTGGAGCCGACACGAGAGGATATCCCGAGCTAACGATATAACCATGCAAGAGTACCAGCTCCCATGCTTATTTATTAAGCTTCTTAGCATGTTTCATGGGAGCTACTAACCAAAACAGCTGTGGACTCAGTCAACCATGTGATTTTCCAGCTAATATGGTGAACCGATCAGATGATACAACCAACCACATGCCTGCCTAATTGGGTCTTCATGTCCATTCCTACAGTGCTACAACAAGCCCGCAATGGATATAGCACTGGTATTCCACAGTGTCTCTGTCATAGTTTCAACATCTCCCCCAAAATCAAGACACTCAGCCATTACTTCCTTCAGTTCAGGGGTGGACGACTTCCCTAGCAATGGATGACCAATGATAGGGATTTATTTGCAGTATCATCCACACATCATGCAAGGTAATCGTCATCTCACCGAATGACATATGGAATGAGTTCGTATCAGGCTTCCACCTCTTCACAAAAGCACTGATGAGAGACATATTGTTGTGTGGCATTGTAATATCCTGTAGGTGCTGTATACCAGAATACTTAATCATGTTCCTTGCTCTTTCGTAAGAAACTTGATCTTTTGGCTAGCTAGTAAGGACCACCTTACGGGATTTGAAACTCAAAACCCCACGATCCTAGATAATGACCAATATTTAGCACTTACAAAACGTAGTGTAATTTACATGATCAAATACAGGAGAAGATAGAGAACATACCTGAGTCGAGGACCATAAGTCAAGCGCAACATGACCCCTGAAGCTAGTGATAACACTAGTGAGTAGTGGACCGCCAGGAACTGGCACCTTGTTATGACAAGATCCTTTGGTTTGATGATAGCAAACCTTGTATTGTCTATCTAATGCATTTGTCTAGATTCATGATTCAGATAGACAGGTGAATAAGTGGCTTAGCATGCAAGGTTGCAAGTGCACTTAAGTCATGAGTGGCTTAGCACGCAAGGTTGCAAGCGCGCTCAATCCATGACATGTGCCCAACCAGTCGGGCACCTGTCTGCGAGAGCTCCGGAAGACTTCTAGCACAAATAACCAGTCAGACACCGCACGAAGATATCCCTCATGCTTAAAGATGAAAATCAAAGATAGAAGACTGCAAGGGATCGACACATTCAAATAAAACACATACATCGACTTAGGCAACTTGTTCACGACAAGCTCAGGACAAAAGGAGAAGTTCATTAATGCACAAGATAACAAAGCTATAAATGAACATCATTACATAGCCGTAATGAATTTAGAAGAGGGCATTTATGAGCATTTAATGAGTTCGACAGAATCAGGCAAGTGGGGCACACAAGTGGTGATTGACCTATCAAGAGGGCAACCGCCAACTTGACTAACCATAGGATGACACGAGGTTCAAGCCTCCAGATCAAGTTGAAGAAACTCTGCAAGTCTAGTGTTGCTGTTATGTAAATAATCGAAGTTGTAGTCGACTCTTAGAAGTCTAGGGATTAATAAGACGGTTGTTACATCCTAACAACCGTGTATAAATATTTGCACTTATACCATATGTATGTAAGCCTGTACGAGAGAAAAAAATAGAGATTATCTGGGCAAGTGTGGATCAGACTTAGGAGTGTGTGTAAGTGCTAGATAGTTAGTGAGCTAGATAGGACTGGGTTAGAGTATCAAAACATTAGGTATTTGATAGAACGACATGTCGGGGAACGGTCGGTGAACCGTAGGCCGATAGTCAAGAGAGGGTTGACGACTTTAGGGGTAAAGTTGAAAGTGTCCCGGAAGTCCGTGTATGGGGCAAGAGAGGTTGAGTGAATTTCGTGTGTGTTAGATCTCAATCAAAATGTGTTTTCCAGTTTAAGTTTATCTCATGTCCATTCCTAAACTATCAAGTTTTATTAAAGTCCACGATACGCCCACGGCACGTTGGGGATGCATCAAGAGCGCTTGCTAGTTTCAATTGGTATTAGAGCTGGTCTCTTCTAGAAAGCTAACTGCTTTGGAATGCGATCAAGATGTCTCATGCAAGCATTCTAGCAGTAGAAGAAGGTTCTGCACCAAATCGACCACTACTCTTCAATGGAGACAACTACACTCACTGGAAGAGTAAGATGGAATTTCATATCAAGTCTGACGATCCAAGAATGTGGAGGGTGATAAGACATGGAGAGTATACCTTCCACAACACTCAAGGACAAGACATATCTATCGACAGCATGATGAATGATCAAATCAAGAAGCTGGTATTCAATACACGAGCTGTCAGAATACTTCACTGTGCACTACTACCTGAGCAATAGTCCAAAATTTCTTCAGCTAAAACAGCCCAAGAGATTTGGAAAATTCTTGAGGTTACTTATGAAGGGAATGATGAGATCAAAAACACTCACATTGAGTTGCTACTCACTCATTGGGATCTATTCAAGAAGGAAGAAAAGGATAGCATTTCTAAAATGCATACAAGGTTCACTAAACTGATAAACAAAATGTTGGTGCTTGGAAGAACTATCTTTAACGAGGATCAAATTCGGAAGTTCCTCAGATCTCTTCCCGCCTCCTTTGACAGCAAAGTCAATGCCATTCAAGAAGTGCATGATATCTCCAAGATGTCTCTGGTAGACATGCTAGGGTCTCTAATGGCTTTCGAGTTAAAACTACAACACAGGAATTCAGAAAGCTCATCCAGAGATAAAGGGAAAGGCAAAGCCCTTCAAGTAGCTGAAAATGAAAGATCTGAGTAAGGAGACAACAACGATGAAATGGTCCTCTATGCTAAGAGGTACGTTCGAAAGTTCATAAGAAATAAAATGAGGATAAGCAAGGAGTCCAAGGAGTCGGATGATCAAAAGAAAAACAATGACAAATGTTTTGGGTGTTCAAAACACGGACATCATATCTAAGACTGTCCTGAATGATCCCGAGAGGATAACGACAGGGTCAAGAGGCCTGTCCGACGATCATTCAACAAAGGACTAAAGAAGGAAGCCTTCGTTGCCGCATGGGGAGATTCTGAACGGAGTGATGACAATTAAACCTCAGACAGTGACACCTCAGAAGATGAGAAGGCTCACCTATGCCTTGAAGAAGTATGCTTAATGGCACAAGACAATGATGTCTTAGAATCAGAAGAAGAAGAACAACAACATAAGGTAAACTATTCTAAACTTAGAAGGAGAATTCAAAAGGCTGAACTTCTAGGTCTTAGAAAGTTTTCTCTTATATTAGTTGATCATCTAGAGGCATTAGAAACTGAAAACGATGAACTTTTGGAAGATAATGAAAAATTGAGAAAAACCTTGGATAAAAGCAAGGTAGACAATCTCATGAGGGCACTCATGAAATTACAAAGTGATTACAGTAAAATTCTCTCCGCTCATGAAAAGTTGAAACATGAAAAACAGCCTGAAATCGATGAAGTAATTGTTGCTCTTAACACTAAAGAAAAGGAACTAGCTACCATTAAAGAAAAATATTCTAAGATAAATGCTGTCTCTAAGACACCCATGAGGAGAAACAAACGACAGGTAAGATACCGGTCAGAGACCAGTCGTAGAGATGTCTGCAGCCTATGCAGACAACCTGGTCATCATGAATCCAATTGCTATAAAACGTGTGTTATGAGGCATTGGCAACTCAAGAAACTAGGACTAAAATGGGTTGCCAAAAATGATCTTAGAACATTTAATGGTGGAAATGGGTCCAACCTTTCTATGGACCCTAACCCCTTGCTAATGTGTTAAGTGCAAGATCGAGTGAGAATGGACCCCTGCTGATCAACAGTGGGTGCTCTAAACACATGACGTGAGACAAAAAGAAGTTCTTCTCACTCGAACCAGGAAGCCAAGGAACTGTTTCCTTTGGCATCAACAAGAAAGGAAAGATCATCGGTGTAGGTAAAGTTGGTATTACATCTGATTATGTCATAGATAGTGTAAATCTAGTTCATGGTTTAAAATTCAACTTGCTCAGTGTTTCTCAAATTTGTGATAAAGGCAATCCAGTTCACTTCTATCCTGCACATTGTAGTATAGTAAGTCAGAACAATGGCAAAGAGTTGTTAAAGGGAAAAAGGTGGAAAAACGTTTATGTAACTAGTTTAGAGGATATTGACAGTCCTAATCTTTCATGCTTGGCTGCTTCAATAGATGACTCTACACTATGGCACAAAAGACTAGGGCATGTTAGCACTTATTTATTAAGAAAACTTGTCAAGAAACAGTTGGTAAGAGGTCTCCCTGTGATTAAGAAATCTGAGACAAATCTTTGTGACGCTTGTGTTAGAAGCAAACAAACTAAGATTTCTTTTAAGTCAAAGAACATAGTTAGTACTTCCAAGCCACTTGAATTACTTCACATGGACTTATGTGAACCCATGAGAATCAAAAGTTTTGGAGGAAATTGGTAGGTATTTGTAATTGTTTATGACTACTCACGGTTCACTTGGACACTCTTTATTGCTTCCAAAGACGAAGTCTTTGAGAAATTTCAAGCCTTTGCAAGAAAAGCCCAAGTACAACTCAACCTCAAGATCAAGACTCTTCGGTCTGTAGACACCAAAAATTCTCACCCCATAATGCAAATTTCGTAATAATAACTAAAATAAGAGGGGTCGTCGCCTTTCTTTCTCAAAATGTATTTACGTGCATGCCGAAATGAAACCATCGTTTTATAATCCTTTTCAAACCATTTCGTAAAATCATGATTTTTCGAAAATGAATTTTCAAATGATTATCCGGTTTTAAACCCATCCATCTTTTTCTTATTTACTTATCTTATTATTTTTGTATATATTCTATTTTATTACTTATTTGTTTAATTCTTTTTATTCATTTTCATTTGTTACTTATATATTTTACCATAGCCAGTGTTACTTTTAATTTATCTTCTAGTATTTACTTCTTATTTTATCATCATTATTTCTAGTATTTTTTTCTATCATTTTATGTAGGATTTACTACTATTTTCTTTATTTATATTTCACCACTTATACATAATCGATTCGTATTTCATTTTTATCACATTCACCGGCATTTAATCCCCGTTACACTAGAGCTATTTTATTATTTCATGTACATGTTATTCCATTTGTTTATATCTCATTATGATTTATACTTTTCTTTAGTTATAATTTCGTGCCATTAGATTAACCCTCATTTTATTGTACATTTTGTTTTAAAACAGTAGCATTACCTATCCAATCTGGACTAAGGCTCTTGTATTATTTCTCTCATCAATATATTAAATTTTGACATAGCTCAGGTGGTTAAAGTACTCGCAACGTAGCATGATGGTCACGGGTTCGATTCTTGGCAAAAGGCAGGGGTATTTTTTATTTTCATTATTAGCTTGCATCAGAGCTTTTATTTTCGTTGTTGCTATTATATATCAAATTTCATCATAGCTCAATCGGTAGAGTATGCAAGAGTGGATGCAATTGGTTCTTGGTTCAAACCTTGTTAGAAGCACTCTGGATCTTTTATTTTTCACCAGCCTTACCAAATGCGGCCCACATCAAATCCAAGCCCTCTTCTTATCACAATGCTCCAATAAAGGCCCATTTCCTTCTTAAGAAAGCCCAACTAAAAGGCCAGCTTTATCTTCCAAAATACCCTAGACCCTGTCTATATAATATCCATTAAACAAACCCTACTGTTCACGTTTCACAACTGCCCACCACGATTCCCTTTTGATGATTCGAGAGTTGTTACGATCGATGGTCTCTACCCCTTCAGTTCTCTGCATGCGAGTTCAAAACCCGGAAAAACCTTCCGACCTTTTTCCCTTGCAATTGCCGGAAATCATCCTTGCCACCATCGACATTCCACCCGCCCCAAAATTCACCGTCGACGCTTTCATTCCCCTTCTCCCCGTCGGGAATCATCTCGCCACTAACACCTCTTACCTTCTTCATCTTCCATTTCTTCTACCACCACATAACTTACTGTCACCTCCTCCAGAGACTCAACTTGAAACCGCGCTCCTGAAGCTTATTCCCTCACCGAGACTCGTCACTTTCGCTATCTTCTCTGATCACCACCACCATCTCCTCCTTGCCTTGCGATCTTGAGCAATCCTCAGTAGCCCATACCCATGCCAGAATGCTCTCACCGAGAAGGAAAATCACGCCCAAAACTTATGAAACCTCTATTTTTGTTTACTCGAAACACCATCCGTCTCTCGCTCTTCGTCGTTCTTGCTCCTTTTCCGCTTCATTCAAACTCAGACATGGGTCAGCCCTCCTCTCCTCTGCCCATGTTTTTCGTAAAGCATATGACCGCTCCGAGCTTGTCACACTGCGTGTTAATTCGATCATCTGAGTAACCATCTGAAGGTTGAGGCCTAACAGACTACTTCATCGGAGATCATCCGAACTCAGTGACATTTTTCTTTCCCTTTGTTTTCTCGGTTATTTATGCTTCATAGAAATCATAATTTACTTTTCTGTTATTTTGTTTGGTTGTGTTATCTCTCGCTCTTAGTTACTTTGACTTCATTAGAAGAAACTGATGCAGGGAATAATCACTCTTCTTCGGTATTTCGTTTATAATCTTTGCTACTCATGAACTCTGAGCTTAATGTGTCTATGTATGTGGGATGTTTATGCTTGAATCATCGTTTATGCTCATTATATTCTGGTTTCACTGTATGAATGCCTTGGATTCTCAATCTCAACTATGGTGCAGGTGTGTATGTTCTTATTTCTCTGTTGTGCGGGAGTAGAAGTTTAATGAGGATCTTGACTTCAGAAAGTGAATCAAACGGGATTAGAAAATTTTGAACCCAGGCCTCGTAAATGTTCTAGTTGGTTTAAGTTTCGTTGGCTTAGAATCTGGAATAAGAGGTTTAAGAAAGTGTAAAAAAAAGAGAGAAGAAATGAAATACCCCGTAATTAAAAATAGTGATTAATTAGGCTAATAAGTAATTTAGAAGCTTAATTATGTCTAAATAATCATGAGGGAACAAATCCCGAAGAAAACGGATCCTTAAAACGGATTTAAAACACTAGCGAACCTTAAAGCGTGTTTTTCGAGGAAACCGGGAAAACGTGACTTTAAGTGGGTCAAATAGACTCGTAACAATTTTGGTCAACTAAATAGTTATTAATAAACATTAGTGAAGGTCTAGAGCCTATAAAATCAATAAAACGAGAAAATAGTAAAAACTGTCAAAAACGAGAAGTTGTGGGGTGAAAACATAAATAACTCAAACTAGTGTGTCCAATATTACAAATAAAATTTTAAAACCTCATTTGAGGCTGTGTGTGAGCCGGCTGATTTGTGTCCCTCACCCCCCTCACACTCTCTTATTTCATTGTGCTAATGCACTACAAGACAAAACAATAAAAAGTAACCCCTTTTACTTTACTTACTCTCTCTCCTACTCTCTATTCTCCTCTCACTCACGTACAGCAGCCCCCTCACTCACTCTCTAGTTTCTTCTTCTTCCTCCTTGAGCCTTCAATGGCGATTTGAAGCACCCCAAATAAACACCAACTTCTCTCTTTGTAACACCCCAACCGCTAATACCGTCATTACCGTCCAATCTCCTTATACAATACAGATTCACGCAGCGGATACTTACATACTCAACGGTGGGTGATACACTGCCGTTAGTCACTCACGTGACCAACAAGGCTACTACTACATACAGCATCGGTCTGATGGACCGGAATATCCGAGTACTACACAAATACAATACATACTCTCATTACTTGCTGAGTACTACAATACTCCATTCGATACAATACTCCATCCAATACTATACTCCATAATTCAATACAAGATAATACACTACACATACCGAGTTTACTAAGTTCCCAATACCAACACGATGCTTCTTCCAAGTTCATACATACTCTTTAAAGCCTAACCATTACCCATTTCTCACAACTACGTACTTGCATCTTACGTAATAGTGTACCCCTTGGTACACTTCTACATTCCAGGCTACAAGTCTTATACCATTTACTGCAATCTACATTTCCTTCCTAGTAAACTAGGCACGTCCACCGGTCTCTTCTGTGACCAGGTCTGCTTCGGGTACCTGCACACTAAAAATGTTCCCCCGAGGGGGTCAGCTTTCGCTGAATATGATAACCGCATACCCCGCGTACTAGCGAGGGTACGCCGACCATTTGGTCGAATCACATGCATTTCATTTTGCAATACATACATGTCACACTTACATACATACATACTTACATAGATACATACATACATACATACATCCATACTTTCATTCACGATATACAATACTACACAAGGTATACATACATACGTACGGTACATACATGCTTGGAAGACAATACAAGTCAACCAATACTTACTTACATTTCAGAATACCATGCACAATACATACTCATTACATACCCGATACGCAATACGGAGATACACTTCTCCATTCACACAGAAGGTTGTTAGCTTTTTACACACCCGGGTTAGTCGGGTTTCAATACTCTTTTACTTCGGTCAATGACTTACAATAGTCAAGACCAATACACATCAATACTTACTCCTTACATACTTTACTTCCAGTTAAGTCGGGTGACCTCCGGGCAGGGAGTACTACCTCCCACCACCGGGCTTTAGGGTGGCCCACTAATCCAGGATGCTACCCATACAAAGGGAATTGGTCCAAGGAAAAGATTATAGCCAGGATTCGGTTCCAACCTCTTGTGGTTTCCTTATCCTCACGCGTGGCCGAAACTATATCGGGCTTCTACTCATTCCATTTTACTCATTACTCATGTTAGGAGTTAGGTTGTTAGGAATTAGTAGAAGTCCATTCTTACTTCCATACTACATACAAATACACAAATACTCATACTTACACATACACTTCATTTCCATTCACTCATTCCATGAATTATACAAACAAATGTTCAAGAGCAATAAACAAGAACAATATAGTTCAAACACAATTATGTGCAATAAATCCGATTCATGCATTTATCTTGTTGGTGATCACATAAGCACACAAATCGGGGTAACCAAGTTAGGATACAGGGCATGAAGAAATCATACCGTTCACCGTCGTTCGTACTACCGGTTCCTTTGGGCTCAACTATTTGATTCCTATACATACATGAAGTTGTATGATCAATGGTCTATTATGATCCAACTTATTCCTTCATTAACACTCCTAATATATACCTACTACTCCTTTACATTCATACTTGATTATTATACCATTCTTTCTCATTACCTCTTATTCTTGCTTCCTTACCTTTACTACTTCATTTATAATTTACTACCACATATAAATGCATATAGGTATATAGGCATATATATGTATATACATAACATATGATTGTTATAATCATATGGTAAAAATACTCTTTTTTTTTTTTTTTTTTTTTTTTTAAGGCCCGACCGGACTTGCGACCGACCTTGCAAGTCCGGTCCATTCCAGTAGCTATCAGTACGGGAAAATTCTGGCCTGACCGAACTTGCAAGTCCGGTCGCAAGTTCGGTCCGTTCCAGTAGCTCGCATTACGGAAATTTTTCTGGCCGACCGAACTTGCGAGTCGGTCGCAAGTTCGGTCCATTCCAGAAGGTTTCTGACGGGAGAATTTTCTGGTCCGACCGAACTTGCAAGTCCGGTCGCAAGTCCGGTCGATCCCAGAAGCTTTCCCGTCTTTGTAAATCTGGGCTCGACCGAACTTGCAAGTCCGGTCGCAAGTCCGGTCCGTCCCAGTACTTCAGTTTTAAAATCTGTTTTTGGGTGTTTTCTTTACCCATTGTTTCCCCAATCTTTACCAATACTTTCCCACATGATTTGGCACTAATTAAGCCCTCTAAATCACCTGGTTCATCCAAACTTACTACTCAATCCCTACATTCACTTACACCTTCTTCCTCATTTCAATCCTTACATTGTTTTTCTTCACACTAATGCTACAGATTTTGGTTTCTTTCACTATGCTACAGATTCTCACCTCAACTCTTACACTCCAATACTCCTTCAACTAATGCTACTCCTAGCATGCAAAATGCATGGCCTTACACTCTAGTTTCATTCCCTCAACATACTTCTTTCAAAATCTGTTACAAACTACAAAACTGTCCATTTAAACTCTCCAAATACTTCCTCTTTTTACACCACCTAAGTCCTCTCATTTCTACCCAAAATTCGACATGGTTTCCCCTATAACATTCTCCACACACTAATTCAGCTCACAAATTCATGTTCTCACAACCTGTTACAAATCCTCATTATACACATTTCAATACCACTACAACATCCATAAAATCCTGCACATACCCATTCAATACTCCATGTTTTCCCAAGCTTTTAAAACTCATTTAAATGCTTCAAAAACTGTTACATTCTTTTCTCCAATACATTTTTACATTACTACTACTCATACTCAATACATTACTCATTTCTACTACTCCAAAACTGTTACAATACCACATACACAAACTAGTTCAAGGTAAGCACAATTACCTTGTCTTGCTAGTTTCTTTCTTTCTTTTCCTTCCTCTTCCTTTCTTCTCCTTTGTTCTCGGTTCCAATGAGATTCACAAACACACCCAAATGCTACAGCATATAACACATACACAATACCATTTAACATCCATTCTATACTTAACCCTAGAATTTAGGCTTTAGGGTTTTGGAAAGAGTGTTACCTTCCAATGAGTAGATGAAGTTCTTGAATAGCAAAAAGAACAATATTCCTAGCCCAAGAGGAAGCCAAAATCGGCTGAAGCAAACAAGGAACCAAGAGTTCAAAACTGAGAATTCTTAAAATGCAAACAAGGGCTAGAAACAATGGATTTTTGAACTTCTTTTTACCTCAAGATGATGAGGAGGTGAAGGTGCTTCTAATGGTGGCTTCAAATCTCCAAATGGTGAATACCCACAAAAACGAAAATGGAGCTTTTGGATTTTTGAAAGGAGGAAAATATTCTCCTTTGCAAGGGGATTCCAATGGTACTGTTTTTATAATTTTTGGACAAGTATTGAGCTAGAACAAGAAGAGAGGAGGAGGGAGTTTAGTGGTTTCTTTCATTTCTCCATGGCTGTGTCGCATGGAAGGAGAAAAATCAGAGAGAATAGAGAAAGAGAGAAAGATGGGTACGTGAGAGGGAGTGGGAAAAGTGAGGAGAGAGACTTTTATTTTTTTGCTTTTGCTTTACTTATTAGGCTTGTCTTTTAGCAAATAACAAAGAAATAAAGAGAGTGAGTGAGAGGAGGGGGTGACCGGCCCCATATACACACAACACAATTTTTAATTTTCGATTTGCAAAGTGGACACACTAAGTTTCTTTATTTGCATTCTCACCCCACAACTTACCGGTTGTTACAGTTTTTACTAACCGGTACCCATTTTCCGGAATTTTCTCCTTTAATTAATTTATTGGTTCTAAAGCTCCACTAATATTTATTAGTGACTATTTAGTTGACCAAAATTGTTACGAGTCTATTTGACCCGCTTAAAGTCACGTTTTCCCGGTTTCCTCGAAAAACGCGCTTTAAGGTTCGTTTATGCTTTTAACCCATTTCAAAGGTCTGTTTGCTTCGGGATTTGTTCCCTCGTATTTATTTAAGTGTAATTAAGCCTCAAAAAAATATAATTAGCCTAATTAATCACTGTTTTTAATTACGGGGTATTTCACTCTTCTTGTTAACCCATCAAACCTTCACCAAAAATTACAAAACCTATACCATTGTGTTCCTCTCACCAAGGAGAACACTATCCTCTTTTCAAAATTTGAAAACAAGCATTTTCATCTCCATGAGTGTGCTGCATTTGGAGCTTCAAGACCACCATTAGCACTGCAGAGTGTAATTGTGAGTGGTTAAACAGGTGTAAAATTAAAAGAAAAGAAATTAAAAACTCAAAATAAACGTCGGGCTGCAAACAAATCCCGGTCGCAGTAGTATAGTGAAATGTAAGCGACCGGATATCGAACCGTGGGACTAATGTGCATATTATAGTACCTAAGCGTGTCACAAGAGGGGGGATTAATTGACTTGATTTTATAAATAAAAGGGAAGATAAAACGACTAAATTAACAGATAAACTAAACAGGACTCTGGTTCACATTAATATAATATCTGCTCTTTCATGCTAGGTCTACTGGTTTAATTATAACTGTTTGGCAAGATTCCTGTTATTTTCTTAAGGTCCGATGAAAACTCATAAGAACTCGTTCACCTGTAATGCAAGGTCCGATGAAAACTCAAGCAAAAGCCTGCAAACGGCAGAGGAGTGTTGAGGGATTACATTTGCAACTGAGTACTAACTTAAACGATGAAAATAAGTTTCCCCCAGTTTTACGGCTTAATTAACCCATCTGTTTCCAACCGATGAAATCAAAAACAGACTTAGTAAAGCATTTTAATAAATTCATGAGGTTTATTAAAAAGATGCGAGAAAACCTTTAAACGTAACAAACTTCATTAAAATTAAAACCAGTAAAACATATTGCATAATTAATACAGCTACATAATAATTATTCCCAGAGTATACGTAAACTAATGAAATGAAAAGAAAACAAATGGAGAAGCGGGAGATTAGAAATGGAATGAACGAGTGAGTGAAGGTGAAGTGGTTCGGAGATGGACTGATGGGGGTGAATTGGAACTCCGGAAGGAACCACAGAAGGAGCCTCCGGAAGGACACTGGGTAAGGTAAACTGAGCGTTGTATTTATAGAGGAAGAAGAAGAAGCATAGCAGCAGCTCATTGATTGAGCTCGTTGATTGCAGCCTCATTGATTGCAGGGGACAGGAAAATAAGTGTGTGAGTGATTTCTGGTAGGCGCCGACTCTAAAGGATAATGGCGGAGTCAAGTTGCAGAGCGAGTCGGCGAAGAAGATAACCCGTTGCGTTAATTTCCAGATCTGTAATTTACACATGTCCGCATGGTGTCCGCTTTGTTGTCCTCATGCGGTTGTCTCAGTAGTGTGCTCGGGCGGTCTCCTCTCATGTCCGCATGGTTTTAAGGCGGTTGCATGGGCGGTACATTATCTCACGATCCGCCTTATCTACTCACTCACGTCCGCCTCCATACCTCTCTTCCGTCCGCCTTGTTTTTAGGCGGTTGCCTCTATCTTACTCACGTCCGCCTAATACTCAGGCGGTTGCCTCTATCTTACTCACGTCCGCCTAATACTCAGGCGGTTGCCTGGGCGTACAAACCTCTGTGTGCTCCTCACGTGGCCGTTTGTTTAATCCCTCATAATATATGTGTTTATTTGGTATTTTTCCTACATTTTAACACATATAATACATCAGTTAATATAACAACATAATTATAGGAAAAACCCAAGATAAGTGAGAAACATTACTAAAAATGCTGCAATTAATAAGGTGATTAAACCTTAATAAGTCTATATGTTTTGCACTTATCAAACTTCCTCACACTTGACTTTTGCTTGTCCTCAAGCGAATAAGGAATATAATTATCTCTAAGCCATAATATTAAAACAAGATTAAATAAGTGTAGAAGGGAATTTAGACAAAGTGACAATTGAAAGAATAATTCTGCTCTTAGAAGTAGGTTTTTATAAACAGTGAAGAAGAACAATTTAATAAAAGCATAGAAAAACTAAACTGCAGAAAACAAATTAGATTAACCTGGGATTTTCAACCAATTTCAATTCTCTAACCCGGGATGACAAGGGGTGTGAAGTAATGCCTTATTCCGCAATACCTTTCAACACCACATACTCATGTTTATAAATATAAATTGCAATTTATTATTTTCATCTTTTTTTTAATGCAAAAATTGTATATACAAAACACACAATTTTTTTTTTAAATTGCATTATTTTTCTGTACCCCAGACTTTTCTCTCTATCCTTGTAGCGGTGTTGGGTCTTCTATCCCAGATCACGAGACCTTAGGTAGATAGGTGTTAAAGCACCCCAAAGAACTTAATAACCGGATAAACAAGGCCTGTTTTTGGTTAGAAAAATTTATAAACAGAGGAGTACCTTGTCTTTATCCTTTTCTTTCCTTGACTTTCCACATATTTCCATAATCCCAAGCTAAACTAAATTGATTTTTACAACTAGCAGATCTATCATATTTTGAGTGAAAATAGAGTATTTTGATGGAAAATAATTTTATACAAACTCCTTTAAATAAAACCATCTTTCAATTGTCACTTGACATAATTTCAGACACTTCTACAATTATTTTATCTCATTTTTTTTGCAAATTTTTTTTAGTTTAGGCAGTTTAGAGTGGCAAAAAGTGAGTGTGGCATTATCGAACTACTGTCATATTTTCAGGGAAAGGTCTCTCCTTCCTCACACTTAAGAGGAGCAATGTCCTCATTGTTCAGAATTAAATTCAAGAAAAGGACTTTTCAAAATATGACAGATTCATAAAGGATTAAACTCATATAGGTTGAACAGCAATATAATATAGGAAGAATTGAAACTCCCCTTGTATCGTAGATTGAGGAAGGTATCCTTCCTCACACTTAAGCTTTGGTAGGGGTGAGACGTTCCTCACACTTAAGTTTGCGCAAGTGTTCAACCGAAGATATCGAAATTCCTAGAGCGACTGAGGTTGCTTCCATAGGCGAGTTCAACTATATGTTCGAATATAGAATTTATCTGAAAAACAAATCATATATAGCCAGCAGAACTCAAATGGCACCAAAAGAAAATAATAGTATGAAAAACATAAATAATAATTCATAAAATAAAAACATAAAGTAAACCACACTGTTACCTTCCTGTATGTAACAAAAGTTTGAGGTTAAAACAGTATTAGTCTACAAAATGTTAGTAAACAATAGAGAAATATAAAATAAAAATAAAGATAACAAAAATAAAAATCATTGCGGTGGTGGTGGTGGAGGCTGTGCTGGTCCCTGGCCTGTCTGAGCGAGGAGACGCTCTAGGAGCTGAGCGGTCCGCTCATGCTGCTGCGCTGCCTGTGCATGCAGCTCGTCGCTCCGGTCTAAACGCTGTGTCACCCGTGACTGCTCAGCCAGCATCCTCTGCTGAAACAAAGCCGTCGTCCCGAAGACGAGGTGCAGAAGAAGATGCACCGGGGCAGTCGCCACCACGTATACGAGGCGTACTAATATTTTTTAAAAATTAAAAGCAAACAAACATTAACAGCATAACAATTAATATTAAATATTTGAACAGAGTAATAGTAACATAAAAATTAATATCAAACAGAGTATTAATATTTGACATAAACAACTTAGTAAATTAACAAAAATAGAAAATAAGAAGAACAATTAATATGAAATATAAACAGAATAATTATACAACAAAAATTCTATTGAAAATTCTGTCGAAAATTCGACAGAACCTCCCCTAAAATTCTTCGTTTCTCCACAATTAATTCAGTCAGATTCAAGGTATTTTAATACCGTCATCAAACAAATCCAAAAATAACAACCTATAATCATAATTATTCAGTTTAATAATAACAAGGTATCTTAGAATTCAAAAAATGCATTTTTCACGACACAATTCTCGTAACTACCTACACCTAAATTTGAAATTCATCCAAAACATCAAATTTAAGTATAATTAGATTCAACCTTGTGTATGTATAATATGATTTATAGAAGAAGAATTTGAGACAAAAATCGCATATTAAGCTCGAATTTTCGAACGGGTCGACCTAGGGTTCGAAAGTTCAGTCCTTAATTTCTCCTAGTGTAGTTCATCATTTATGGATTTGAAGCTATAGAAACGTAGAGAATTGAAAAACGAAGATTTCAGTACTAACCTTGCGAGATTTGGTGGAGAATTGAAGAAGTTGAGGCAATTGAGAGCTGGGGGAGTCGCGCGCCTGCGTTCTTCTCTGTCGTCGGGTTCGAGCAGTTTCAGAATTGGGGAAGAACAAGTCTTGAAACGCAGCGTCGAAGAGTGTTTTTTTTTCTATATCGAGTCGCGTCCGCGTGGACGACCGCGCGGAATCGAGGCGGACGTGGGTGTGGCGTCCGCGTGTAGCGTAGGCGGACAGAGGGGCGGTGCGGTCTTCAGTGCCGTCCGCATGGGAGTGGGGCGGTTGGCTGAGCGGACTGGAGGCGGTCATACCACTGCTTGCGTTTTTTTTTGAATTTTATCCTTATTTAAACAACAACAAAAATAATGAAGTCATAAAATAATGGGTTAGTAATAAAAATGAAAATAAAATTATAAGTTAGTAGTTAATTTACATAAAATTAAATGTTAGAGACAATGGAAATTAAATGTTAGAGACAATGGAAATTAAATGTTAAGGACAATGGAAATTAAATGTTAAGGACAATGGAAATTAAATGTTAATAATATAAGAGTTAGAAGTTAGATGTCAGAAGTTAGATGTCCGTAGTCATATGTCCAGAGTCAGGTGTCCAATTAATATTAACAAATTATTAGATAATTAATATTAACATAATATAGTAGATAATTTATATTAACAATAAACAAGATATTATAGACATAATATTAACAGAAATAAGAGAACAAAATATTTATAATTAAACAGGTGAATAATCCGGAGCTTAGGAACTAGAATAAATCTAGTCCCCGGCAACGGCGCCATTTTGCAGACGTTAAATCGTGAGTGGTTAAACTGGTGTAAAATTAAAAGAAAAGAAATTAAAAACTCAAAATAAACGCCGGGCTGCAAACAAATCCCGGTCGCAGTAGTATAGTGAAATGTAAGCGACCGGATATCGAACCGTGGGACTAATGTGCATTTATAGTACCTAAGCGTGTCACAAGAGGGGGATTAATTGACTTGTTTTTATAAATAAAAGGGAAGATAAACGACTAAATTAACAGACAAACTAAACGGGACTCTGGTTCACATTAATATAATATCTGCTCTTTCATGCTAGGTCTACTGGTTTAATTATAACTGTTGGCAAGATTCCTGTTATTTTCTTAAGGTCCGATGAAAACTCATAAGAACTCGTTCACTGTAATGCAAGGTCGGATGAAAACTCAAGCAAAAGCCTGCAAACGGCAGAGGAGTGTTGAGGGATTACATTTGCAACTGAGTACTAACTTAAACGATGAAAATAAGTTTCCCCCAGTTTTACGCTTAATTAACCCATCTGTTTCCAACCGATGAAATCAAAAACAGACTTAGTAAAGCATTTTAATAAATTCATGAGGTTTATTAAAAAGATGCGAGAAAACCTTTAACGTAACAAACTTCATTAATTAAAACCAGTAAAACATATTGCATAATTAATACAGATACATAATAATTATTCCCAGAGTATACGTAAACTAATGAAATGAAAAGAAACAAATGGAGAAGCGGGAGATTAGAAATGGAATGAACGAGTGAGTGAAGGTGAAGTGGTTCGAAGATGGACTGATGGGGGAATTGGAACTCCGGAAGAACCACGGAAGGGCCTCCGGAAGGACACTGGGTAAGGTAAACTGAGCGTTGTATTTATAGAGGAAGAAGAAGAAGCATAGCAGCAGCTCATTGATTGAGCTCGTTGATTGCAGCCTCATTGATTGTAGGGGACAGGAAAATAAGCGTGTGAGTGATTTCTGGTAGGCGCCGACTCTAAAGGATAATGACGGAGTCAAGTTGCAGAGCGAGTCGGCAAAGAAGATAACCCGTTGCGTTAATTTCCAGATCTGTAATTTACACATGTCCGCATGGTGTCCGCTTTGTTGTCCTCATGCGGTTGTCTCAGTAGTGTGCTCGGGCGGTCTCCTCTCATGTCCGCATGGTTTTAAGGCGGTTGCATGGGCGGTACATTATCTCACGATCCGCCTTATCTACTCACTCACGTCCGCCTCCATACCTCTTTCCGTCCGCCTTGTTTTTTAGGCGGTTGCCTCTATCTTACTCACGTCCGCCTAATACTCAGGCGGTTGCCTCTATCTTACTCACGTCCGCCTAATACTCAGGCGGTTGCCTGGGCGTACAAACCTCTGTGTGCTCCTCACGTGGCCGTTTGTTTAATCCCTCATAATATATGTGTTTATTTGGTATTTTTCCTACATTTTAACACATATAATACATCAGTTAATATAACAACATAATTATAGGAAAAACCCAAGATAAGTGAGAAACATTACTAAAAATGCTGCAATTAATAAGGTGATTAAACCTTAATAAGTCTATATGTTTTGCACTTATCAAGCACCACCTTCATCTCCTTGTTACTTTGAGGTAAAAATAATCCCGAAACCTCATCTTTTTCTAGCCCTTGCGGGCAAAACGAAATTTAAACTAAACCCTTGTTTGGTGCTTTGTATTCTAGCCGATTTTGGCTTCTTTGGAGGAGTAGAAATCTTGTTCTTGAGCCATCCTAAGCTTCATCTACACCCTTGCAAGGTAATATATTCCTAAACCCTAAAATGTGCCTTAAGCTTTAAAGAATGGTTAAGGGTTAGTTTTTGTATTGAAATGTGTATTGATGGACTGTAGTGTTAGAGAATTTAATCTACAAAACCGGTGGGAAGGAAAAGAAAAAGAAAGAAAGAAAGAAAGAAGGAGAAAGGAGAAGCTAGTAAAGAACAAGGTTAATTGCACTCTCTTGTGTAGTCTTGTAAAATACTTTATGTAGCAGATTTTAGTAGGGTAAAATGTGTATTTGAAAATGGTAATGAGTAGTGGTACAATGTGGAAGAAGAACAAAACTGTTTTGAAGCTTAAAAGACATTTATAAACTTGTCAAAACATAGTTGGGAATTGGATGTTGAGTGTAAGAATTTTAGGAGTGTTTAATGTCTGGTATTTATGTGTGAGAGTTTTGTATATTCATGCTATTGAAACCAGGTGAATTGGGTAACAACGGGTGAATAGAATATGTGGTGAGAATGTTAAAATATAGGGGAGACCATGTAAAAATTTACCTAGAACTAGGACACTTAAGAACTAGTAACTAGGTGGAAATAAACCCTTGAAATAGATTTTAATGAGAGCTAGTGAGTGGGAAGATTAGGAGAGATGGTTAATGCATTATAAGCTTTAGAAATGACATTAGAAGAGGGAGCTATAGGTGGAGAAGTGAGAGTCAAAATTTGTAGCAAAATGTAACTAAGGGAAGATAGTGCAAGTGTTGAAATGAAGGTTAGAAAACAAGTGTGTAAATTAGTATAGAAATGGGTAATGAGTTTATGGATGATCTAAGATGTATTAGGAGGTTTAATTTGTGTTAAAACATGTGGGATTGAGTGTAGGAACAATGGGGAAGTAATGGGTAAAAGAGAGGACTGAAAACAGAAATAAAAATGCAATTACTGGACTGGACCGACCCTGGGACCGGACTTGCAAGGTCGGTCGAGCCCAGATTTACAAAGACGGAAACCTTCTGGAATGGACCGACCTTGGGGACCGGACTTGCAAGGTCGGTCGGCCAGAAAATTTCCCGTAATAAAACCTTCTGGAATGGACCGACCTTGGGACCGGACATGCAAGATCAGTCGAGTCCAGAATGTCGAAGCCAAAAACTTACTGGAATGGACCGACCTTGGGACCGGACTTGCAAGGTCGGTCGGCCCTGAAATTTTCCAGCGTATTACTCTACTGACTTCTACCGACCTTGGGTCTGACCCTGGGTAAGGTCGGTAGAGTCATCCAAAAAAAATTATTAAATTATAATAAGTACATATATATATGTATACTCAAATGTACATATGTACATATATGTATAGGTACACCATTGTTAAGTAAGGAAATAACTTAAAGTAATGGATAGTAAGTAAACAATGTGTAAGTATAAGAATTGTATAGACATAGTAAGTATGAGTTAGGAAACATACTAGGAATACGAGTTAAGTAATTGTAGATAATTAATCACTCAATCACATGTATGTTATAGGACTTGATCTGTGAACACCGGAGGAAAGTCGGTTACGAGTACAATGGTGAATGGTATGAACTTCTCATGCCCCGTATGCTACCTTGGTTACTCTGATTTGTGTGTTGTGTGCTAATTGATCACCAAATAAGATAAATGCACAAATCGGAATTATTATGCTTACTTGTGAATACATGATGTTGTTCCTTGTTGTATATTCTCTTTAAATCATAGTTTGTATAATTCATGAAATGTATGGATGAATATGAGTGTGTGTATGCATGATATATTGTATTGTGACCGAATGTTATTGTGATTGGACTTCCAACTGATTCCTAACAAGCTAAACAAACTAACTTAATAAATTGGTAATTAAAGTGGAATGAGTAGAAGTCCGATATAGTTTCGGCCACGCGTGAGGAGGTGGAGTCACAAGAGGTTGGCTCCAATTCCTGACTCTTAACTGGTCCACGGCCCAAACCCCTTAACTGGGTAGCATCCTGGATTGGTGAGTCAAGTAAAACCCGGTGGTGGGACGGTGTAGTCCCTGCCCGGAGGTCATACCGACTTAACATGAGTAAAAGTAAGTAAGTAATAATGAGTAAATAAGTATGGAAAAGTAAGTAAGTAAAGTAAGAGTAAGAATTGTGTAATGAGTAAAAGAGTAATAAGCATCCGATTAATCCGGATGCGTAATTTGGCTAACACTTGTGAAGGTAAGTAATGTGTATGCTATTGTATTGTTATTTTAGCTTGTGTATGTATTGTGCATAACTGTATGAGGAATGTAAAGCATGTTTGTATGTTAAAAATGAACCGCATGTTTAGTCGACCTTAAATAGTCGGTGTGCCCTTGTTAGCACGCGGTATATGCGAAGTTTATGCGCAGCTTTTGTTGAGCCCCTTGGGGCGATGTTTTTAATATAATGCAGGTCCTCGTGAAGGGTGAAGACTATGAAGATCTTAAGTTTGATTCTTTTTGTCTGTAATTAATGCATTGTGAATGGTGTACTAAGTTGTACACGACTGTAGGGTTTTGTTAGCCGGTGTACCATGGGGGTACACCCTTTTGGATAATGAGAGGATGGTGAATTGGTATAGATGAGTAGCTTGTAGAAACTCATTATTTTGGGAGATTGAAAAGGGAATGTAATTAACTATACTTGATACTCGGTAATCCAGCAATGTAAGCATGTGATCTTTTGTATTTGGTATTTAATGTAGTAGCTCGGTATATATAGTCATCAGACCGTCACTTGTAAGTAGTATAAGCCTAGCTAGCCGTATGGGCGGTTAGCGGCGTTGTATCACCCGCCGTAGTAGTAGTATTTCCGCTGCGAGTAGTTAGGATTATTGGGATGACCGGACGGTAAGTATAGGATTAGCGGTAGGGGTGTTACAAAAAGTGGTATCAGAGCGAAGTGTCGCTCTGATGTCCTGGAATTACCGAGCGTAGGGATTAACGAGTTAGGATTTCAACCGTTTTAAAACGGATACTTAGAAACCTAACTAGGAATTACCGTTGTTAACAACGGATACCCTTGACGTCCTTGTGGACGATACCCTTGCTTAAATTCCAAGACCCATTGATCATATGTTACAAGCCTAATGTGGATGTTAACTGTTCAGATGTCAGGACGAGGCCGAGTGTAACGCCCCTATTAACCATAAATGCAGCAGAAATAAAACTCTAAGGCGATTACAGACCATCGGGTTCCAAACACCCGGCACCAAACCTCACCAATTACAACTTACAAACTACAAAAGCTACGGTCTGAACTCGAGAAAAACTTAACACCAACATAATAGAAATTAAACACATTAACTCTCCATAAAACCTAGTCCCATCCCAAATGCTCATTCTCTTCGTGGCCACCTGTAAATCAATTCGTACCTGCAAGATGAAACCAAGCAGCCCACCCCGAAAGGGGCGGGTCAGTTCCCTGGAATGGAACTGGTACAATTCTCCAAAAACAAACTTATAAAACATAACTCTTCAAAATAAACAGTAACTTGAAATTAAACTCTTGAAAGTAAAGCAGGGAAACAAGGCACTTTAAAATCACCAAGCCAAAGATAACAAGTTAAGGATAAAGATAAATGATAGAAACGGTAAAGTTAGTGAAACACAATCACATCATGTGTTAGTGAACATCCATTTCCTTAGTTAAACCCAATTCCCGTTAGGAGTAGAAAGACTCAGATAGTCACAAAGGACTAGGAATAATAAGATAGATCCAGGAACCAAGAACTCAAGAGTGGAATAATTCAACTGGGAGAGATGGCCCCCACCGCCAATCACGTCCTTTTAGGACAGGGGATATACAGCCCCTCACTGTTTATCACGTCCCCTTTTGGGGACAAGGGATATACAGCCCCTCACTGTCTATCACGTCCCTTTTTGGGACAGGGGATATACAGCCCCTCACTGTTACCATTGAAGACGCACGCACGTCGAAAGAAAGATTTCCAAGATTGACCTTTTCCAAAAATCCCGCTAGATCACCAACTACCCAGAGCAATACCAAAACACTCAGTCCTACAGAGTGCAGAAGCATAAACCCTAAGCAGCCAATGTCTAACGGGCAACCAAGTAGAAGAAACCAATACCCAAGTGAGTTTCACATTCAAAGCTCAGTTAGTCACACAAGCTGAGTCAGTCACACAACCATTTTTTTTTAGAAGTTCCTCTTAAAGCCAGTTAGCATTTTCCAAAACATTCCACAAGTCAATCAGTAAAAATAACGTAGTACGAGAAATCATACAAAACATTCCATAGAGTCTAAAACACAACAAGCTGAGTACGAGAAATCGTACAAAACATTCCATAGAGTCCAAAACACAACAAGCTGAGTACGAGAAATCGTACAAAACATTCCATAAAGTCCAAAACACGTCAAGCTGAGTACGAGAAATCGTACCTGGTAAGTGTAGAGCAGTAGCCAAACAGAAAGTGCGAACTTCCACTAATCACCTATAATTAATGTGTTCCAAGTATCGATCAGTTAAGTAGCTCACAGAGCTAAACACCTTTTACTCTTAATGGATAATAGTTTAAAGTTTACAATTATCCTCACGTACAATCTGGGCCAGGTTCAGGTAATTAACTCTTTTGTTAGGCCCATTTCATTTAATCCAAAATGATTTGAAGTTTTAACCTGAGAGCGGCCCAACTCTCTTGGACTGTTTAAATGGCTTTTGAAGTTCACAGACTTGGGCTTAGTAGGTTAGTCCAAGACCGGGTTGCGGTTTTGCTATTTAAACTAAATTCCCTAAAAGGATTATGCGGGGTTTCGAACATGCAACCCCGACTCATTTCCAGGTTTATCTTGACCAACTACGCCATTGAATTTCCTTGTCTAACAGATATGTCTAATTTTATTTTACTTACTTACTCCTAGCCATGGGACTAGTTAAATAAACTTTTAAGTTATCATTGGCTAATTACTACAACATTGATTAAAGACCTGAAGCTTAGCACCAGTATATAGTTATATATATATATTCTTCTAATTAAGTTTCCCACAAGAAATGTTAACATGATCTCTTAATATTTCTAATATACTTATATACATATATTAGGATTTATCCCAAAACATTCCTTAGGAAATTTTATTAAATTTAATAACTCTTACACATCTAGTATCCACAAGGTATATTATATGTTTTATTATTACCTATGCAAAAAGGTGTTTAGTATCACCTTTTATGTATCCTTACTTACATTTAATTTCCTAAATGTTTTATTTTTACACACATTCCCTCCATAGACTATGTATAATCCTTTTGTACCAAATTTTAATAAACTTATGTCTTAATTACATTTTGGATTATTACAAAACTTAAGGTTTCAAAGGAATAACTTAATGAATTAATTTTCATTATTGTATTTCAGGATAAACATTATATCCCGACGTAAGGTAAAATTTACCTAAGAATTAAATCCTCAATTCATAAGTGAACTTGTAAATTATTTAATAGGATCGTGTATTCTGAAAAATCCTCATATCTTATATCCAAGTGACATATTAATATTCCCAGTGTCAAAAGGTAAATCAGTATAATATCCTATTTAACTTAGCTTCATCTAACTAAAGGCTCAAAGGTTCTAATTATCTAATTACTATTTACAAACCTTTTATAAGTCCTAACCATTAAAGACATCACCTATTTATAAACTCTCATTCTGAATATTGGTAATTAATGTTATAAATGTATTTTATATGTCTTATCTAATTCTAAGAAACTTAAGGATCATTATTTAGATTAAATTCCTAATCACATTTTAATATAGTTTTATATCTAATCCTTTTAATGATTTCATCTTAAAATATTAAGTTATTACTCAATACTATAAATGTCAAGAAATGATTAAATCTAGACTTAATAATCCTCTTCACATTTGGATGTAAAAGTAACTCATTTATTTTATTATTGTTTATATAATAAGAACATTTAAATGTAAAAGTATTTCATTCATTTTATTATTAATTATATAATAAGATCTACTTGTGTAACACTTTATGTAATCTAATTACAAATACTCCTAAATTTTAACTTATTAATTTCTTAACCCAATTTAAGATTTACATCCTGGCCGTTGACAAATAATACTATACATGTATTTTAATATGGTTTATATATAAACCTTGGAAATTCAAAGGTAACTCTTTAAGCCTAATACATAACTATAATTTAATATCACCTCATATAATATCCTTCTATTAATATTATGTAGAGGTTTAGTTTAACTTATTAATTCCTTCGTATTATTTCCTATAAGGTATCTAATTTTATTTATGTTAAATGTGTATATCTATATACTAGGATTTGTTCAAAACATTATTTATGTAGTTTATTGTATTAATTATGTTTAATAACTTTTAGGCATAACTACAACCGACCTATGGTTTATTAAATAAAGTGTTTCCCTTATTTATTACA
This sequence comes from Limonium bicolor, assembly GCA_023374045.1. Classification (NCBI taxonomy): domain Eukaryota; kingdom Viridiplantae; phylum Streptophyta; class Magnoliopsida; order Caryophyllales; family Plumbaginaceae; genus Limonium; species Limonium bicolor. The sequence continues at coordinate 312,823,482 of CM041777.1, read as the reverse complement.
TATGTATAAGTATACCCGTATTAGAAATTAACTAAGGCATTCCCTACGTAACTTATTATATTTAAACTATCTTATTACTAACTGCATTCCATGTATGTTCTATAAAGTATTTCCTTTAACTATATCTTAGGATACTAGCTCTTATAATATTTAGTTATTATAAGTGTTAATTTATTAGTTCCTTGCTTTACCCTAAGTTACTATTTTATTCATTTTATATATATGTATAGAAACATATATATGTATATATTTTCCTTAGTTTAAATTAAAAATATTAACTCCCATACAATATAGTAAATAAAATGTAGGATAATTAAATTCCTTAATTTATATAAGTTTCTACTTAAGTAAGTATATATACATATATGTAAATAATTTCACTTCTCTTAAAAGATAATACAAAAACATTTATAAACTTACTATTATAAAATGTTAATTTAGTTTCCTTTATTTTCCCCAGCTTAAAAGTTCATTAACAAACCATACTTTAATTTTTGGTTACATCAAAAACCATATATTATAAGTTATTCTTATGAAAAACACACAAACATAATTTTTAAAACCTTTTTCCATTGCCCAAAAATTCCCAAATTTAATATACAGTAACTATAACATTTTAGACATATTATAAAATTTTTATTTCATAAAAATATCTTTTTAATTTGGCCAAATAATTCCAGAAAACCCACAACTTGCAAAAATCATAACTTACGTTTAAAAACTCCAAAACCATATTAATTTACATAAAAATAAACTAGATTAAATAAGGAATCTATGGTTAAAATTTCGTGCCAAAATACATTCGGGAAGGCATTTAAATAGATTCAACAAGTTAGGGTTTATTTCTGAAATTAATATAAAAACTTAAACACTTAAACTTAAACGTTTTAATCTCGGCCGTCCGTTTCTTTTAACTACGATCGGACGGCCGAAATCGCCCAAGTTCTTCAGCAACCCCAGAACGGAACCGAGTACTAAATCCCGTTTTTCTCACAATCTACAGAACGAAATCGAGTGATTCTTGTTTCTATGGATTCGTAATCAAATTTCGGTTCTATTGGTGTCAATTTCCCCAATTATAATGCAGTATACATCAAGATTCGAAATCGATTCGAGAGTTAGGGTTTATTTCGGTACAGGATTTAATTCGATTACAATTCATACAAATTCTCCTAATCTAACACATAATTGACTAAATTGGAACATGGGTTAGGTCGAAAACAAGACTACGAACAACAATATCGGAGCAATTTGATCGGAGACTCACCGGATTGTGCGAATTGGGTGAATTCCAATTCGGAAAACTGGAAAAACTCGAACTTTAGACAGTTCGTGGTGCCAACTTTGAGGATCTATAACTAGCAGTACAAAACGAGTTAAATTATGAGTAAGGGCTCATTGGAAAGAACAAACGTAGATCTACGTATTGGTAGCAAGAACTAAACCTAGCTCGCACCATACAGAAAGATATTGAAGTCGCAAAACACGAGTTTACCTCTCTGTTTCGGTATGATTTTATGTGCTGATGAAACCAAAACTTTAGACGTCTTACACTTCCAATCCGTTGAGAATTAGCTTAGACCATAAACACGAAAGTTTTAGAGGAATTAGAGCTCTTCGAAACGAGCTAAAGAACATGGAATTTGGATGAGTAACGAAGAAGTTATGGCTGATCGAATTTACCTGTTTCGAAGAGAAATCTGGAATTGCAGTTCCAGTTTTCGCAAGGTGGCTACTTTGACTCAATTTTCCGGTTGATTCAGACTGAGTTAGGGTTTGTATGAGTAATGGTTGGAAAGAGGAATTGTAGGAGAAGAGAATGGAGAAGATGACATGGAAAAATATTGAGAGATGTAAAAGTTATAGCCGTCTAAAGTTAGGGCAAGGTAATGAAATCAGTTACCGAAATTCAGGGAGAGAATCGGCTAAGTGTGGGCGACCCATTACAGAGTGACACGTGGCATCTCTTAAAATTTTGATTCAAAACTTCAATCTAGCATAACTTTGGCTAGGATGATCCGTTTTTGACGTTCTTTTTATCGATCTTCATGGTTTTTCATAACCTATTTATTGGTATAGGTTTCATGGCATGGTTTGACCATTCTCAAAAAGTCAACTCTAGCAAGGCTTAATAAGCTTTAAGGTTTCTAGAATTTTATATTGACTTTTATGTTTCAAAACAATGTTCTAACACTTCCTAAAATCTTTATAATATATTTGGAGTGTTTAATAATTTTCCCAAGATTTATTGACTTATAAATCTTATTATTAAATTCATAATACTATCTAATAATGTATAATAATTAGGGTTAAATAGGAGAAAACCCCTAAATAAATTTCACAACTCCATATAATAATTTAATATTCATAATTCCATACCATAATTTAATATTTAATAGTATTATTTATGGTTTAATAAAAGAAATCCCCTAAATTAATTTAAATTAATTTAGGGGTATTTCACCGAGGTCGTACTAGAGGAGAGACCTCTGACGGGCCAGACGCGTAGACGAATACTTACCGAGCGTAGGGATTACCGAGTTAGGATTTCAACCGTTTTAAAACGGATACTTAGAAACCTAACTAGGAATTACCGTTGTTAACAACGGATACCCTTGACGTCCTTATGGACGATACCCTTGCTTAAATTCCAAGACCCATTGATCATATGTTACAAGCTTAATGTGGATGTTAACTGTTCAGATGTCAGGACGAGGCCGAGGTCGTACTAGAGGAGAGACCTCTGACGGGCCAGACGCGTAGACGAATACTTACCGAGCGTAGGGATTACCAAGTTAGGATTTCAACCGTTTTAAAACGGATACTTAGAAACCTAACTAGGAATTACCGTTGTTAACAACGGATACCCTTGACGTCCTTATGGACGATACCCTTGCTTAAATTCCAAGACCCATTGATCATATGTTACAAGCTTAATGTGGATGTTAACTGTTCAGATGTCAGGACGAGGCCGAGGTCGTACTAGAGGAGAGACCTCTGACGGGCGAGGCGCGCAGACGATAGCAGTTATCGTCGCCGCCACGGTAGCACAGATGCTACCGCAAGTAATCACTGCTATGCAGCAAACCCAATAGAACCAAACGGGACCAATCCCGCCCCCTCCACCCAGAGAAGTAAACTGGGTAAAAGCTATCGCAGATCTCTGACCTTAGAGCTTTAGAGGCGAGAGCGACCCTGCTAAACTCGAAGCCTACATCTCCAAAATGGAGACTGCGTTTGAGACCCTCGAATGTCCTGCTGGAGTTCGAGTGAGAATAGCCGCCTACTACCTCAAAGATACTGCTATGGATTGGTGGAAGCTTGTAAAGCATGAGTATGTCGACGACCCCACCTTCGATTGGGAGTCATTCACCGCTATCCTCCGATCCAAATACTTTCCGGAGCATGTCAAAACCAAGAAGCGACTAGAACTTGACGCTCTAAGGATGACTGACAAGATGTCAGTAGATGAGTATTACCGCACCTTCACTTCTATCCTCCGTCTTCTACCCGATCTTGGATACACCGGCCAGGTGTTGGTCGATCGCTTCTATGGTGGTCTGAGCCATCGCCTTCGGTACAGTATGGGCTACACCAGATTTACCTCCCTTCAAGTAAATATCGGTTAAACCCTTAGTACCATTGTAAATCCTTAAATCTTTACCTTATCTCTATCTTTCTAAGTAAGCATCCTGGCTAATACCTGAAACTTCAGGAGTGTTATCACGCGGCATCTCGCGTTGAAATCACTTGCCAACTGAGGGATGAAGAAACCGCGCTTAAGCGCAAGGCCAACAACAAAAATACAAGTGCTGAGGAGCAGAACCAGGGTAAGAGCTAGAAAAAGAAGAAGGGGAAATTCTTTCAGCAAACCCAAAAGAACTTCCCAAGTGAGAGCAGTGCCCATGCTGAGAAGGGCAACCCGGTTGAGATTCTTCAACTAGGTTCTTCTACGCCGGTGGCTGCGAAGCCACTGAGGTCACACCCACCTAAGGGTAAACTTCTAATCTAAACTCATATTCGCATAAGTATCATTCCTAGTATCCCCGCACAAATGTGCTAACTCTCTAAGCCTTAGGTTCTGGCTCTGGTTTCACCAAGAACTACTCCGACGGTCGCACTTACGTGTAACACCCCATCTCCAAATACAATGATCGTCGCCCTAAGTCCATCTCGTACATTAACAATGCAGCGGAAAAGTTCTATAAAATTGGTGTTACCGCCGTTAGTCACCCACGTGACCAACTAGGCCTATTTTCTTACAAGTCACGGTCTGACTAATAGGATAATTACTCGAGCATCTATAAAATACAACTCATAAACCACAACTTATACCGAGTATCTCATATCCTAATACATCATACTAACATCTCATCAATATACTAAACGAGTGTACATGAACAACTCGTGTAACAAATGTAAAAGCAACCCGAAGTACTCTACCCGCTCCTACTCTCAGGTTGACTCTTCGTCTGGTACCTACCTGCAAAGTTTAAATCACAGGCCCCAAGGGGCTCAGCACATGGCTGGTACAGAAAACGTGCACCCCACAAGCTAGCAGGGTTACACACGACTACTTTGTCGTATACATGCAATTGTTTATTCATACAAGTAATAATAAGAAGTACGATAACAAACAACACATTTATGTGAAACATTCACAGCTCAAATAAATCAAACGTCATAATGGACGCCCATTAATGAGTAAGTCAGATTGCTAACTCCTGAGGCCTGAGAATTGTTTAGTTCTCGTGTTTGACCATACCTTATAAGTGTCAACCGTTCTCCTATTCGAACTGGTTGTTCTCTAACTGAATTGTTTATTTTTGTCGGGTCAAGGTAACCCTAGCCAATGAGTTATTAGCTCCATTGGGTTAATAAACATTAATTCTTAAGTTATGAGGGGTGTAGGCTTGACCCTCCCGCGCCTCCTGAATTTGCCTCCCACCTCGAACTGTTCACTCGAGATGGTTGGGTCTATTTGTCGGCCTTAGGCGACAAGTCGTAGATGAGCCATATGCAGAAGACAGATCTGATACAGATGCCGACCTCCAAACCTAAACATGCATGACCGGAGTCAGTCCCGGATTCCTCTTCCCCCAAGTTCCAGTTAGTTGAAGTCTCATTGACAATTGGTTAGTTAAACCTCTCTTGGTATTAACCTACTAACAACTTGGAGTATTTATAACCTTGTACAATTGTCACTAATCATAGTTAATGAACAAGCTCTGAATCAAGTCGTGTTAGGGTACAATGGAAGCACAATAACAATACAGTAAATCGGTTTCATGCTTAATCCTGTCTGGTCGTATAACAATAACACGTAGCACACAAACCGAGGTAGACCCCGTTAGCAAACAAGCTACAAGAATCTCATACCGTACACCGGAGATTGGCTAGCTCTTAACACCACATTCGCCTAATCCGCCGAATGCCTCAGACTATCTAGATCTGTAACCAAAACTAGTATTAGTATCCTTTGTCTTAGAACTAATTTGGTTCTCTTTTCAACTTAAACCACTTTCTAGGTTAACCCGGGTATAAAAGTATACCGTTAAACGGGTTCGTTCATTTAGGAGTGTTTTCAAGCTCAATTCTAATTCATTAACATACTAACGTCGTTAGCAGTTGTTTAGTTGCACAGTTAGCAACTTTAGACTTATACGGACCTTGTATTAGATTTTAGTATTTTTCACTATTCACCGTATGTTACTATTCATGTATACGTATTTTACTATTCACGTATACGTCTCGTATTTGACTATTCATATATACATAGTTACTATTCATGTATACGTATTTACTATTCATGTACACGTATTTACTATTCATGTATACGGATACTATTCACGTATACGAGCACTATTCATGTACACCAAAATTTTTCGTTTACGTCCGTATGATACTCCGTATCATACGTATTTATTTGTTTTTCGAATGTAACATGTATTTTCATTAAAAATACTTTAAGTATTGATTTCTCCTATACTTATTAAATTACGGGTATACCCCTCGTATACCTTAAGTTATATACGGGTCTCGTTTAACCCCGTCTTAACTCTGTTTCTTTTACAACTTGTTTCTAAATTCTTTATTTAACTTCCTTAACCTTCTAAACACATAAAAATGTGTTATTTACATTACTTACCCATAGTTTTCTCTTAATCTCTATTTTACTCATAATAAGTTCTAAACTTGTTATTTTTATTTCTAATTTCTTCCAAAGTCTTACTTAATTAATTTCTTTTATACTTTTGGTCAATACCAAAATATACCCAAGTTTGACCAGTCTTTTATGGTCAAACCCCCTAACTTTCCATAATTTACAATATTACCCCTAAAGTTAATTTAACTTAACTTTTTATTCCTTTATCCTTTTAATATCTAATCTTTTGCTACAAATTTTATTCTAGCTCCTCTAAACATTTTATAAACTGTCATTGACCAAGTTTGACCATTTGACCAGGGAAATTACCATTTTACCCTTGTGGTCTTTTCTTTTATCCTAACTCATTTATTAACCAATTTAACTCTAATTAATTTCTAATTTTCGTAACTAATTTACCTACAGATTTTTGAACATCAAAAATCATTTTAAACATCTCTAAATCACCAGATTTAATTATCTAATGTTATAGTATATATACCACCCTTTATTTACCTTAAATATACCAAAAACCTTATAAATTCCTTATAACACTTATAAACTCTTTATAAATTGTAAACTTAATTCTACAAATTTTTCTCATCATCTAAACTCTCAAAAATTACATATTGACCCCATTAATTTTCGGAATTCACCTTTAGGTACCAAAACTTCTTAAATTTTACATATTACTCTTAATTACTCTAATTCCTTTAATTTAACTAAGTTAGATAATTTTTCTAACTCATTAATAACCCCTTAATTTTCGGCTCATAGTATATATATGAATTTTTCTTGTATATTATGATAGCTTATATTGTAGCTTATATCATAAGGAGTATAAATCTAATTTTAGATTTACAAAATATTAACATTTAATGTGTCAAAAATTAAATCTAACACACTTATAATTTGGTAATAATAAACAAGATGAACAATATGTTAGATCATATATAGATCAACAATTAGAACCTTGAAATAGGTAGTTGTAGGATTTACCTTGTATATTAACCTTTAGCTTAATATTATGCTTGTTTTCCTTAGAAATTTTGACAGCAATTTGCTAGAGAAATTGGCTCCAAAATCATATAATAAGATGAAGAATAAGAAGGGTTAGTAACCCTAGGCACTCGGCCTTGATGAAAATCAAAGAAGGAAGAGTTTCCAAGAAGGCAATGTTTTACCTCGAGAATCAAAGGCACTTCTTCGTGGTTTTTCCTGAGAATCTGGGGGCTCATGAGCTATGGTTGTAAACTCTTGAAAGAGGATTCCAACGAGCTATCAATCTTAGATTTGGACTTAAGATGAGAAAGTTATGATCTGTGCAAGACAAGGTGTTCTTTAAGGCACTAATCTAAGAACATTGGAGTTTTTTGTGTTGTTTCTTCAAAGAGAGGAGGAGCTACGAATTTGGGAGCTCTCATATGACAGGTAAGGTCTGTTAATGATTTACTCAGGGGACAAGGTGATAAGGCAATCAAGGAAAGTCATGGTAAGTAAAAAGTAAGCAAAATTGAATTTTAACACCTTTAATGACTCATCATGAAGTAGGCAGCCTTAGTCACGATTTTGTCTGATTTTTTTTGTTTCTTCCTTATATTTATGTAATATTAGATCTTAAACTCGTTCATAAGGACTTATACCATGTGTTAGGTATGTTACATAGCCAAAAATGCCTTAAAACACCATTTTATGTGCTTCCGGGTTCACATTGATTATGCAATTTGTTTTGGCTAGTTTAAATGTGTCCTTAATATATTTACAACCTTTATAAACTTTTTTCATGAAATAGCATGTTGCTCATTCCAATTTAAACCAAGTCGTTTAGTGGTTTCTCCTTGACTTTCGTCAGTTTAGTACCTGTTTACTGTGGACTTTGTATACTTAATTTGTGTGTATACGCAATGGCTCCTATGACCATTTAATTGTTGTTCCCTTATTTCTTTATGGTATTTTGGCTCATTAGCCTTTTCGTTCCATATATACATGCTTAAAGCACATTTTTTCTTTAAAGCACATTTTTGTGCTCTAAGGTGCGTTTTCGGTTTAAACGCTAATTCCGCTTAATGCGTATTACTACTCTTAGAGGTATTTCACATTTGAAATCTCTTGGGAACTTATTGGTAGTTCCCTAATTTATTTGTGCTCTTTAAAACACCTTTTGCTCTAATTGTTCCTAAAGCATGTTTTGGTGTAAATTGTTGTTTAACACTTCTTCTAATGTTTCTAAGGCACGTTCTAGCCTTAGTATATCCTAATTAGATAGTTCATTAATATATTAAGGTTTGGGGTATTTCAATCTACCCCCCTTAAAAGAACTTTGTCCCCAAAGTTCCTATGTATCTATATCTCTTAGAACACAAAGGTAACTTCACACTAAAAGATCATATAGATCACTCAATATCTGTATAGGCATTCTGACTCATAAGGTTGCCATATATATATATTATTTACCACACTTGTCACACAACATGTCTTTGCATGTTTTAGTAATCAAAATACTCTTTGTATATTCTTGTTGTATACTCCTCATGTAACTGGTCCGGAGACAAAGGTTTCATGTCCTCGGTCCCATGAGTGAGACTTAGTAAAGAAAATACATGTCAACTCCAATTCCACTTTATGCTACTGCATCTACTCTTAACGTGGTTAATTGTGACCACTTGTAGGGAGTTTCAGGAATCATCCGACCCTGATGTGATCAGCATCAGTGTTGAACTATCCTTTCACCCCAATTTGTGTTCAGTTTTCCTTGATCTGGCCAAGATCAAGTTCTACCTCCCACGTCAACTTCAAACAACCAAATAATTATTCATGTAGCATTTTATATCTTTTAGTCCTTCTAGTCATAATCATAAATCAATACATCTCCAAATTATGGAACTCAGTCCATCAGTCATTCTTAATTCACCTCTCAGCAATTACTTAGAGAATTTAATTCCTACTACGTTCTACATCGGTCTCATACCGATTCATACCTCATAACATTACCATATTTGGTCTCATATCAATACATATCATAGGGATTTTAATTCCCCTGGAGTTTCTACTCCTCTTTTCCTGAATTCTCGCACCGAAGTTAACGAGATAAGCCTCTAATACATCTGGTATTCGCATCTAATTGTGCGTAATAACCACAACCACATAAGAATGAATACATGTGTTTATATAACATACGTATCAAACATCACAACTAATTGTATTGTGCTATGCACACTGTAGGTTACGTACTCAATACGTGAAATATAGGCTAAGCGATTGTACGCTCTACCCCCCTTAAAATGGATTACGCCCACGTAATCAACATTATATCATCCTTGAACATAGGTTCAAGATGTTTTGTGTCATGGAGCATTCTAGGTTCCATGTAGTCTATCTCACATTATGATTGGGTCAGAGGATCTTCACCATGGTAATGGCTTAGTCTCTGTATCAAGGATTCTTATTGGTGTTTATACCAATCTTACAACTGGTTCAAGTGTAGTCTCTAAGGCTCCAAAGTATTTGTAGATAAGTCGTATATTTTATTCGACTGGAAGATGTGAGACACATCATTCCTTTTCTCTTTTGTTAGGTATATCAAACCTTTAAGATACGGTCCACTAGCTTCTGCTGCGACTCTGATAATCTTGGGGCTTAGTTTGCCCTTCCTATCTTCAATATGTTTTACAGCTCCTTTGTATCCTTATAATTTAGGAATAAAGGTCTCTTAATGGACGTGGTATCTTTATCTATACACGGTCTCTATGAGTTATAGCTTGTCTATCCAGTTCTCTGGAGATCTGATGTTCATGTTATTACGCCTTCCAGCGTCTGATTGTTTCCTACTAACTGACCCTCAGTCTGAGATTCCTGTATTCTGGACTTACTGTTAGTGCTTATTGCTCTTCACATTTCCTAAATCTTGAGACATATAAATTGTTCATACTTACTAATCAGTGCTTCTCGCACTTCATAACTCTTAATTGTTTCCTCCTAGAATGAGTTCTCTGACTCTTTTAATCTCATTGGTTTAACTGAGTTCTTCCTCCTCAAGTGTTCACGGTAAATTGCTGTTCTGGTGTGAGTTTGCATCGCTGACTGTCGTACGGAGTCGACTACTTCTCGTGTTTCTTACACTACTCGTTTACATATATGGGGTACCTTACTGATACATTGCCACTTACCCGACTAACTTATAAATAAGTCCATCAGGTCCACAAGCTCCTTTGGAGTGCGGTCGTCCCACAACTCGTTTAAGTATACTCGTAGTGTTCGTCACACGCTTAGTTACAGCTAATTTATGAAGTATTCTATTGTCGATCTCCTCTTTCATCATTCCATGATAACGCACATGTCGTTCTTCCTGAACTTAATCAAGGAATATCCATCTACTGGGTTCATAACTACATTATACCTTCTGTATTTAGTACAGACTCGATCCCTTAGTAATTTACGGTCTCTTTCCTTAGAGCCTCTTATCTCAATTCTCATGTCGATCTACTAGGAATGCACTTCCAGTCCCTTACGGAATGGACAGTGTGCTTCCTGTGAAATCTTTCACCACATGGTCCAGGCTACTAGCGTTACTGCACAGTCTATCTCCCATTTCCTCACCTTACTTACATCAGTTTTTAATTCATAAATCTGATTGCTTTCGTGTCAATATTTGATGGCTTATATATAGTGGTTGCTTTGTTGTGCACCATAACTTAATCTACCTGACAGGTATTATTCTCATGGCCTCCACTACGAAGTAGCGTTAGCTTTCTTATATTACCCATTGATGGTGTGATTCTTTGATCATTTTACTTCAACGACTCTTCTTATATTCAATCCCTTTCATGGTGTATACACACTGGGAGTTCTCTAATTTCGGTGTTTGGCGGTTGCCGTATCGTGTTGTAAAATGGTTATCTCTTAATATGAAGGTGTTTTGCTTCAATCTCAGGTTCGTAAGTAGGCTAATTTCTCTCACATTCTTTCATCCTTTATGATGTTATTTACCATGTAATTTAACCGGTTACTGAAGAAGTCATCCGTTGAATCACAAGCTCTTTTGAGCGTTGGTCACTTGATGTGCCATACTGCGCACTCACAATGTTAATCTCTGACAATTGCTGATTCTTAAATCTTGGGTGTTGGATATGAGGTCTGTCTCTGCAGCCTTCCATATTATTTATGTGTAACTGGAATGTTCTAAGGTAATTTCAAGGTCTACGGTTCCCATTCTCCAATAGAGAGTATTCAATCTCTAAGAAGTGAAAGCCCTTTTTGAGGGGTTTATTCCCACTCATGGCCTCACAACAAGGAGAAGTATCTCCACCCTAAAAGGAGTGGTTCGTTCTCCACCTCCGTCATTGTATCATCTCTCTATTCTCATTGGTGCCCCTTTATGGCAATTCCTCCTCAATTTAGTATAGGTTTTTATAACCACTCGTATGTACGAGTTGTAGTTCATTCATGGCCGAGATAAGCCTTTTTATGCTTTCCTGTGCCTCGAGCTCTGATGTATTTAACATCCTTGGCTCGTAGGCCCTTAATGCTTGATTAGTCTCTAGTGATAGCCGGTGTTTGGTTCACTGTTGTATTCTTAATCATCTGTAGGTTGTCCATGTAATTCTCTTGTTCTCTGAACTCTGTCAATGTTCGGTCACATCATTGAATGTAATATTGGGTTTCACAATAAGTTACTGTATCTCGCTTCTTGTTGTGGAAGTTCGCTTAGGTAATCCGATGTTTATCAGTGTCTGTGACAATACTTTTGCTCTCACAGATTGCGCTCTTTTAGCAATTAAGGATTAGTTTTCATTAGGCCTCTACCATCAAGTGTCTAAGTCGGATATTTACCCTGGCTATCATGTGCTGCCATGTCAATACTTTGTTCAACTTTCGTTGACTACGCCACCCGTTAATGACTAATCATACTTGGGTGTTAATGAGTTAGGCAAGCAATACTAACCATCGTTTATGGTCTTTTTCTGCTCAACTATACCAACTCTATGGTGTAGTCCTTTTGAGGTTCTCTCTTTCGTGATTGTACGTCTTTGATCCTAGGTAGGTCATTGCTTATATTTGTTTTCTCTGATTCTGTTTCTGGGGTTTATCAACATCCTCAATGAAGAGTGTTGTTAATGGTATTATTCTGGAAGTTCATCCCATTTTTATTGAAAGTTTTATGTCCTCCATCTTCATTGTATGTCGTAATACCTTCCTTGTAGGTTATTACTTACATCCGGTCTTCTCACATTGTTGAGTAATCTTTACGGTTCTTCCATTCAAGGTTAGGCTTGGTTTTGGGTTGATGTTCTTACCTGTAGTGTCGGTTGTCTGTTGTTGATGATCACGTCGTTTAGTTTCCTGACCAAGTCCAGCTCCCTGCTGACTAGTGTATCGATTTAGTTGTCATGGTCAGGCCGTCAGGCCCTCCAATGTTTCGCTCTTCAGTCTTAAGGATTTGTAATCCGGTGTTAATATGTTTTATATCCGTGGTTTTTACCATTTGGTCTTCATGGCTTCCTGTAAAGCTTCATTGCGGCGGCACTTGCCAAGGCAAGTGTGCCATGCAAGATGGGCTATCGGTACTGTGTACGTCGGTAATGGTACATTCTCCTAAACTCCATATAGGTGGTAGTCCATGGGACTCCTTCTTTGCCCTTTTTGGCTTTGGTTAATTGATTATCTGGGCAGCTTCCTGACTGCTTTTGATTGTATAGTTACTTATCAGGGTATTCCTCTTTCTGAGGGAACCCTTTTTCTCGCTTTAGCCTTGGTTTTCACTCTCATTTCCACACCTTCGTCGAGGTTATCGAGTATTGACTCTTCTTAGGCACTACGTCGTAGTCCTATCTTGGAGTATGACTTGCATATGCATTCGTAGTCGTCTGGGCTATTGCAGTCAGGTCTTTGCAACCCCCTTTTTTGTAGGTTCAGAGTTACCCGCTTCATAATTGACTTTTAGGTAGTCCCTATGCTCTTGCGCGGTATTATCCCACTGTTATTGCTCCCTTGGACTGTTGTCTGGTGTTTCTGTCACTTCTCTTGTCCTCTTATTGCACTCGTAGTGCTTTTCTTCTTACTAGTATGGCGGGGTTATATCGACTGCGTAGCATGTCGACCCAAGTTGCTGGTAATTATTATTCTCTCATTGGTAGGATTCCGTGGGTAGCATCTGTTTCAACGTTGCAATACAATTAGGACCTTTAAGTCTTGAAAGACTATTGTATAACGAGGTGTTTCTCGTATTTGCACCATGCTAAGTAACTACCAGATCGGGTTTTCCAGAGTAAGAGAAAGCTTGTCATCTCTCTCGCGTTCATTTCTGGTATCTTAGAACCAGGGGCGCGGAGGGCGGGCCAGGTATTATAGATATCCGATCCACATCGGGAATCCTAACTAACGCACCTCTCGCACTAATACTCAACCCTTATCCCAAAGTCTACTATTCCTAACTCGGTAATTCCTAAGCTCGGTAATTTCCAGTCATCAGAGCGTAACTACGCTCTGATACCACTTTTTGTAACACCCCATCTCCAAATACAATGATCGTCGCCCTAAGTCCATCTCGTACACTAACAACGCAGCAGAAAAGTTCTATTAAATTAGTGTTACCGCCGTTAGTCACCCACGTGACCAACTAGGCCTATTCTCTTACAAGTCACGGTCTGACTAACCGGATAATTACTCGAGCATTTATACAATACAATTCATAAACCACAACTTATACCGAGTATCTCATATCCTAATACATCATACTAACATCTCATCAATATACTAAACGAGTGTACATGCACAACTCATGTAACAAATGTAAAAGCAACCCGAAGTACACTACCCGCTCCTACTCTCAGGTTGAGTCTTCGTCTGGTACCTGCCTGCAAAGTTTAAATCACAGGCCCCAAGGGGCTCAGCACATGGCAGGTACAGAAAACGTGCAGCCCACAAGCTAGCAGGGTTACACACGACTACTTTGTCGTATACATGCAATTGTTTATTCACACAAGTAATAATAAGAAGTACGATAACAAACAACACATTTATGTGAAACATTCACAGCTCAAATAAATCAAACGTCATAATGGACGCCCATTAATGAGTAAGTCAGATTGCTAACTCCTGAGGCCTGAGAATTGTTTAGTTCTCGTGTTTGACCATACCTTATAAGTGTCAACCGTTCTCCTATTAGAACTGGTTGTTCTCTAACTGAATTGTTTATTTTTGTCGGGTCAAGGTAACCGTAGCCAATGAGTTATTAGCTCCATTGGGTTAATAAACATTAATTCTTAAGTTATGAGGGGTGTAGGCTTGACCCTCCGCGCCTCCTGAATTTGCCTCCCACCTCGAACTGTTCACTCGAGATGGTCGGGTCTGTTTGTCAGCCCTAGGCGACAAGTCGTAGACGAGCCATATGCGGAAGACAGATCTGATACAGATGCCGACCTCCTAACCTAAACATGCATGACCGGAGTCAGTCCCGGATTCCTCTTCCCCCAAGTTCCAGTTAGTTGAAGTCTCATTGACAATTGGTTAGTTAAACCTCTCTCGGTATTAACCTACTAACAACTTGGAGTATCTATAACCTTGTACAATTGTTACTAATCATAGTTAATGAACAAGCTCTGAATCAAGTCGTGTTAGGGTACAATGGATGCACAATAACAATACAGTAAATCGGTTTCATGCTTAATCATGTCTGGTCGTATCACAATAACACATAGCACACAAACCGAGGTAGACCCCGTTAGCAAACAAGCTACAAGAATCCCATACCGTACACCGGAGATTGGCTTGCTCTTAACACCACATTCGCCTAATCCGCCGAATGCCTCCGACTATCTAGATCTGTAACCAGAACTAGTATTAGTATCCTATGTCTTAGAACTAATTTGGTTCTTTTTCAACTTAAACCACTTTCTAGGTTAACCCGGGTATAATAGTATACCGTTAAACGGGTTCGTTCATTTAGGAGCGTTTTCAAGCTCAATTCTAATTCATTAACATACTAACGTCGTTAGCAGTTATTTAGTTGCACAGTTAGCAACTTTAGACTTGTACGGACCTTGTATTAGGTTTTAGTATTTTTCACTATTCACCGTATTTTACTATTCATGTATACGTATGTTACTATTCACGTATACGTCTCGTATTTGACTATTCATATATACGTAGTTACTATTCATGTATACGTATTTACTATTCATGTGTACGTATTTACAATTCATGTATACGTATTTACTATTCATGTACACGTATTTACTATTCATGTACACGTATTTACTATTCATGTATACGGATACTATTCATGTACACCAAAATTTTTCGTATACGTCCGTATGGTACTCCGTATCATACGTATTTATTTGTTTTTCCAATGTAAGTTGTATTTTCATTAAAAATACTTTAAGTATTGATTTCTCCTATACTTATTAAATTACGGGTATACCCCTCATATACCTTAAGTTATATACGGGTCTCGTTTAACCCCGTCTTAACTCTGTTTCTTTTATAACTTGTTTCTAAATTCTTTATTTAACTTCCTCAACCTTCTAAACACATAAAAATGTGTTATTTACATTACTTACCCATAGTTTTCTCTTAATCTCTATTTTACTCATAATAAGTTCTAAACTTGTTATTTTTATTTCTAATTTCTTCCAAAGTCATACTTAATTAATTTCATTTATACTTTTGGTCATATACCAAAATATACCCAAGTTTGACCAGTCTTTTATGGTCAAACCCCCTAACTTTCCATAATTTATAATATTACCCCTAAAGTTAATTTAACTTAACTTTTTATTCCTTTATCCTTTTAATATCTAATCTTTTGCTACAAATTTTATTCTAGCTCCTCTAAACATTTATAAACTGTCATTGACCAACTTTGACCACGTTTGACCAGGGAAATTACCATTTTACCCTTGTGGTCTTTTCTTTTATCCTAACTCATTTATTAACCAATTTAACTCTAATTAATTTCTAATTTTCGTAACTAATTTACCTACAGATTTTTGAACATCAAAAATCATTTTAAACATCTCTAAATCACCAGATTTAATTATCTAATGTTATAGTATATATATACCACCCTTTATAAACTCTTTATAAATTGTAAACTTAATTCTACAATTATTTTCTCATCATCTAAACTCTCAAAAATTACATATTGACCCCATTAATTTTCGGTATTCACCTTTAGGTACCAAAACTTCTTAAATTTTACATATTACTCTTAATTACTCTAATTCCTTTAATTTAACTAAGATAATTTTTCTAACTCATTAATAACCCCTTAATTTTCGGCCATATTGAAATTCATAGTATATGAATTTTTCTTGTATATTATGATAGCTTATATTGTAGCTTATATCATAAGGAGTATAAATCTAATTTTAGATTTACAAAATATTAACATTTAATGTGTAAAAAATTAAATCTAACACACTTATAATTTCGGTAATAATAAACAAGATGAACAATATGTTAGATCATATATATAGATCAACAATTAGAACCTTGAAATAGGTAGTTGTAGGATTTACCTTGTATATTAACCTTTAGCTTAATATTAAACTTGTTTTCCTTAGAAATTTTGACAGCAATTTGCTAGATAAATTTGCTCCAAAATCATATAATAAGATGAAGAATAAGAAGGGTTAGTAACCCTAGGCACTCGGCCTTGATGAAAATCAAAGAAGGAAGAGTTTCCAAGAAGGCAATGTTTTACCTCGAGAATCAAAGGCACTTCTTCGTGGTTTTTCCCGAGCATCTGGGGGCTCATGAGCTATGGTTGTAAATATCTTCGAAAGAGGATTCGAACGAGCTATCAAGCTTAGAATTTGAACTTAAGATGAGAAAGTTATGATCTGTGCAAGACAAGGTGTTCTTTAAGGCACTAATCTAAGAACATTGGAGTTTTTTTGTGTTGTTTCTTCAAAGAGAGGAGGAGCTATGAATTTGGGAGCTCTCATATGACAGGTAAGTGTCTGGTTAATGATTTACTCAGGGGACAAGGTGATAAGGCAATCAAGGAAAGTCATGGTAAGTAAAAAGTAAGCAAAATTGAATTTTAACACCTTTAATGACTCATCATGAAGTAGGCAGCCTTAGTCACGATTTTGTCTGATTTTTTTTGTTTATTCCTTATATTTATGTAATATTAGATGCCTTAAACTCGTTCATAAGGACTTATACCATGTGTTAGGTATGTTACATAGCCAAAAATGCCTTAAAACACCATTTTATGTGCTTCCGGGTTCACATTGATTATGCAATTTGTTTTGGCTAGTTTAAATGTGTCCTCAATATATTTACAACCTTTAGAAACTTTGTTCATGAAATAGCATGTTGCTCATTCCAATTTAATCCAAGTCGTTTAGTGGTTTCTCCTTGACTTTCGTCAGTTTAGTACCTGTTTACTATGGACTTTGTATACTTAATTTGTGTGTATACGCAATGGCTCCTATGACCATTTAATTGTTGTTCCCTTATTTCTTTATGGTATTTTGGCTCATTAGCCTTTTTGTTCCATATATACATGCTTAAAGCACATTTTTTCTTTAAAGCACATTTTTGTGCTCTAAGGTGCATTTTCGGTTTAAACGCTAATTTCGCTTAATGCGTATTACTACTCTTAGAGGTATGTCACATTTTAAATCTCTTGGGAACTTATTGGTAGGTCCCTAATTTATTTGTGCTCTTTAAAACACCTTTTGCTCTAATTGTTCTTAAAGCATGTTTTGGTGTAAATTGTTGTTTAACACTTCTTCTAATGTTTCTAAGACACGTTCTAGCCTTAGTATATCCTAATTAGATAGTTCATTAATATATTAAGGTTTGGGGTATTTCAATTACGTGTGCAGAAAGTGCAACCAAAACCATCCCAACATGGATTGCCAAGGAAGGGAGATCCGGTGCTACAACTGTCAGAAGCCCGGACACCGAGCTAATATGTGCCCGGAGAATGCCAAGCCCAGCGGAAATTTCCAGAGCTACAAATAGAGGGAAGGCAAAGAGGTTGCATCTGGCGATGCACCGGCCCAACAGGCGCCACAGGGACAGGGATCCCGAGGTCCTCAGAAGGGCGCACCCCAGAGGCATCCTGCCTTGCACATCATTGACAGAGATGGGACCGGTTCTAAGTCTGGCCTAGGTAATTAACTAAACCTTGAATCCTTGAGAAGTATGACTAAGTATTGAAGTAACTGTTTGAATAAATGCATGAGTGAATGCATGAGTAAATGAATAGAAGTGTGTATTGAGCATGAAATGAAGTAGTTGAAACTAGTACTCACCGTAGATGAAATTTACAACCATAGGACGATACCTTCAAAACCAAATCAAGAAGAGACCGACATCACCACATACCACTACTCCAACGAGCAGTGTCAGGTCATCCGACCAGGTATGATTCTATTAAGGGGATACCTGACACCCGAAGCCCAAATTTCAATCATCCGACGATGCAATGAGCTTGGAACGGGTCAAGGAGGATTTTATACACCCGAATTCCCCGGTGGAGCAAAGATGAATCTGAAAATGATGTGCTTGGGAAAGGACTGGAATCCTTATACCAAGACATACCAAGAGACACGAATACAAGACGGAGCGACGCCACCGACAATACCCCCAGAATTTCTTACACTTGTTACACAAGCAGTAGAACTTGCACAACAATGCGAATATGATCCGATCCCCGCAATTGAAGCGGACCTTTGTATCGTCAACTTCTATGAGGAAGAAGGACGACTTGGGTTACACCAGGACAAGGACGAGACAGCGGAATCTCTTGAACGAGGAGTGCCCGTAGTGTCTTGGTCCATTGGTGATGACGCCGTATTTATGTATAGCGAGCAGAAGCGTGTGGACCTCGCACAGAAATTGGTATTGAGATCAGGAGATGTCCTAATCATGGGTGGAAAATCTAGGATGCTGTATCACGGGATCAACAAGATCAAGTTGAATATGGCACCGCCGGCAATAATCAATGCCACACACATGAAACCTGGACGCCTAAACCTTTCCTTTAGGAAGTATTAAGTTCATAGTATCATGTAATGTATTAGTAACGTGTATTAGAGACACGGTATGTATGATGGTTGGTTTATCAATAAAGAGTAGTGTTGATTTAAAATTCCACCTGTGTCCACCATCATTACTTATGAACTTGTGACTTCAATAGGTTGTGGACTCGGTACCGAAGGTAACTTGAGTATCCTCACCGAACCACAAGCCGGTAAAAGTGGCACCATCTTAACGGGAACCTTCCCAGTGAACGGCACTGAAGCCTCAGTGTTATTCGACTCTGGCGCCTCTCACACCTTCGTATCACCATCTTTTGTGAAGAGGTTGGGGCTAGATGCAGACGAGCTACCGAACTTCTTGGTTATTCTCCCATCGAAGGAGCGAATACGATGCACCAAATACTACAAGTCAGCCACAATCCAAATCAAAGGCGAATCATTTCCCATCTCCTTCATCGAGTTTAATGGGTTGGGATTCGACGTAATAGTCGGAATGAATTGGTTAGAGCGGCACAAGGGGCGAATCCTCTGCACCGAGCATCGATTGCTGCTCAGGAGTCCTTATGGGGTTACGGTATCCTACCGCTAGAGACCGAGAGAGCCTTCGACCACAGTCATTTCCGTTATGGCTATGTACCGGGAGCTCAGAAAGGGCAAAGAAGTGTATTTGTGTTATGTACAAGACCTGGAGAGAGATCCAGAGTTCAACCCCGAAGTACCCATTGTATATGAATTCCCTGACGTATTCCCTAAGGAGCTGCCTGGTATGCCACCTCGACGAGCAGTAGAATTTGAGATTGACCTCTTGCCAGGTACAGGTCCCATTGCTAGGGCACCGTACCGCATGGCACCTGCAGAAATGACAGAGTTGAAAGAGCAGTTGCACGAACTTTGGTATAAAAATTATGTATAGGCCATGTTAATATTAAGGCCGAAAATATTGAGTTTAAGTATCAAGAAAAATAATATTACCTTAAGGTATAAAATTGTGTCACAAAAATTAAATATGATACACATATTATTAAACTAAAATACCTAAGAATAAAAGGTTCTATTTTGAGTTTATAATCATTCTAAGTCATTAGCATAATTTTTAGAAGTGTTATATGGCTTATATACATTTATATGTATTTATTATAAGGTTTAAATCAAGTTTTAAAACTATATAGTAAAAGTTTATTAAAGCCGAGAGTTAAATATATATTGGGTGATTTTGAAATATAAGTATATTAACTTATATTATGAATTTTGGGAACATTAAAAATAGCTACAAGTATTTAAGTGGCTAATTTATAAAGTTATGTGGCTAAAATGTAAATTTTGAAAAGTTTAGGGTGCTTATTATAATTACCGAGAATAAAAGGGTGGATTTGGTATAATTATGGTATAATATAAGGTAGGAATTAATATTATGATTTTTGGTGAATTTAAATAAGTGGTTAAGTGTTAAAATAACATTTTATAAAGTTTTGGGGCTATTTTGTAAATATTGGAAACTATGGTGTATGGCCGAGAATTACATATGAATTTATGGGTATATTAAAGTATTAATTATGAAATTAAGTCTTGGTCAAAGTGTTGACCAAAAACCTTGGGTTAAAATGATTTAGGACATAAAATATTAAGTTTATAAAAGTTTAAGGGTGAATAGGTAATTTATAAAAAATTATTAAGTAAAACCGAATTGGACAAGGGGTGAACATGTAATTTATAAAAGTATATGGGCCAATTCGGTTATTTAAGAAAATTAAATATTAAAACTATAGCTTACAAATTAATGTGTAACTTGTATAAAGTTTTGAGATTAAATTGTGAATATAAGAGGATTATATGTCAAGACCGAAAATAAATGTGGTCATTTGGTAATTCATAAAAACTAATATATTGTTTTACAATTTCTGAAAGTTAATGTGGATAATTAATGAATTATAAAAGTTATAAGGTTATTTGGCAATTTATAAAAGTATAAGGGTTGTTGTTGGGGTAAAACCTAACGGTAAACTCATTTAATTGATCAGATTAACAAGTTAGGAATTCATAAGGGAAAAGAACTTTATTCTAGTGTACTGCAGAAAATCACAAAGGTTCAGAAATAATTATTCTAGAGATACATAGTAAACCGAAATTAAAAACGACTACTTAGCCATGGACAAAATAACAATGCTCAATATAAACAGCATAAGGATAGAGGGATTTAGCAGAAAAACTGATTTTAGAAGCCGTCGCCGATTCTGTAATTTCCACACTCGTCTGAGTCACGTCCGACTGTCTTGGGTCGGACGCAGATCCGGACGCATTCTCCTGGTGCTGTCCGGATCCGGACGTCAATCCGGACGCGGGTATATGAAGCGCTGTGAGCAAGGTTCTGTCTGTGAGTGAGGGTGAAGAGTTACAGAGGAAAGTTTACTGAATGGAGATGGATGGTTTATCGTGGATGAGAGGATGTATAGAGAGGAAGAGAATGGGTTAGACTCGCAAGTCTGGGAAGAATTGAAATGAAGGCTGAAGCTGGGTTTATATAGGCTTAGAAATGAAACAAAGGTTAGTGGAAGTTTGGTGTGCTCGACATTAATTGAGCATGGCTGCTGCTTAATTTAAGGGAAGTATGGGCTTAGGCAGATAATTGCGCCGAAAGCCTGATTACCAGCGCGATTGCATTTTTATTTTTCATCTCTGTGTGACGTCCGGATCTGTGTCCGGATCCGGACATGACACAGAACTTTTAGATCTGAAACTCGGAATATGTCCGGATCTGTGTCCGGATCCGGACAAGACACAGAATTCTCGGATCTGGAATTGGGTCACGTCCGGCTTGCGTCCGGATCCGGACATGTGATGTCCGGATTTGCGTCCGGCTCTCTTGGTCCGGACGTGACCAATCTTTGCCTCTTTTTCCGGATTTGTTCCCCGTTTGTTGTGTTGCAATCCTTATGATGTAAAATCTTCATTTCTCTGGGTTTTTCCTATATTTAGCATATAAAATGCATCAGTTCATATCAAAACATCAATCTTAGGAAAAACATAGAATAAGTGGGAGACATTGCTTAAATTGTAGCAGATTATAAGGTAATTAAGCCCTTAAAAGCCTATATGTTTCACACTTATCAACTTCCTCACACTTAAGCTTTTGCTTGTCCTCAAGCAAAATAAGGAATAAGAGTATCTCTAAAACCGTCACATAATCTCAAGATTAAACAGGTGCAGGGGGAAATCAAGCAAAGTGACAAATGAAAGAATAATCTTGCTCTTTAGAGGTAGGTTTTCATAAACAGTGAAGGAAGAACAATTTTGTAAAAGCATAGAGAAACTAGATTGTAGAAAACAAGTTAACTTAGCTTGGGACTTTCCACCAATTTTCATTCCTCTAACCTTTGGATGACAAGGGGTGTGAAGTAATGCCTTATTCCGCAATACCTTTCAACACCACGCACTCATGATCAAAAGCATAATTTTAACTGCAATCATCTCTTCTGTAAGCAAAAGCATTCTTCTTCAAGAATTATGTATAAAACAAGCTAATATTGAAAAAAAATTTGTAGAGTTCTTCCGTAACCCAGACTTTTCTCTCTATCCTTGAGATGGTGTTGGGCCAACTATCCCAGATCCCGAGACCTTAGGTAGATAGGTGTTAAAGCACCCTTAAGACTTAATAACCGGATAGACGAGGCCTGCTATTGTTAGGAAAAAGTTTTGATCAGCGGAGTACCTTGCCTTACCCTTTTCATTCCAAACATTCTCTTCATTTCCAAAATCCCAAGCTAAAATAATCTGATTTCCACAACTAGCTAATCCACCTGGTTTCAGTGAAAATAGAGTATTTTTGAAATAAAATTATTTATCAAACCTCATCAAGCAAAACGATTCTTACGGTTGTCACTTGGTTTAATTTCAAATGCTCCTTAAAATTTTTTTTATTGGTGTGCATAGTCATTAGAGCAGCAAAAAGCAAGTGTGGCATTAAAGAACAACTAGCATGTTTTCAGGGAAAGGTCTTTCCTTCCTCACACTTAAGAGGAGCGATGTCCTCATTGTTCATAGAAAAGCAGTAAAAAGAGCTTTCAAAACATGCTATAATCATAATAGATGCATATGCAATAAGTAACCCTCAACGCAAGAAAGGTGGAACATCAATAAGTAAAATTAGGAACTGAGACTCCCCTGGTGTTATAGATTGAGGGAGATGTTCTTCCTCACACTTGAAGTTTTGCAGGGGTCGAGATATTCCTCATGAGTCATAGACAGTATGCGTGTTGTGTAGAGTAAAAGTGCTAATTTCCCAAGCCATTCATTTCGCAGTAGATAGGACATGTAAATAAATCAGTGACGAATGCTTTACTGCTCAAAGAAACAAGAAACTTAGCAATTCAGAAATTAAGCACAACCAAATATAAACACCATCACTTCACCTGTTAGTCTCGTGATGTACCGTTAGTTTTAACAGACAAAAAGTAAAGCAATGCAGAAAAATAGAAAAGTATTGAAAAACAAATAAAATAAAAGAAAGCAGTAAAGATATGATGGCTGTCACTGAGGCGGGGGTGGTGGCGGAGGTCTCGCGCCCATCTGGGCCATGAGCATCTGTAAGAGCTGGGTAGTCTGGGTCTGATGAGCGGCTGTCTCTCTCTGCAAAGCATCACTGCGCTCCAAGCGCTCTGCGAGTATAGTCTGTGTGTCGCGGATAGACGTCTGCTCTGCCTGGAGGTGCTCCTGCGTCTGGCGGATGTCATCTATGTGTCCCTCCATGCACACCTGGCGCTGCTGGACATCCCCAAACTGCTGCTCCATGCCCCTAAAGCGCTGCTCCATCCTCTGCTGCTGCTGAAGTAGGGAGTCCAGCATGGCCTGCATCTCTGGTGGGATGCTCATCACTGGGGCCGTAGGGGGTGCCATGGTAGTAGTGGTTGCCGGAGTAGAGCTGGAACTCGCAGAGGTGCCGGTCGATCCTAGACCCGAGCTGCCCCTCACCCAGCTGCCGTCATCGAGGCGTAAGAAGCCCCATCTCCTGAAGGTCCCAAGGAGATGGGTGTCTCACCCTCCCTCACCTCATCTCAGTGAAGACTCCTCGGGAGGTAGAGATAAGATGCTGGATGAAAATGGGAAAGATAGGGGTTTCTTCTTCTTCGTCCACATAGGTCACCACCTTATGCAGCTGCCTAAACATCACGAAGGGAGCGAGATCTGCTGAGCTGTGTGGATGTGGTGAGGCCAGGAGGTATCAAGGAGAACACAATCTCTCGTCAGAACATCATTCCGGCATGAGGCCGGATCTGATGACTGAGGGATCTCTGCAGGGTCGTCTGGGGAAGGGGGGGAGAGGGCATATGGGAGTACAGTCTTATTTTCCTCACCCCCGTCGGCAGTAGTACTCCCTACCCGTCTTGTAACCACCTAACTTCCCTCCTACTTTGAGTGACCTCCTCCGTAAACTCTAAATGTGTAGCATCATTGTCGGGAGGAATAAAAGATTAGCAAAGTCTCAGGGGTTACCTCCACTGGAACTGGCGTACGTATGATGTGATGCTGTGTGTCGTATCTGATGCTACAGCATTGGCGTAGAACTCTCGTACCAGCTCCGGAGAGAAGACACCCATGCCCATGCGCAAGATGCTGCTGGCGCCAATACCCTCAAATAAGTCTGTAATCCCAGCAGCAGTTGATGCCTCGTCGCTGATGCGCCTCTCAATGACGAAGGCCCCGCCCCGATCATACCAAGCCCGAGTGGCAGCTGATCGGAAACCATCATCGCGTAGTGGAGTCTGGGCTGGCTCTGACTGGTCGTCAGGGCGTGGGTTCCTCGAAGAAGAACCCGTGCGTGTAAAACCTCCTCTAGTGCGAGCCATCTAAACGATAAACAAAAAGCAGTAAGAAATCTAAACAGCAAGAAAAGAGAAGCAACAGACACAACAAAACCCGAAACCGATCGAGCAGCATGTTCTATTTGAACATATTCTGGCACATGGTTATTCTATGATTACCAATGCATTAAAACATCTAAACATAGCAAACAATATCATTAAACAACAGAACATTAACCTAGAAAATAATTTCAGAAAATTCGGAAAATTTGAACATGTCCGGATCCACGTCCGGGTCAACTTAGCCGGTCGCAGATCCGGACGCCCCTGTAACCCTAAAAAAAATAGCGCCGCGAACAGAAATCGCGTTTATACTCAAATTCAAACAGAAACTTGCAATTTCACACAAAATTGCACAACAGAGTCACAATTGTCACACTAGGCACCGAATGAAGCATATAATTCATTCAAAACTACTAAATCTACCGCACTAAGTCATAAATTTCAAACGAAATTGAAGAACCGTAAAAACCTGGTGCGTATTGGGTGTGGTTTCAAATTTGGGGAAAAACTCGATGAAGTTTGGGCTGGGGCGGTGCGGCGGTGGTGGTGTCGGCGGCGGTGGTGGTGGGCGGTGCTGGTGTGGTGGTGTTTGTGAGGGCGGTGTTAATGGAGGAGGATGGGTGTTGTCTGGTTCGTGTTTGTCGGGAGCAGGAAGGAGAAATAACAAAGAAGAAAAGAACGAAGAAAAGAAAGAAGAAGAAAGCGCGGAGCGCGTCTATTTTGAGTCACGTCCTTACACGTCCGGATCCGGACTCGTTAGGGTTTGTGAGCGTCCGCTTTTACGTCCGGCTATGTTTAGCCGGACGCGTTGAAAAGTCTTTTTTTATATATATAGATTAAATTAAATTAAAACCATTAATCTAAAAACACCTCATTTAAAATAAAAACATTTCCACAAATAATTAAACAAAAATAAAACAAACACAAGAAATGCAGAAATGAAATAGCCAGAGTGTTAAAGGACTCCCTGGTGAACAATGCCATGATATTTCCTCACACTTGAGTTCAATTTAGCATTAGAATGAAGTACCTTAAAGATTAAATCTGCAAAACCAGAAGAACTCAAGGAAAAACCAGGCAGAGTTATGTATTGAAATCGGGGAGTCGGGGCTCATGCTAAAAATTCTCAATAGATTAAAAGAAAATTATAGCAAGTAATAGGAAAGTGTAAAAAGAAAGTAGAGAGAAGATTTATACTGGTGGGTTGCCTCCCACCAAGCTGCCCGTCTTTTCGGTCTTTGGCTAGACCTTGGTGCATCAGTTTGAAGAATCAGGATCCCGGAGCCAAAGTGTTGAATGAACCATATCAACATCGCTCCCTTGGTACAATTTCAGCTGTGACCCATTAACCTTGAATGCTTCCCCTTTCTCGTTGACTACACTAATGACTCCATAAGGGGAAACATCTGTAACTGTGAATGGACCGGACCAGCGAGATTTCAGTTTTCCCGGAAATCGTTTCAGTCTTGAATTGAACATTAACACTCGGTCACCAATCTGAAACTCTCGTTTCACAAGCAATTTATCATGCCATCTCTTAGTCCGTTCCTTGTAAATCTTGGCATTTTCATAGGCCTCTTCTCTGAATTCATCCAGTTCACACAACTGTAGTTTCCTTTCCTCACCGGCCTTCTGAAGATCACAATTCAGAACTTTAAGTGCCCAAAAAGATTTATGTTCCAGTTCTACTGGAAGATGACACGCCTTTCCAAAAGCCAACTTGTAAGGAGACATTCCCAAAGGTGTCTTATAAGCTGTCCGGTAAGCCCACAAGGCATCATCCAATTTCATAGACCAATCCTTACGGGATGAACTAACAGATTTTTGTAGAATCCACTTAATCTCCCTGTTAGTGACCTCAGCCTGCCCATTGGTCTGTGGATGATAGGGTAAGGATATCTTATGTCTCACTCCATACTTTTGCAGCAGGGCTTCAAACTGCTTGTTACAAAAGTGAGATCCTCCGTCACTTATGATTGCCCGTGGTACCCCAAACCTAGTGAAAATATTTTTCTTCAAAAATCTCAGCACAACCTTTGCATCATTAGTAGGCGCAGCCACTGCTTCAGCCCATTTAGTCACATAATCTACAGCTACCAAAATATAGAGGTTCGAATGTGAAGAAGGAAATGGCCCCATGAAGTCAATCCCCCATAAATCAAATGGCTCAACCTCCAAGATGTAATTCAAAGGCATCTCAAGCTTACGTGAAAGGTTACCCTGGCGCTGACAGCTATCACATGTGGACACAAATGCATGGCAGTCTTTATGTAGTGTTTTCCAAAAGAAACCTGCCTCCAATACCTTAGCTGCTGTCCTAGCCTGACCAAAATGACCTCCTTCTTCTCTAGAGTGACAATGTAACAGGATGTCTCTAGCTTCCTCCTCAGAAACGCACCGACGAATCATACCATCTGCACAGACCTTGAATAGAAACGGTTCATCCCACAGGTAATGCTTGACCGTGGAGAAAAACTTCTTCTTCTGCTGATATGTCAATTCTGGAGGGATGATACCTTTAGCTAGGAAGTTCGCAATATCAGCATACCAAGGGTCCGTGGAACGACTGATCATGTAGACAAACTCATCAGGAAAATATTCGTTAATCGGCCTGCCATCATCTGGAACTTCCATACGGGATAAGTGATCTGCCACTCCGTTCTGCACTCCAGGTCTGTCCTTAATCTCAATGTCGAATTCCTGCAGAAGTAAAATCCATCTGATCAAACAGGTTTAGCATCAACCTTTCCAAAGAGATACCTGAGAGCGGAATGGTCAGTGTGCACAATGACTTTGCTGCCAATAATGTATGGTCGAAACTTATCACATGCAAAGACAATTGCCAGTAGCTCCTTCTCCGTTGTTGCATAGTTCTTTTGTGCCTCATTCATAGTCTTACTAGCATAGTAGACTATCCTGAACACCTTGTCATGCCTCTGACCCAAAGCTGCTCCTAATGCGTAATCGCTGGCATCACACATTATCTCAAAAGGTAATGACCAATCAGGAGCAACAATAATAGGTGCAGAAACCAATTTAGCCTTGAGCAAATTAAAATCATCTAAGCACTCTTTTGTAAACTCAAATTTAGCATCCTTAATTAACAAATCACAAAGAGGCTTAGAGATCTTGGAGAAATCCTTAACAAAACGCCTATAAAAACCTGTGTGACCAAGAAAACTCCGGACATCTTTTACCGATGATGGTGGAGGCAGCTGCTCTATTACTTCAATCTTTGATTTGTCTACCTCGATCCCTTTCTTAGAAATCTTATGCCGAGCACGATGCCTTCCTGCACCATAAAGTGGCACTTCTCCCAATTGAGCACCAAGTTAGTTTCCTTGCATCTGGCTAAGATTAAATCCAAGTCTCGCAAACATGAAAAGTAGGTCCAAAGAAAGAAAAATCATCCATAAAGATTTCGATGCATTTCTCAATAAAATCAGCAAAGATAGCAGTCATGCATCTTTGAAATGTAGCTGGTGCATTACACAAACCAAAGGGCATGCACCGATAAGCATAAGTACCATATGGACATGTAAAGGTGGTTTTCTCTTGGTCTTCCTTAGCAATTGGAATCTGAAAATAACCGGAGTAACCATCTAAGAAACAGTAATATTCTTGTCCTGCAAGCCTCTCCAGCATCTGGTCAATAAAAGGAAGGGGAAAATGGTCCTTCCTAGTGGCAGCATTTAATTTCCTATAATCAATGCAAGCCCGGTAATAGTACGCTGAGGGATTAATTCACCTTTATCATTAGGCACCACAGTTAAACCTCCTTTCTTAGGTACAACCTGTGTAGGACTTACCCATTCGCTGTCAGAAATTGGATAGATGATACCTGCATCCAAGAGCTTGATAACTTCCTTTTTAACCACCTCTTTCATGTGCGGGTTCAGTCTTCGCTGGGGCTGTCTTGTTGGTTTATCATTCTTCTCAAGGTAAATGCGGTGAGTGCAGAATGTAGGGGCGATGCCTTTGATATCAGCAATGGACCACCCTAATGCCTCTTTGTTTCTCTTTAGAACCTGCAACAAGGCTTCCTCCTGTTCATTAGTTAAACTATTAGAAATAATGACAGGCAAATTATATGGAGGAACTAAGAAAGCATATTTAAGGTGACTAGGGAGAGGGTTAATTTCAAGGGAAGGGGGTGAGTCCACAGAAGGAGTTAGCATCTTTGGAACTCGGTCCAGCGGTTCCTCTTCGAGTCTATGGTTCTTCCTATATGGTCTCCCAGCGGCAAGCTGAAATGCTGCAGCAGAAATATCAGAATCATCATGAACTGTTTCTATGGATTCTACCAAGCACTTCTCCAATGCATTCAGCTCCGTGGGGCTGTAAGAATAGTCCTGCATCAAGGTATCAATACAATCTAAACTAAAACAAACATGGACATCAGAAGGGTGGGTAGTAGCCTTGGTCATATCAAATACAAGCTGGTCATCATGTAACCGAAGTATAATCTTCCCTCCTTCAACATCAATGAGGGTTCTTGTTGTGCGCATGAATCACTAGTAGAAAAAAGATTTTAAATGACGCACTTTAAACCACAGTTAATCGCATAACCGTCATTTAAAAGTTTTAAACCACGGTTATTAGAATAACCGTCACAAAAATTCTTGGCGGGAGATTTTATACCACGGTTCTAGCTGGAACCGTCATATATAGCTTTACGCGTTGCATTTTATACCACGGTTCTTCGTGGAACCGTCATATATAGCTTGACGTGTTGTATTATATACCACGGTTCTGTGTGGAACCGTGGTATATAGCTTGACGCGTTGTATTTTAAACCACGGTTTTGTCAAAACCGTCGTTTTTAGTCGTGGTCAAACAACTTTAAATGACGGTTTCTTGGTAGAACCGTGGTATATAGTCTAAGCGGGAATTCAAATTTTCGGCGAAAATTAACGCAGCTCTTTCTCTTATTATATATATTCTCTTTCACTGTTTTACAACCAATTAACACTATCAAACAAGGAACACATATATGCTCTGCAACTCTTCTTCTTGTTCATCTTCTTCTTCAACTCGTGGTAATTTTTGCAACCCACCGGCGCTCTTCGCCATACTGGAAAACAAGGAACACATGCTGCGCCTCTTCACTGTAATTTTTGCAAACCTAACCGACGAACAAGGACATGCTCTGCGCCTCTTGTTT
The DNA here is from genome assembly GCA_023374045.1 of Limonium bicolor. NCBI lineage: Eukaryota > Viridiplantae > Streptophyta > Magnoliopsida > Caryophyllales > Plumbaginaceae > Limonium > Limonium bicolor. Next base: position 312,793,314 of record CM041777.1, on the reverse strand, counting down.
TCATGGTAATTTTTGCAACCCACACTGGCGAACAAGGAACACATGCTCTGCGCCTCTTCTTCACTGTAATTTTTTGCAACCCTAACCGGCGCACAACTCCGCCCTCTCTCATTCTCTTTCACGGTAATTTTGCAACCTACCGATGAACAAGGAACTTAATGCGACTTCACTCATTATTTAGCAACCCTAATTCACAAACAAGGAACATACATGTTCTGGCCTCTTCATTCTCTTCTGTCTGCGCTCTCTGTTGAGAAATTACGATTGAAGGTGGTGCCGCTAAATCGCCGGCGAACTGGAAAAAAATTCACAGACTATAAACCACGGTTTTATGTATAACCGTGGTTTATTATTGATTTTATACACTATATACCACGCTTTTAAGAATAACCGTCATTTATAACACACTTTATACCACGGTTCTATGCGGAACCGTCATATATAACACACTTTATACCACGGTTCTGACTCCCAACTGTGGTATAAAGTCAATGAAATATCACGGGAGAAGGGGTCTTAAACAACGGTTTCGACCAACCGTGGTTTTTTCACTTACTTTAAACGACGGTTATGAACCGTCATTTATAGCTATTTGTCAATATACGACGCGAGCATAAACCACAGTTCCTAACCGTGGTATATAGGCAAAATAACCTTGGTTAAAAACATTTTCTGCACTAGTGAATGGTCGACCTAAGATAAGTGGTACTACCTTGTCCTCTTCCATGTCTAAGATAACAAAGTCAGCAGGGAAAGCAAAAGTACCAACCGAAACAATTAAATCCCTTACCACCCCTTTAGGTAGGATGATTGACCTATCAGCTAATTGTAGAGTAATTCGGGTAGGTTCACATTCTCCTAAACCAAGCTTCAAATACATTGATAAGGGCATTAGATTAATACTCGCACCTAAGTCACATAAACCCTTACCACAGTTCACATTACCTATTGCGCAAGGTATGACCGGAGTACCTGGATCATCAAGCTTAGGTGGAAGCTTCTTTGAAAGGACGGCTGAGACGCTCTCGGTAAGCTGCACAGTGTCCTTCTCCACTAAGGACCGTCTATTGGACAGGATGTCCTTCATAAACTTCGCATATATCGGCATCTGTTTCAATGCTTCAGAAAAAGGAATGTTAATGGTTAGTTTCTTAAAAATACTTAAGAACTTACCAAATTGCTCATCCAGGTCTCTTTTCTTCAACCGGTTTGGAAAAGGAACCGACGCTTCATCAACTGCGCGGTGTGGAGGTGGGGAAATCTTAGGAGTCTTGCTGATCGCCACCTCCTCTTCAACTGGTTCCTCCTGAGAACCTGCTGATGTAGTTTCTTCATTTCGCTCGACATTAGGAAGAGGGGCCTCAGCTTAGGGACCACTGGGTCAAGCTGTGTACCACTCCTCAACGTGATTTCCTTGGCATGCTCTCTTGGATTCTGCTCTGACTGACTGGGCAAAGAACCCAAAGGACGCTGAGCGAGCTTCTGCGCTATCTGAGATAGCTGAGTCTCGATGTTCCTATTGAATGTCCTTTGATCATTGTTGAAGGTCCTCTGCTCCTGATTGAAAGCTTCCAGCTCATTGAATTTCTTGGTGTTGACAGTGATGAAATCATTCATTCTGGCCAGAACTTCATCCATGCTAGAGGACGCACCAGCACCTGTATTTTGCACTTTCTGATTCTGCAGTGGCTGCTTCTGATAAGAGGAATTATATTGCTGCTGAGGTCTTTGGTTGTAATTGTTGTTACCGCCAGTTTGGTAACGATTCTGCTGCTGAGAATGGTAGCCCGGGTTGCTTTGATTTCTGAAATAATTACCCGGTCTGTTACCAACATAGTTTGCTACCTCTTCTTGCGGTGGAACACACTGGCATATGTTAGAACTTCTACCACAATACTCACATTGAAGGAATGAATCAGTGATAGCCGATGCGTTTGATTTTTCATTCAGTGTGCACATCTTCTCAAATTGCTAAGAAATGTTGTCCATCTTAGCAGCTAAGAGGGTGTTCGAGTCTACCTCATAAATTCCTGCATTCTTCTTGGGGAAGATCTCAGTGGCAGCTCTAGCACCTCCCTATTGGTTAGCTGAATTGGAAAGAGTTTCCAACAACTCCTTTATCCTGGTGATCGGAAGCTCCATAAGACTTCCTCCTGCACAAGTATCAACTAACAGACGACTCTGGGGATCTAGATCCTTATAAAATGATTGCAATACAACTTCTTCTCCCAGACCATGATGTGGCACTCTTCTTACAATTCCCTTGAATCGCTCCCAAGCTTCAGAAAGAGTTTCACCGCTATACTGTTTGAAGTTTGTGATCTCACCTCTCATTGCCAGCATTCGGGACGGTGGAAAGTATTTTGCTAGGAACGCATTTGCTAGCTCGCTCCAAGAAGTGATACTGTTTGGAGATAGGGAGTTCAGCCACTCTACAGCCCTGTCCCTGAGTGAAAAAGGAAACAAAGTTAGCCTGGCTACCTCCTGAGAAGCTGGTGTTGAGCATGCTCCAACCAATCGCAGGAAGGATGTAATGTGAACATTTGGATCTTCAGTGACTACTCCACTGAACTGTGGAGCATTCAGGACCATCGTGACATAATGGGTCTTGAATTGCCATTCTACCCCTTCCGGTAGTGCAGGGATTACTATTGGTGATGCGAGTCCCTCCACATTCGGACGAGTGTAGTCGTTCATCCTTCTTTCTCTGCTGATATCGTCCATAAGATACTCTTCTTCTTGAACAAAGGTATCACCAGGCGAGTCTTTGAGAAACACTTCTAGTTCAACTGGAGACTCCAGTACCAATCCCTGACGACTTCTTCTTGTAAGTCGCTCTATCTTAGGTTCCAGATCAAATTCTGGATTTCCTTCAGAACGAGTTTTAACAATAAACCAAAAATCGGATAACTGATAGTAATGTAGTTGTACAAGTAAACTCAAACGGGTAAAACCAAGATAACACTAGAACCAAAAAATAAGAGACAAATTGCACAAAGCTAAGAAAATGAACAAAATAAAATAAAATAAAATAAAATAAAACAAAACTAAAAAGCAAAAACAAAACAAAATTAAATGAGATAATACCAAAATAAAAATTAAACTAAGCAACCGTGCCTCCACGGCAGCGGCACCAAAAACTTGTTGGGGTAAAACCTAACGGTAAATTGTGCTGGGGGTTTAACCTAACGGCAAGTGAACCGGTCGATTATAGCAAGTTTTAAATCTCCGAGTATTCCCTGAGTATCGAATCCAAGGAGGCAGCGGCTAGTTTAATTTCTAATTTCACACAAAACAAGAATACTATAAAAATAACAGGAAATTGGGGGGTTTTGTATGTGATGGTGAATATTGTAAAGGAGTTCAATGAGCAATAAATAACAGGTAAATAATTGTTTTGATTTTGTTTGATAAGGGAAATTCCAGTTTACTACTTCTCTCTAGGTTTTGCAATTTCTTCCCCTCAGTGATTTCTACAGAATTCAGAATAAAACCCTAGAATAAGGATAACTCGTATTCGGTCTCCCGTTCCACGAATTCTAATTAGCAAAGACCGAATCCTAACTCTCGTTATGAATCCACTATTTACTAATTGCTTTAAGTGTAGTCTAGATTAATGGTCAACTAGTGTTTAGAGGAATTACCATCTCTATACTAACTGGTTCTTTCCCTGTAGTCAATTGATAGCCGCAGTTCTCACTTATAAGCTAACAAACTGATAAACTCATTTAATTGATCAGATTAACAAGTTTAGGAATTCATAAGGGAAAAGAACTTTATTCTAGTGTACTGCAGAAAATCACAAAGGTTCAGAAATAATTATTCTAGAGATACATAGTAAACCGAAATTAAAAATGACTACTCAGCCATGGACAAAATAACAATGCTCAATATAAACAGCATAAGGATAGAGGGATTTAGCAGAAAAACTGATTTTAGAAGCCGTCGCCGATTCTGTAATTTCCACACTCGTCTGAGTCACGTACGACTGTCTTGGGTCGGACGCAGATCCGGACGCGTTCTCCTGGTGCTGTCCGGATCCGGACGTCAATCCGGACGCGGGTATATGAAGCACTGTGAGCAAGGTTATGTCTGTGAGTGAGGGTGAAGAGTTATGGAGGAAAGTTTACTGAATGGAGATGGATGGTTTATCGTGGATGAGAGGATGTATAGAGAGGAAGAGAATGGGTTAGACTCGCAAGTCTGGGACGAATTGAAATGAAGGCTGAAGCTGGGTTTATATAGGCTTAGAAATGAAACAAAGGTTAGTGGAAGTTTGGTGTGCTCGACATTAATTGAGCATGGCTGCTGCTTAATTTAAGGGAAGTATGGGCTTAGGCTGATAATTGCGTGGAAAGCCCGATTATCAGCGCGATTGCATTTTTATTTTTCATCTCTGTGTGACGTCCGGATCTGTGTCCGGATCCGGACGTGACACAGAACTTTTAGATCTGAAACTCGGAATATGTCCGGATCTGTGTCCAGATCCGGACAAGACACATAATTCTCGGAACTGGAATTGGGTCACGTCCGGCTTGCGTCCGGATCCGGGCATGTGATGTCCGGATTTGCGTTCGGCTCTCTTGGTCCGGACGTGACCAATCTTTGCCTCTTTTTCCGGATTTGTTCCCCGTTTGTTGTGTTGCAATCCTTATGATGTAAAATCTTCATTTCTCTGGGTTTTTCCTATATTTAGCATATAAAATGCATCAGTTCATATCAAAACATTAATCTTAGGAAAAACATAGAATAAGTGGGAGACATTGCTTAAATTGTAGCAGATTATAAGGTAATTAAGCCCTTAAAAGCCTATATTTCACACTTATCAGTTGTTTCGTTAATTAAGTAAATTTAATAAAAAAACTAAGGTTTATAAGTTGATATGTAACTTACATAAAAGTTTTGGGGTTAAAATGTAGTTATGGGAAGTATATATGGAAACCGAAAATTTAAAGGATTATTTAGTAATTTATAAAAGTTGGATATTTGAATTGTAATTACCGAAAAGATTTATGTGGTTATTTGGTAAATTACAAAGGTTAATGTGTCCAAAATATAAATACCGAATTTATAAGGTTATTTGGTAACTTATAAAAATTATTGTGTCCAACTTATAATTACAGAAATTAATAAGGTTGGTTTTATAATTTAATAAAGAAAGGAATTAAAACTGGATAATATAATGTAATATGGTATATTATGAAGTATAATATAAAGTTTATAGAATAATTGCGGTTATGATAAAAATAACCAAAAGAGAGTTTATGAAATAATTGTGGATATAATAAAGGTAACCAAATTATATTGGTATATGGGATAAGAGGAAATAACTATGACTATGGATATATAATTAAAGAGATGAAGATATATCATAATATGGGAATTCATTATCACATGTGAATACTACATAAAATAATGAACTGATGGACTACCAAGAACCACTGTTAAATAACAGGGGAAATAAAAGAACATACAGAGTTAGTATACTACAATCGTTAGTTCTACAGTGACAGTACTGTAATATTTAGTGAATAGTTATATTAATATTACCCGGTATTGCATGTATATATAACAGCGTACGGGAAGGAACTATTGAACAGGAATTTGTCAAGCTAGCAGTTACTTGGTGAACGGTATGTTAATTGTGTGGTCTGAATGTCCTAAGGATTTTCCTAAGGTCCAGACGTTGTGTGTTTAATTGTTTAAGAGCGATATCTGGGATTTTATGTATATTATTTGTATACTGTATTGCTCAACACTGTTGCGTTTTAATTATACGCGAACGTTTTTTTGACTGGAAGTTTATACATCTAAACTGGAACAGGACTAACTGACCTTTAGGTATTACTAAACCTAACTGATGGTCAACTATTATAGTCTTAACTCAAGGATTGGTTATTATGTCACTGACAAAAAGGGCTAACTTATAAAGAGAGGAATCCAGACTGTTTCGACTTTCTGGTTGCGCATCGTGATCACTACGAGAGACTTCAATGGGGAGTCACTCAAGGGAATCCATCAGTCACATTTGAGGATGGCGGAGGGCACTGCCGTTGGTGCACAGGTTCGACCGGATCGGTCTTATATTTATCCAGGGCCATAAGGTCAGCTGGTAATGGTTCCATTGGAACCCAGGGGACTATCGTGCATCAATAAGTTATTAAGGGTTGTCTTATCATGACGCCTGAGGTGGAAATTAATTGGGAAAGGTTAAGTGATTGGTTTAAAGGATAAGGGCCAGGTGGCCAACTAACAAGTACAGTTTAATACACGTATCTTGTTTGGATTATTGATGTGTGGTTATTGGTGTTGTGTACTATTGTACATTGATGTTTACAGGTGGGTTGTTATGTGATTGTTTAATGTTTACAGTTATCATTGTTGTTATTGTAACCGGTATCTCATGTAAAGAATCTAATATCAAGATGGCTAAAACGACTTAAGAAATCTAGATGATTTAAGACTACATTTAGCATACCAGCATTTCGATTGCTGAGCCCTTCAATGGGCCAAACATTCCAGGTTATTGAAAAAGACTCAAGCCGGAGTGCGGGACACGGGGGTAGCTGATGTGTTTTTCAACATACACCTTTGGTTTTAATTTGTATTGTATTAAGGAGGTTGTTGTATTCAGTTAGTTGCTCATTTAGTTGGATTTGGTTTGTAATAATTAGAGTGCTCAGTATCTGTTCATCACAGCGTGAGGAGTTGTATTGTTAGAAAGAGTAAGGATGCCTTGTTACTCACAAGGGTGAGTAACGGCGTGTAACACCAAGGTAGACAGTTTTATTTTCCGCTGCGAATTATTATTTATTATGCTACGACATACGACGATATTATAGGTTTAGGATTAGGGGTGTTACAAAAAGTGGTATACTCCGCTCTGATGGAAGATACTGAGCCAAGAACAGTGAGCATAGGAATTTTGGGAAACGGGAAACGTCCGTGAGGATTCGTGACCTAGAAAAATTCTAGGAATATCTTTATTGCTAATAGTTAACTTTCTTGCATGTCTGTGATTGTGTATGTAAAATGGTGTAGCAACCGAGTAGTAATAATAATATACTATAGATGTCGACAAGAGGAAGATCACGTGGAGGCAGCAGTGGACGCGGTGGCGAGACACCGGCGGATGTTCCAGCAGTACTAGGCCTAGCAGCGGCCATGGCAGTCCAGCAACTAAGAGCTCAACTTACGGGAGCCATACCCCACCCGCCGCAGCCCAGGGAAACCAACTGGTTGAAGAGCATTACAGACGCGAGAGTACTGATTTATTTAGGGGAACCGGACCCCGCCGCACTGGAGAAATTCATAGTGGAGCACCAGAGGGCCTTCAAAGCTGTGAAAGTTCCAGAAGACCAGAAAGTCGACATCGCCGCATACAATCAGAAGGACGCAGCTGGCATTTGGTGGCGGTCTGTGGAGGGCCACCGTAGAGCTACACCGGACTTTGGATGGACAGCGTTTGTAGAAGTGTTGCGGGAGAAATTCTACCCCGAACACCTAAAGCAGAGGAAAAGGCAGAAGATCGAGACCTTAATCCAAGGGAGTCAAACAGTTGACCAGTACTACGCACGGTTCACAAGTTTGTTGGACTACATACCAGGAGTCGACTACTCCGACACTGTGAAGATTCAAAAGTTTAGGGGAGGAGGCGCGGGAAGAAAGAAGAGAAAGAGTACTGAAGGAGATGTTGGTGGAGCAACCTCTGGCGGTTACTACAAGAAGGGGAAGAAATTCTTTGAAAAGAAGGAGGGGCGGAAGGATTTCCATGGTCAGAAGACGAAGGAGCAGGTCCCTCGTCTGACCGGCCCAGCTATTGATGCTCAGCCACTGAGATCAGCACCACCTAGAGGCAATAAGCCAACCCAATGTCACTATTACTATAAACACTGTGGAAAGGATCACCCAGGCGTAGATTGCTCAGGAAGGAAGGTGGAGTGGCACTATTGCAGAAAGGAAGGTCACAGGGAGTATGAATGCTTTTCCAATCCAGGGAGCCGAGTATACAAGGGAGCTAGAGGTTCACAGAGAACATCAGCTATTATGGCGGGAGGACCAAGAGGAGGCCAGACGCCGCAGAACAACACCTACACTAGAGGACCGGCAGGATAGCCATCCTCATCCGGGAGTCGGAAGGGAAAGGAGATAGTTCCATGAAGAAATATCCTGTACACAGTGGGAACTTCAGGCGCTGAGGCGAGCGCTCAGCGTGAAACCGGTAAGCCTAGAACTTAAACCAAATGCATAATGCATGAATGTGTGTTTATAATTATTAGTCGATAAGACTTATATGTGATTAGTAAGTATCAAAATTTAGAGAGACCTAACTTAGGTAACCTCTCACCTAATATGATACTTCGACATTTGTTTTCCCTTATCTATGAGACCGAGGTCACCTGATGTAACACCCCCACTATGCACTTAGCAACCATATAAAATCGCAGCAGAATTAAATAACTAACCAAACACTAAACGGATCGGTGTTACACACCGTTAGCCACCCACGTGCCTAACAAGGCAGAATACGTACACATTGTACCGATCTGATGATCAGACACCCGAGCATAAAACCAAACCATAAATACATCATATACAATACCGAGTATTTAATTACATTCCATCACTGTAAACTGACAATATACCGTCACTGTAGTAACAACGGAACCAAAACATAACGCCACGGGAGCACAGGCGCATCCCGGGCCTATCATCCAAAATAACCAAAAGTATGACATGAACTACATCTACAGCCACTCTGCTTCTTCGATCCTCATCCTGCAATATAAATATGGAGCCCCCAGAGGGGGTCAGCAACCTTTGCTGGTATGGTTAACGCGCAGCCCATTTTCTACCGGGATACGCGCAACCATTTGTCATAATGACATGGCCTTGATTTTACACAACAACATATATAGCATAGCGCAGCAACACATACATAGTGAGAACACTTCACTAGTAAACAAACCAAGAAGGTTAGTCAACATGATAAGCCTAGAGAATGGATCACCCTCATGTTAAGCTTGTTACACACACTCATTACCGTTCTATTAGTTGAACGAGTAACTTAACTCAAGATGGATCGGATATAGTGATCCGAACACACCACAAGCACACATATTTCCCACTAGACCGATCATAAGTCAGAATAGGTAAGCTTTGGAGGAAGCTAACGGGAGATCAAACGCCAAATAAAGGAGAACAATCTTAACATTAGAAGAGTCGAATCTGATGCAGATATCTACTCTTATACATACACGCGTGACCGGAGAACCGGATTCCTCACTCCCCAGTCAGCACTTGTTAGAAGTTCAACAGTGGAACTTAATGAACAAATCACAAACAAGTGGTTAAGTCTGGTTAGACACACACAAGGGATATGGGTCACATCTTAACAACACAAAAATATCAACAACTATAAACTCATTACATGACTTAAGTCTTACAAGGTCGTAAACACACAGAAAAACAAACAACACACAAGCCGGTGTAAACCGGTAGGCAACAAACTGCAAGAAAACCATACCTTGGTCCCTGCTGTGATTGTTTCCCTCCGTCGGAGAATCCTATACACATTTAGTAACGTCGGTTAATTAATGTACTAGACCTTAATTGATTTGTTACTTCACATTTCTAGTTTATTTTGTTTTCACACTTTGTTATAACTTTTCACCCTTTTAATTGTCATTATAACTCACCAAACATGTCTTAAACAACCTCATATCATCATTACTAACTAATCACCATTTTTAGACAACGTTTTCTAACCTTAAACAAAATTTTTGGTCAAAACAGTGGCATGTCCGAGCTTGTGTCCGAGTTTCCAAAGTTCGGACACAGGTCGAGACTCAAAGGGGTGAAACCAGACGTATGTCCGAACATGTGTCCGAGCTTTCAAAGTTCGGACATAGGCCGAGGAAAAATCGAAGGAAAAATTTCAAGTGTCCGAACATGTGTCCGAGCTTCCCTAAGTTCGGACACAAGTCGAGGCAAAAACCAGAGAAAAGAGATGGGTGTGTCCGAACATCAAAGGTCGGACAGAAGTTCGGACACTGGTCGAAACTCAGAAAATTTAAACGCAACAGGGCATGTCCGAGCTTCCAAATTCGGACGGAAGTTCGGACGTGCCAGAAAACTCATCTTCTATATCCTTAAACACTTACTCATTACTTACCAAAATCCCCATCACTTATATTGTTTTCTCCTTAGGTTTCTAAGTGGTGTTTCATACCTATATTTGCCATTATGCCAAAGTATTTCCTCTCCATTACAACATCATCTCCCAAGCATCTTTTCTTACAAACCAAATTTCCTTATGCCATTCTTGAAATCCCTTTACAAGTTCATACTTTCTCCTAGTTTACCAAAGTTTGCATAAGTCTCAACACACTCCAAAATGACTTTGGTGTATTCCAAAAACACTCATTTGATCTCTACAATCTCTAAGATAATGCCTAAGTTCTTTTTGCACTCTAAAAACACCTTAATACATGTTTCTTTCACTAGTAGAACACTTAATCATTCTACACACTTCCTAACTCACCAAAACTCATTTTAAACACCTAAAACTTCTTATACATTATCTAAATTTCGACATGGGTTCTCCTAGCATCTTGTTACACCAAAACACAAAGTTTTCACATTAAACATTCAAGAACACTTAAATCCATCAAGAGCATTCTTATACACAAAACTTCACCAACCTTACACTACATCACAATATAGTGCACTATTTAAATTGCTTGGCACTTAGGCCCTTAAATAACATGGCTCCTAGGCCCTTAAGATGCATAAACCATAAACACTGAATTTCCCACATTATATTTGCCTTTGACCTGCAAATACATACAACAACACATATGCCCTTTAATAGTCTCCTTGAGAACATTTTACTAAGTCATTCACCATTGGCTCTTAGGTAATTTTAACAAGCAACATAAGCTCGTTTATCCTAAGACATCATAAGCTACATTAGGTTAGCATATTTACCTCTTTTCCTCACAAGTTTCTCACTTATTTTCTCCTTGCTCTTCCTTGATTAAAACCAGCAAGACTTTGGTTTGCTTGTCAAGTTTTAAATAATATACAAGCAAGGTAATGAGTTTTCAAGCTTTATGCTTCATATCATTATAAACCCTAGTTACATATATTGTCTTAGAACATTAAGATAGTTGTTTTACCTTGGTAATGAAAGAGAGTTTGAATGAGTAGCAAGAGAAGACTCCACCAAGCCCTTTGGAGATTGAAATGAAGCTAGAACAAGCAAGGTAAAGACACCATTAATGGTGATTTTCGGTGAACATAAAAACATGGAGGAAATGTTATTTTTCTTTGAGTTTCCTTACCAAGAAGCAAAGGAGAACAATAATATGTGAAAAGATGAGCTCAAGCTCCTCCCATGGGGATTCCTCTTGGCACCGAAATGGAGCTCTTGAAGTTTTAAAAGGATGAAGTTGAAGAGCTTGGCAAGACAATGAGAATGGTGGTCTTGGTTTTTGATTTGGCAAAGGGAGCTAGGAATTACAAGAGATTAAAGGTGGTGAATGGTTGTGTGCTGTTGCAACCGTAGAAGAGAGCAAGAAGGAAGGTAGAAGACTTGGGAAATGAAGAGAAATGAGAGAATGAAGATAAGTTTGATAGTTTAGATATTTAAGTAGTAAAGCAAATAGTACTTTCTACTTTATTACTTTACTTAGCTTATTTTTTGTTTAAGTGTGGTGATTCATCAAGAAAAACCGGCCCCCATATTAATAAGGGGATTTTAGTCTTTGTTGACCAATTGTCTCACTTATATTGGCATATGTTATAAACTTGCTTAATTTGGTTACTATTCACAAAACAAGGCACATATTTGTGAAATTTTTGATTTCCCATTGATTTAGACTTCCTAATGTGATACTAAGTAGTACACATGTTAATTAAAGAGTAATGATGGACATTTAGCCATTCAAAACTCATTTACATGACGATTTTTCAAAAATGTGTTTTAAGACTCCTTAAAGCACATTTTGTGTTTTAACTTGTTTTCAAGCTTGGTTTTCTTTGGTAACTGGTTTAATATGTTCATTAGTATATAAATAAAGTCTTGGTATGCTTATTAGGTCTTAACCAAACTCATCCCAAGCTTAGAGCACATTTTTGCCCATATTGACCTTAAGGTATTTAATTGTGTTTTCTATGGTTTAAATTGTTTACTAATGTTTCTTAGACTCATTTTAGTCTTAATATACTGTATTTTAATGTTTAAATAACATATAAGGGTTTGGGGTAGTTCAATCTACCCCCCTTAAAAGAACTTTGTCCCCAAAGTTCATACTTCCCACATATCCTATATATTAAAACACGGGGAATACTTATACAACAATACTTCCATAACAACATTAACAACATACTTACATAGAACCGGACACAAGGTCCAAACAACATAACATCATTCAGACACAACGGTCTGTAACATAACAAGGTAACAACATAACAACATAACATAGATGATGTATTTAAATACATGTCGTACACACATAACCGAAACGGCTCTACCCCCCTTAAAATAGGGGTACGCCTCGTATCCTATACATACAAAACTAAGAAGTAAACAACGACGGGTACTTCGCCTTCATCTTATCTTCCAGTTCCCAAGTGGCCTCCTCAACGTCCTAGTTAGACCAGAGAACCTTCACCAGTCTCACAGACTTATGGCGAGTGTCTCGAGTCTTAGTGTCCAGAATCCATACGGGAGTCTCCACTGATCGCATGGTCGGCTCTAAAGTTAGCCTCTCAGGCTGAAGTACATGAGATGGATGAGACATATATTTCTTCAACTGGGACACATGAAATACATCATGTACCTTGCCCAGCTCGGCGGGTAGATCTAATTTGTAAGCTACCGGGCCTATCCGCTCCGTCACAACATAAGGCCCCACATATTTCGGGCTCAACTTGCCTTTCTGCCAAAACGAAACACTCCCTTCATGGGGGATACTCTAAGAAATACCTGATCGCCCACGGCGAACTCCAGGTCACGTCTGCGCACATCGGCGTATGATTTCTGTCTATCCTGAGCTGCCTTCATGTTAGCCCGGATCTGGCGTACTTCTGACTGTACTTGCTCCAGATACTCTGGTCCTATAATGACCGTCTCACTCGACTCATCCCAGCATAATGGCGTGCGGCATGGTCTACCGTATAAAGCCTGGAAGGGAGACATCTTGATCGAAGCATGGTAACTGTTGTTGTAGCTAAACTCGATCAGATGTAACTTGTCAATCCAGCTGGTCTGAAAGTCAAGTGCACATGCACGTAACATATCCTCGAGTGTCTGGATGGTACGCTCACTCTGACCATCAGTCTGCGGGTGGAACGCCGTACTTAGCTTCAGCTCGGTACCAAGCGCTTCCCGTGTGGATTTCCAGTACCTCGAGAGGAATCTGGTATCCCTGTCAGACACAATCGTTTTCGGTACCCCATGATGTCTTACAATCTCTCTATCAAAGAGTTCTGCAAGCTTTGCCACTTTCCAGGTGTCCTTCATCGGTATGAATCTAGCCACCTTGGTCAGTCGGTCAACAACAACCCAAATCATATTCAGACCTCCCCTTGTAGGCAGAAGCCCTACTACGAAGTCCATAGAAATGTCATGGAACTTCCACTCAGGCACTGGCATTGGCTGTACCATACCACCAGGCCGTCGGTGCTCAAACTTGACCTTCTGACAAGTGAGACACCTCAATACATAATCATTTACATCCTTTTTCATGCCTGTCCACCAAAAATATCTTTTCATACCCTTATACATTTTTGAAGCTCCGGGGTGAATCGAAGTCGTAGAACAATGAGATTCACTCAGTATGCGCTCCTTCAGCTCAGCGCTACTCCTCAGAATACACAGTCGGCCATTAAGCCTAATCAGGTCATCATCGTGGAGTCGGAAGTCGTACTACTGACCCTCGAATGTGCCATTAATAAGCTTCTGCCTGATCTCCAACATATACTGATCCGACATCTGAGCACTCCGCACCTCTTCAACCAAGCTAGAATGAGAGACTAGCGAATGGAGAGAGTGTGCTCGGCGACTCAGTGTGTCAGCTACCACATTTGCTTTTCCCTTTTGTACTGTAAATTGATGTCGTAGTCGTTTAAGAACTCGACCCACCTTCTTTGTCTCATGTTCAACTCCTTCTGAGTGAACAAGTACTTCAAACTTTTGTGATCAGAATAAATTGTCACGCTTACCCCATACAAATAATGCCGCCATATCTTCAAAGCAAAGACTATGGCTCCCAGTTCTAAGTCGTGGGTAGGGTAGTTCTCTTCGTGCTTCTTCAGCTGTCAGGAGGCGTACGCTACGACCTTCCCGTGTTGCATCAATACACAACCCATACCTCTGCCTGATGCGTCGCAATAAACCTCAAAACCATCTGGACCATCTGGTATAGTCAGGACTGGTGCAGATGTCAGAGCATCCATGAGGCTCTGGAAAGAACTCTCACAGTCAACTGTCCACTCGAATGGAGCATCCTTTTTCATCAAGGAAGTCATCGGCTTCGAGACACTGGATAAGTCCTTCACAAACCTCCTATAATATCCTGCCAGACCGAGGAAGCTCCGTATGTCGGTAACTGTCTTCGGCCTAGGCCAGGTGCGTACTGCATCTATCTTTGTCGGATCAACAACGATCCCGGCCTCAGAAATCACATGTCCAAGGAAGGATACTTGGTTCAACCAAAACTCACACTTTGAAAATTTAGCATACAACTGATTCTTTCTCAATGTTTGCAACACACTTCTCAGGTGGCTTTCGTGCTCACCCTTCAATTTTGAATACACAAGAATATCGTCGATGAAGACTACCACTGACTTGTCCAACTGATCTTGGAACAAGCGGTTCATTAAGTCCATAAACTTGGCTGGTGCATTGGATAAATCAAACTGCATAACCGTAAACTCATAATGTCCATATCTGGTTCTGAATGCGGTTTTCCCAATGTCACTCTCACGGATGGCAATCTGATGGTATCCGGATCGTAGATCTATTTTGGAGAATACTGATGCTCCTTTCAACTGATCAAATAAGTCGTCGATGCGTGGTAAAGGATAACGGTTCTTCACCGTAACTGCATTCAGCTCTCGATAGTCAATACACAGGCGGAGACTACCGTCCTTCTTCTTCACGAAGAGGACCGGCGCTCCCCATGGTGAAACGCTAGGGCGGATAAATCCCTTGTCAAATAGGTCTCTCAGCTGCTCCTTGAGCTCTGTCATCTCTGCTGGAGCCATACGATAGGGCGCCTTCGCAATTGGTCCGGTGCCCGGAACCAAATCAATCTCAAACTCAACTCCCCGTGCTGGCGGCATGCCCGGCAGTTCCTTAGGAAATACATCAGGAAACTCCGACACTACCGGCACATCTAGGCTAAACTCTGGGTCTCTCTCTAAGTCCTGGACATAACAGAGGTATACATCATTCCCTCATCGTAATTCACGATACAATGCCATGGCGGTGATGATCTGAGTCGAAGGCTCCCTGGGCCTCTGGCGGTAAGATATAGTAACCCCAGACAGACTCCGAAGAAGCAGACGATGCTCGGCACACAGGATTCTGCCCTTGTACCGCTCCAACCAGTTCATCCCGACAATCACATCAAAACCAAGTCCGTCGAACTCTATCAAGTCGATCGGAAACTCTTCATCTCGGATTCGTACAACAGCATCTCGGTGGTAGCGGGTACACCTGATCTGCTCTTTCAACGGGAGAGTGACTAGAAAGTCTGGCATCTCTTCACCGTCTAACCCTAGCCTCTTCGCAAAAGATAGTGAGATAAATGTATGTGAGGCTCCGGAGTCTAACAAGATCGAAGCGTCCACGCCATTGACTGGAAAGGTACCGGTGAGGATGGTGCCGCTCTTGCCGGCTTCTGCCTCATTGCAGACACTCAGTATACCTCCCGTTCCGAGTGCACAGCCTAATTCATTGGCAAATTTATAAGTATTTGGTAATAACACGGTTGATACTTCGAACAACTCCACTTATTCATTAACACTTCTTCCACATCACAAGTCGGTTACATTGTAAACTTAGCTAAATATAGCATTCTTAACATACAACTGGCTTAACACATTACATGATTACACAAGGCTTTGAAACTGCCTGAAGGTCAAATTCAAACGTCCGGGTTTCATGTGTGTGACATTGATCACTGTCGAAGGTGCGGTATTCAGCTTGATCTTCTTGATACCATGATATAGCATCCTTGACTGCCCACCCATGATTAACACATCTCTTGATTTCGACACTAACTTCTTTGCGAGATCAGCACGCTTCTGCTCGCCATACACAAACACTGCGGTATCACCAATGGACCAAGACACCACGGGTACTCCTTTACTTAGAGACTCGGGTGACTCGTCCTTATCTTGGTGTAAACCTAACCGTCCACCTTTCTGGTAGAAGTTCACAATACATAAATCTGCTTTCACACTAGGTATTGAATCCGATTCAACTTGCTGAGCAATTCCCACGGCGTGGTTAACGATCGCAAGGAACTCCTCAGGTATCATCGGTACAATTGCTCCGTCTTCAGCTTGCACATCTTGATATGTCTTGGTGTAAGGATTCCAGTCCTTACCCATGCACATCATTTTCAACTTCATTTTTGACCCGCTCGGGTACTCCGGTGTGTAAAAACCTCCAGGTGCTGCTCTTATACCGTTGCATCATCGGATAATGTGGATTTGTGCTTCCGGTGTCAGGTATCCACTTAAGAGTATCATACCTGGTTGGATGACCTAACATCGCTCCATTGGAAAGTCGGTGATGCTGATGGTGGTTTCTTCAGGGTATGGTGTGGGTGGGATTGGATAGAAAATATTGAAGGTTCCTAAGTTTTCAAATTACCTAATTTAGGTGACTTTCACATTATACTTTAATTCTTTACTCACATGGTAGTACACTTAGACTCACTAACACACATGCATGAAATGCGGTATGCAATCACTTATTTCATTTAACAGTTTAGGCAGTACCTGGTCTTGAAGAGGGTCCTGGTGCCTCAGACCGGTCCACCACATTCAGGGCGGCCTTGCCGAATCCTGCCCCTTTCCCCTTCTGGGAATCAGTGTTCCTCTGATCGGTAGGTGGCTGATTAGTCGTCTTCGGGCCATCGGTGGTCGCGGCGGCCTTACCCTTCCACTGCCCCTTGGGCTTATTGTTTCTGCTGTTGGGGTTCCGGTAGCACTCATAGTCACGGTGACGCCACTTCTCGCAGTAGCAACACTGCACGTCATTTCCTTTGTAGTCTTTGTCGGGGTGCTCTCCGTTACACCACTTACAGTAGTAGTGGCGCTCCGGTCCAGAACCCGTGCTGGCTGCTATCACAATACACAATCAATACTTACTTCCTATCTTAACAACATACACTTCAACTTGACACACATGATTAAGTAATTACCCTTAGGCGGGTAAGAGTGTAGGGGTTTTGCCGCATATGCGTATGTGAGCTTCAGTGGCTCCTCAGCTGTGGTGGTCTGGGCTTGGCCCTTGTCACCCTGGTGCTGACTCTTTTGGGGCTGGGGGTAAGGCTTCTTTTTCTTTCCTCCCCCGTACCCCTGCAGACTCTGGCCCTCGCTCATGGCTTTGCGCTTGTGCGCATTCTCCTCGTCCCTCAGACGGACGGTAATCTCAACCTTAGCAGCGGCATGATAGCACTCATGGATTTAGGATGTCAGTCATGCCCCATAAAACAAACTCACAACTCACATTAACATTCACTTACGGTATAAACTGATTCACATCACGGTATTTTAATTACCTGCAAGGTAGTATACTCAGCTGGCCCCATCCCGTAGCGAAGACGGTGGCTGAGACCGTTGTAGAAACGATTCACCAGCACCCGGTTCGAGTATCCCAGGTCCGGTAACAGGTGGATAAGGCCGGTGAAAGCGGTGTAGTAGTCATCAACTGACATCTTATCCCCCTGCCTCAGGCTATCCAGCTCTAGGCGCTTGGCCTCTTGTACATGCACAGGATAATACTTGGCTCGCAGCAGAGCCGTATACTCTCTCCAACCAAACTGAGGATCCGCCATCCGGTCCTCTCTCACAAGCTTCCACCAACTTTGTGCCGAACCCTTCAAGTAGTAAGCGGCAAGACGGACCTTGGCCCCAGCAGGCACATCCAAGGTCTCATAGGCGGTCTCCAGCTCGGAGATATACGCCTCCAGCTTACGAGGGTCGGTCTCCCCATTAAACGACGGGGGTCTCAAATCAGCCAACGCCTTAACCTAGTTGGTCTCCCGTGGCAGTGGCGGTGGTGGTTAAACTTCGGGTTGTTGCCCCTGCTGAATCACAGCTATTAATTGTGGGACCATCTGGGCTACGGCGGCCGCTACAGCATCGGCCATGACTTGTGCCGTAGGGTTCTCTCCCTGGTTCCCGGTATCACCAATGCTGCGCCCGCGGCCTCTACCATATGATCTTCCTGACATCTGAATTCACACGAATATACATTAACTATGCTTGCACACTTATCGGTCCAACGGTTGTAACGCCTTCCCGATTGTAAGGTATTTCCACACTTAATTAGTGGTTAACCTATCCAAAACTATTCACTTAATAACTATAGCTAGGTTTCCTAACTCGGTATGTCCCTAAGCTCGGTATTCTAGTCATCAGAGCGATACTTCGCTCTGATACCACTTTTTGTAACACCCCTACTACGCACTTAGCAACCATATAAAATCGCAGCGGAATTAAATAACTAACTAAACACTAAACGGGTCGGTGTTACACGCCGTTAGCCACCCACGTGGCTAACAAGGCAGAATACGTACACATTGTACCGGCCTGATGATCAGACTCCCGAGCATAGAACCAAACCATAAATACATCATATACAATACCGAGTATTTAATTACATTCCATCACTGTAAACTAACAATATACCGTCACTGTAGTAACAACGGAACCAAAACATAACGCCACGGGAGCACAGGCGCATCCCGGGCCTATCATCCAAAATAACCAAAAGTATGACATGAACTACATCTACAGCCACTCTGCTTCTTCGATCCTCATCCTGCAATATAAATATGGAGCCCCCAGAGGGGGTCAGCAACCTTTGCTGGTATGGTTAACGTGCAGCCCATCGGCTACCGGGATACGTGCAACCATTTGTCATAATAACATGGCATTGATTTTACACAACATATATAGCATAGCGCAGCAACACATACATAGTGAGAACACTTCACTAGTAAACAAACCAAGAAGGTTAGTCAACATGATAAGCCTAGAGAATGGATCACCCTCATGTTAAGCTTGTTACACACACTCATTACCGTTCTGTTAGTCGAACGAGTAACAGTGATCCGAACACACCACAAACACACATATTTCCCACTAGACCGATCATAAGTCAGAATAGGTAAGCTTTGGAGGAAGCTAACGGGAGATCGAACGCCAAATAAAGGAGAACAATCTTAACATTAGAAGAGTCGAATCTGATGCAGATATCTACTCTTATACATACACGCATGACCGGAGAACCAGATTCCTCACTCCCCAATTAGCACTTGTTAGAAGTTCAACAGTGGAACTTAATGAACAAATCACAAACAAGTGGTTAAGTCTGGTTAGACACACACAAGGGATATGGGTCACATCTTAACAACACAAAAATATCAACAACTGTAAACTCATTACATGACTTAAGTCTTACAAGGTCGTAAACACACAGAAAAACAAACAACACACAAGCCGGTGTAAACCGGTAGGCAACAGACTGCAAGAAAACCATACCTTGGTCCCTGTTGTGATTGTTTCCCTCCGTCGGAGAATCCTATACACATTTAGTAACGTCGGTTAATTAATGTACTAGACCTTAATTGATTTGTTACTTCACATTTCTAGTTTATTTTGTTTTCACACTTTGTTATAACTTTTCACCCTTTTAATTGTCATTATAACTCACCAAACATGTCTTAAACAACCTCATATCATCATTACTAACTAATCACCATTTTTAGACAACGTTTTCTAACCTTAAACAAAATTTTTGGGCAAAACAGTGGCATGTCCGAGCTTGTGTCCGAGTTTCCAAAGTTCGGACACAGGTCGAGACTCAAAGGGGTGAAACCAGACGTATGTCCGAACATGTGTCCGAGCTTTCCAAGTTCGGACATAGGCTGAGGAAAAATCGAAGGAAAAATTTCAAGTGTCCGAACATGTGTCCGAGCTTCCCTAAGTTCGGACACAAGTCGAGGCAAAAACCAGAGAAAAGAGACAGGTGTGTCCGAACATCAAAGGCCGGACAGAAGTTCGGACACTGGTCGAAACTCAGAAAATTTAAACGCAACAGGGCATGTCCGAGCTTCCAAATTCGGACGGAAGTTCGGACGTGCCAGAAAACTCATCTTCTATATCCTTAAACACTTACTCATTACTTACCAAAATCCCCATCACTTATATTGTTTTCTCCTTAGGTTTCTAAGTGGTGTTTCATACCTATAATTACCATTATGCCAAAGTATTTCCTCTCCATTACAACATCATCTCCCAAGCATCTTTTCTTACAAACCAAATTTCCTTATGCCATTCTTGAAATCCCTTTACAAGTTCATACTTTCTCCTAGTTTACCAAAGTTTGCATAAGTCTCAACACACTCCAAAATGACTTTGGTGTAATCCAAAAACACTCATTTGATCTCTACAATCTCTAAGATAATGCCTAAGTTCTTTTTGCACTCTAAAAACACCTTAATACATGTTTCTTTCACTAGTAGAACACTTAATCATTCTACACACTTCCTAACTCACCAAAACTCATTTTAAACACCTAAAACTTCTTATACATTATCTAAATTTCGACATGGGTTCTCCTAGCATCTTGTTACACCAAAACACAAAGTTTTCACCATTAAACATTCAAGAACACTTAAATCCATCAAGAGCATTCTTATACACAAAACTTCACCAACCTTACACTACATCACAATATAGTGTATTATTTAAATTGCTTGGCACTTAGGCCCTTAAATAACATGGCTCCTAGGCCCTTAAGATGCATAAACCATAAACACTGAATTTCCCACATTATATTTGCCTTTGACCTGCAAATACATACAACAACACATATGCCCTATAATAGTCTCCTTGAGAACATTTTACTAAGTCATTCACCATTGGCTTCTTAGGTAATTTTAACAAGCAACATAAGCTCGTTTATCCTAAGACATCATAAGCTACATTAGGTTAGCATATTTACCTCTTTTCCTCACAAGTTTCTCACTTATTTTCTCCTTGCTCTTCCTTGATTAAAACCGGCAAGACTTTGGTTTGCTTGTCAAGTTTCTAAATAATATACAAGCAAGGTAATGAGTTTTCAAGCTTTATGCTTCATCTCATTATAAACCCTAGTTACATATATTGTCTTAGAACATTAAGATAGTTGTTTTACCTTGGTAATAAAACAGAGTTTGAATGAGTAGCAAGAGAAGACTCCACCAAGCCCTTTGGAGATTGAAATGAAGCTAGAACAAGCAAGGTAAAGACACCATTAATGGTGATTTTCGGTGAACATAAAAACATGGAGGAAATGTTATTTTTCTTTGAGTTTCCTTACCTAGAAGCAAAGGAGAACAATAATATGTGAAAAGATGAGCTCAAGCTCCTCCCATGGGGATTCCTCTTGGCACCGAAATGGAGCTCTTGAAGTTTTGAAAGGATGAAGTTGAAGAGCTTGGCAAGACAAAGAGAATGGTGGTCTTGGTTTTTGATTTGGCAAAGGGAGCTAGGAATTACAAGAAATTGAAGGTGGTGAATGGTTGTGTGCTGTTGCAACCGTAGAAGAGAGCAAGAAGGAAGGTAGAAGACGTGGGAAATGAAGAGAAATGAGAGAATGAAGATAAGTTTGATAGTTTAGATATTTAAGTAGTAAAGCAAATAGTACTTTCTACTTTATTACTTTACTTAGCTTATTTTTTTGTTTAAGTGTGGTGAGTCATCAAGAAAACCGGCCCCCATATTATAATAAGGGGTATTTTAGTCTTTGTTGACCAATTGTCTCACTTATATTGACATATGTTATAAACTTGCTTAATTTGGTTACTATTCACAAAACAAGGCACATATTTGTGAAATTTTTGATTTCCCATTGATTTAGACTTCCTAATGTAATACTAAGTAGTACACATGTTAATTAAAGAGTAATGATGGACATTTAGCCATTCAAAACTCATTTACAAGACTATTTTTCAAAAATGTGCTTTAAGACTCCTTAAAGCACATTTTGTGTTTTAACTTGTTCTCAAGCTAACTTCTAGGTTATGGCCACATTGCCATCTGGAAGGAAAGATCGACTTCCATGTCTTTCTTTATGAATTCAAACCCAATATATTAAAAGGGAACCTACCTATAAACATGGTAGAATATAAAGAGTAGAAACATTATACTAATACTCACATGAGTTGATTCAAACCGTAAGAGCATGTCCTATTGAGAGGAAACTATACCTGGTTAGACACCTTAGCGGTAACCCTATTGTGGTATACCTGATGAATAGATGATAATAATCGTGTATATACTACCGACAATTGGTGAATCAATAATATCAAGAAATCTTTCTATAATATACATAAGATGAATGGCTCGACCATAGCTCATACTTTACATTGAAAATAAAAACTGAATATGGTGACAGTAAACTCAAATACCAGAATCACTTGATGATAACCTGAAGATCAAAGAGAGAGATTTTAAGTATGCTCAATATTAATACAAACCCGAACGCCGACGATTACAACTGCAAGAGGCGATTAATGGAAGTGTGTTATACACAATAGTTTAAACAAGCCAAGAGATAATATTGGCAACGTACAAATAGTAGGTCACCTTCACCCATACACACGGGATTCAAACAAAAAGCATACTAATGCAATATGGAACATACCAGAGAATTCATAGATTCTTGAGGGCTATCCCTCGTAGGACAGAAGTCATATGCTAATGTCCGTAGGAGAGACCTCGAGCTCGCAGTAGGCGGTCGAGTCTTCCTTAGAGTTTCACCTATGAAGGGAATTTTTAGACTTGGGCAGAAGGGCAAGCTTAGCCGAAGTATGTAGGACCGTACCTTATTACGGAGCGAGTAGGCCCATTAGCTTACATATTAGGTTTACCTATTGAGCTTGGGAGAGTGCACAATGTGTTTCACATTTCTTAGCTAAAGTAGTATGTGCGTCACCCGTCACATACCTTAGAGCCCGAGACACTCGAGCTAGATCCTACACTTACATATGAGGAGACCCCAGTTCGCATTTTAGTCTCCAAAACTAGAGACACCAGGAACAAGACCGTTAGAATGGTCAAGGTTCTTTGGTCAAACCATGACATTGAGGAGACGACATGGGAGTTAGAAGACCCCATGCGAGACAAGTATCCAGCAAATTTCTCTTAGTTTTGTGTATACTTGTGGGGGTACGTGGGCGTAACCCTTTTTAAGGGGGGTAGAGCACCACATGCAACTTGCATATCTGCAGTCCATACTAGTTTTGTATTAGGTTGGTTGTGTTTGTTTGTTGCGCATGTGTGCAATTGGTTGAATGGTAATGGATGTGCTCTATGTAACACTTGGTTAATGATATGTCCTATGTGACACTGGTTGGTTATGGTTGTGTTCTATGTAACACTTGATATTTATGTGTTCTATGTAACACTTGGTTGATTAATAAAAGTACACTTATTTACTAGCAGTATATTTATTCTTACAATCACACAAGAGATTCACTGCCAAGGGTTTACGCCTCTGCACTCTGTAGGACTGAGTGTTTTGGTATTGCACTTGTGCAGTGATGACCGAGTGGGATAGCTAGGAAGTTGAGACACTTATTTGCTTTACAGTATTTACCAAGTTATTTGTGCTACGGTTATATTGAATGTCATGAGTAAGGATATGTATGTAACACCCCGTCCTAAGCCAACTGTGGTTACCGTAAACTTAACAAATAATGCATAACCATCGCAGCGGAAATAAACCAACACCAGGACCTTGCCACGGTCTGATCAACAAGAAATACCGTTTCTTAAATATTTACAACCGAATATCCAAAATACATACACCAACCGAGTTATAAGTATCTCCAAAACCACATAACATTTCTCAAGTTTAACTATCAACAGACGGGTGCACAGGCGCAACCCGTACTCAAAATAAAGTCCCACCTAGGGCTACCCGCTCCTACTCTCGTGGTGTGACTTCATGGGCTGCTTACCTGCAAGTGTAAAAACAGCCCCCAAAGGGGGTCAGCACGAATGCTGGTACGACCCTCTCGCGGCCCCCAAGCTAACGGGGCTACGACGACTAATTGTCGATAGCATGGAAGTTGATTAGAATCACAATTCTAATATGAACGCAGTAAATTAACAAACCACAAATGAACATACATAGTTCACACACAATTGAACGTCTCAGGCGTTCCCTTAACAAGTGAGTTAGATCTTAACTCCTTAGATCCACATTCTCCTTAATCTTATATTTGCCAACCGTTCTACTATTAGACTGGTTAGCCCTTAATTGGTTGCTTATTTTTGTAGAGCTTGGTTAACCCTAGCCGGTAGCAGTGCACTCACCAGCAATAAGCAACCTTTCTTAGTTTGTTGGGGATGTAGGCTTGATCCCCCCACACCATCCTTAATGTGCCTCCCACCTCAAACAGAAGTCCGGGTGGTCGGGTCAGTTTGTCACCCTAGGCGACGAGTCCGAGGACAAGTCTTATTTGGAAGTCGGATCTGATTCAGATACCGACCTCCCCCAATACACATGTGCCGCTACCATTCCGGATTCCTCACTCCCACCCCAAGTTACGGTTAGTGAAAGTCTTAAATATCATGTGTTAGTTAAACCTTGACGGGTATTAACCAACAATCACCAATGTACAATTCCTCTCCTTAACTCAATAAGTACTAAGCTTAGTTAGTAGCAAGTCTCAAGTTTCGTGGGTTAGTGTAAGAAGACACAAACACAACGAGTCAAGTATATCCGGTTGCATGTTTTATCTTAACTTAGTCATAGCAAGTAAACAGATAGCACACAAGCCGAGGGACACCTCGTTAGCAAGCAGGTCACAAGAAAGACTGTACCGTTCACCGTCGACTGTCATTTGTTTAACCTTCTCTGGGGTCCCAATTCACAAACCTAAAACATTTATTCATTTTTAGGCCATTAGTTATTTGCACCTTACTTAGCTCTCTCTTAGTCCCTAAAGTTTCCCATTCAATACCCTCTTAAGTCCTTATCACTTAACCTTATAAACTTAACTTTAAACATTAAGGTTTATACTTAACTTAACTTAATTCCTTAGGTCCTTAAGTTCCTAATCGTCATTACCCTACCAATGGCATACCTTATTACCAATTAACATCTTTAGAATTTAAAATTTCTTTTTTTTTATGTTCTTGGCTCGACCGACCGTACCGACCGGCCTTACCCAAGGTCGGTCCATTCCAGGACATATTACCGTTTGAAAATTTTACCCCGACCGACCTTGCAAGTCCGGTCCCCAAGGTCGGTCCATTCCGGAGAGTTTTCCCCGTTGAAAATTTAGGCCCGACCGACCTTGTCAAGGTCGGTCCCAAACTCGGTCGGTTCCAGAGACTAATCCTCGTACAAAATTTAGACACGACCAACCTTGTAAGTCCGGTCCCAAGGTCGGTCCATTCCAGAGACTCAATTCGTACACAAAATACAAGCCCGACCGACCTTGCAAGTCTGGTCCCCAAGGTCGGTCCATTCCAGGAACTCTTTCCGGTAGTGTAAATTGGGCTCGACCGACCTTGCAGGTCCGGTCCCTAAGGTCAGTCGGCTCCAGACCTTTGTTTCTAAATTCCCATTTGACTCCAAGCTTCACCCCATATACCCTAGTATGTTCTAACCTCATTTGGGCACCTCAAACTCACCTTTAGCCTCCCATTAAACTCATTAAATCAACCACCAATATCCACCTTAATCATTATGCATTTTTCTTATAATAATGCCAACACTCGTAATGTTTTTCACTAGGCTTCTAAGTAGTGGTTCATACCTATTATAACCACTATGCCAAAATGTTTCCTCACCACTATAACATCATCTCCCAAGCATCTTTCACCATCTAAAATTCCTTTATGCAACTACTTAAAGTTCCTTCACAAGTCATGCCTCCTTCTTCCAACACATTATTTCCTTCCTACTTGTTTACCTATATTTGCCTAAGTCCTAAATACATAAGTGTATCCCAAAACACTCATTGGGTTCCTAATCCTTCCATGATAATGCCTAAGTCACCCTAGTTCTCAAGAACACCTTAAACTCGCTCTTTTTCATCAAAACAACTCCTAGAGTTTCTTAGTACTTCCTTAGTCATAAAATCTCCTTAACACATCTTAAACACTTAGGTTCTTCACCAAATTTTGACATGGGTTCTCTAGCATATTGTTACACCAACACATTTAGTTTTTCACCATCAAATATCTATCTACAATCAAATACCCATTACACCTTCTTAACACACATCATACACCAAAACTACACTACATCACAATATAGTGCATAAACTTAAAATGCTTGGCACTTAGGCCCTTAAATGACTTGGCTCTTAGGCCCTTAAATGCATAAATCTTAAACACTGAATTTCCTCAAATATATAAAGCCTTTGACCTGCAAATACACACAACAAGGCTCCCATTTGCAATATAAATGTTCTTATAATTCACCTTGTCATTCTTAAACTATCTCCTTTCTCATTTGCTCCCTAATCATAAGTTCACAAGTATAATCATTGTTTCTCCTAGGTTTTTTATAACTCTTCCCCAATGTAAACTCTACACTAAACTCATCACATATCTAAATCCCATTCCCTTAAACAATAAAACACCTTAAGGTAAGTAATTTACCTTGTTCTTTTACAAGCTCACAAACTTTCCTCCTTAGCCTTTTCCCTTGAACAATCTCGGTCACCACTTAAACTCTCCTTGCCAATGTTCTAACCAATATCCAATGACTCTAATGAGTGCTAGATAATACATTAACCTTAAGGAACAAACCCTAGGTTAAAAATGTGCTTTAAGGTATTAAATTGATTGTTTTACCTTGGAGTCTTAGAATAGGCTTGGATATGAAGCAAGAAGGACCTCCTCTAGCCCTTAGAGAATAGGACACAAGCTAGAACAAGGCATAACAATGAAGCCCCATGAGTATACATTTTCGGTAATGAAGAAAAATGGTGAAAACCTAGATTTTCTTGCATATTCCTTACCTTAAGAGAATGGAGAAGCTAATGAACTCCTCAAGCTTATTTTTCCCCCTGCAATGGAGGTTTCACTTGGCACCGAAATGGAGCTCTTAGAGATTTGAAAGGATATGAAGGAAGAGCTTGAGCTAACTAAGAGATATATGTGCTTGGTTTTGATTTTGGAGCTTAAATGAGCAAGTAGTGGTCAAAGGAAGATGGAGCTAGCATGGAGTTGTCTTCCACGTGAATGAAGAAGGGAGAGAGCAAGAGAAATCGGTGAAGAAGAAGAAAGAATGAAGAAAGGAGGAGAGAGATGGCTTAAAAGGTAAGTTTTCTTTTAAAAGCAAATAGTAACCTTACTTGCTTTTTCTCTTCTTTTCTTTTGTTATTTGATCATGTGGTGAATCATCACCTTAAAAACCGGCCACCCCCTTTAATTAAGCTATTCATGGTCTTATTTGACCAACTAACTAAACTGAATTGACTAAAGACTAAACTAGGCACTATTTGATTACTATTCACAAACTAGTGCACATAATTGTGAAAATTTTGATTTCCCATTGATTTAGACTTCCTAATGTGATACTAATTAGTACACAAGTTAATTAAGGAGTAATCATGGGCATTTAGCCACTCAAAACCCCTTTCTAAGACAATTTTTCAAAAATGTGCTTTAAGAGTCCTTAAAGCACAATTTATGTTTTAACTTGTTTTCGAGCTTGGTTTTCTTTGGTAATTGACTTAAAATGACCATTAGGATATTACTAAGGTCTTAGAATGATTTTTGGGTGCTCACCCAAGTCTCTCCAAGCTTAGAGCACGTTTTTGCTTAAACTGCTCTTATGATGTTTCCTTATGTTTTCTTTGATTAAAAAAGTTTCTAAGGCATTATTTAGCCTTCTTACATCTTAGTTTATCGTCTAAACACCATATCTAGGTTTGGGGTATTTCAATGTATATGTACGAATTGCATACACTTGGATTACAGATGGAATGTAGAGGTGTCAATATAGCATTGACACCCAGGAATGATAAGTATACAGAATAGATATGAGGAACTTGATTCCATAGGATGAATAAGTATAAGTTACGACTTCGGGACGAAGTCCTTTTAAGGGGGGTAGACTGAAATACCTCTGACATTTAAATAATTAAATAATGATAAATAAGTATTATTTAGGGGATTATTAAACCTTAAGAAAATATATAAACACTTGGGCGTTAAAACGCACCTAAACTTCTTAAGGTCAAAAATGTGCGTTAAAGCCCGACCTTAAGCTAAACAAGTTATATAAGCTATAAAACTACTATGAAGTTAAACAAGGATCATTTTATGACCTTTAAAACACAAGTCCTCAGTTAGAACTCAATGGAAATACAATATGCCTGGGAGTTCCCTTAAGGGCCCCTTAAGGCCTGAAAGTCTCGGAAATACCTTATAAAATAAAGTATAGCATTACACTTCATTCCAAAAGCACAACAACACTTTACTAAACATATTGAAGTACTCACGATAAATTCCCAGTTAAATATAAAGTGCTCGGAAGTTCCCGATGGGGGCCCCATAAAGGCCCGGGAATGCCCCGGAGGAGTGCCGAGGTGGCACGAACTCCTATATAATTAATTATTAGAGTTCCTAACATCAATATTCAGCATTCTAAAGAGAGTACTCAAGCTACTTTTTCAAAAATAATCAAAGTGCTCGGGGGAGATTCTTAACGCTCCTTTTTGCCCCGGGAGTGTCCCGGTAGCCCGAAAATTGAGTTACGAGTTTATATAACCCCATACAACTCAATCGTGTAACACCTTAACATATTATTATTGACTATAAAAAATGTCAATAAACACTTGGAACTCATAGCGACTAATTGTTTCCTAGAAAAATCCTTAAAGCACAAAAACACACCTTCGGGTGTCACAAAAATGTGATTTACGCAATTGCCTTGAAGTTTTTGAGAAGCCACGAGTTGATAATATTAAAAAAGGATATATTTACCATCAAAATCAATTAATGCCAGTACTAAATTCATATTACAAGTAGGGGCGATTTTGGGTCAAAAAGGTACCTAAAATCAGCATTTTTACCTTAAAACTTCATCTTTTACCTCCAATATAATGTACCAAATAAATGTGGAACTATTAACATCATAGTATGGTCTTAGTACAATATAATGTGACAGGAATTAATTCAAAAATTAATCCCATTTGATCCCCATTACATGCGCCATTTAGGGTCATTTTTGGGCTAGTTTAACTTGAAAATTTTGCTTATGGATGCTGAATCATCTTATCACATACCATGTGATAATGTATTAAGTAGTGAAGTCAAATAAACCCTTCATCTACCGTATGACCTGCAAGGAATCAAGAAAAGATTAGTTAAACAAAAGTTATAAGAATTAAATACATGGAAAGTAAACATAGACTTGTATAATGTAAGGTGGTGACTAAATAAATCAAGCAGCCCATGTGCTATCTATTAGCTGCCGATTTGGACCAAGACAAAGAGGAGTTTGTGATTTCCCTATCTAGTCAAAATAAACAACTACCTAATTAAGCTAGTTTCCTATGTCTAATATTGACAAAATAAATTGTCTCATACAGCACCTTATTACCGAAAATGTGAGCTAGGAAAACAAGTTGATTGCCTTATAATTAGTTAAATAAAATACCTAGCAACCTAGCATGTTCTCTTGTCTCAAAAAAACAAAAAAAATCAATTGAACTCCATGGCCATATTGCCCAGCCGTTATCTATAACATGGAGATGGAGTTAATAATGGACATGTTAGTCATCTTAGAAAAATTTAAAAGAAACATCTAACTACATAACTCTTGTCTTCTTCTTCTTTCAATTATCAAACAAAGGCTCCATTATTCTTGTCAATCAGCCGAATTGGTGCTCAATTATGGGCATATTCTTGAGCCAAACAAACAACTAATAAACAAAGAAAAGACTAAACAAATGGACAATTTTGTGTTCAAATAATTTTGTCCTTGCCAAGCCTTATTTCTTACGTGAGTTTAGCTCATTCTTTCCTTTGCCATTCTCCATGGCCGATTGGTAAGGCTTCTCCAACCCTCTCTTTTCTTCTTCATTTAACAATTAATTCCTTAGAGCTTCTAAGCTCCATTAATGGTGATCTAAGTTCTAACACCATTTCTATGTAAATTCCTAGTTAAATCTACTAAGTCTTGAAGCAAGAAATCATCCTAGCAATCCTTGCTAATTTTCGCCAAGCTTAAGTGTTCAAGGAGGTTCCTAGATTCAACAACAACACAAGGAACAACAAGATCAAGTTAAGGTATATTTTCATGTTGAAAATCCTAGTAAATTCCTTAAGGTCATTTCTAAAAATTTATAACTTCCAAACCTATATTCTCTTCATTATTTCATGAAGGAGATTTAGATCCACAACCATCTCAAGGTCTACTGAAAATTCCTTGAAAAAATCCTAAGGTAAACTCTTGTAAAACTACTCCGAATCTTATTTATAAATCCTTGTTAGAAGTCTAACAAATGGATCTCCTAAATATTACAAGGAGGCCGAATTCTCTTCATCAAGATAGCATTTGGAGAGCTTGGAATTCAAGGAGAAATCAAGTACAAGAATTATCTTGATTTAAGGAGTAAGTTTATATAATTAAGGTTTATTAAGTTTAAGTTTAAATTAAGCTTCAAACTTTGGTATAAAAATTATGTATAGGCCATGTTAATATTAAGGCCGAAAATATTGAGTTTAAGTGTAACACCCCATCCAAAGCCTATCGTGGTTATCGCAGTCTTAGCACTTAATCGAATACGTCGCAGCGGAAATAAACAACTCCTGGACCTTGCCACGGTCTGATCGTTAGAATATACCGGCTTAATAATACAATACTTAACCAAAATACTTATCCAACTCAAAACATCGACATCCACAATCCCACAACCAACCGAGTACTAGTATCTCAAACGTAATCTCAAACTTACAACAATTTAATATAAACAGTCGGGTGCACAGGCGCAACCCGAATTCAAAATAAATGTCCCCTCCTAAGTCTAACCGCTCCTACTCTCGTAGTGCGTCCTCATGGGCCTCTTACCTGCAAGTGTAAAAATAGCCCCCGAGGGGGTCAGCACGAATGCTGGTACACCCTCTCATGGCCCCCAAGCTAACGGGGCTACGACGACTAATTGTCGATAGCATGGAAATTGATTACATACACGAACATAATATGAAGTGCAATAACAATAACCACAGATGAACATATAAGTCCACAAGCAATGAACGACTCAAGCGTTCCCTTATCAAGTGGGTTAGTAACCCCCTCCTTAGTCCTCATTTCCTTAATCTCTTCCTTACTTACCTTAATCTTAATCTCAATCTTTATACTTGCCAACCTCTCCACTATTAGATTGGTTAGCCCTTAATTGGTTGCTTATCTTTGTAGGGCTTGGTTAACCCTAGCCGGTAGCAGTGCACTATCCGACGATAAGCTACCTTCCTTAATTTATTAGGGATGTAGGCTTGATCCCTCCACGCCTTCCTTAATGTGCCTCCCACCTCGAACAGTAGCCCGGGTGGTCGGGTCGATTTGTTGACCCTAGGCGACGAGTCTAATGACCAGTCTTATTTGGAAGTCGGATCTGATTCAGATACCGACCTCCCCCAATACACATGTGCCGGTACCATTCCGGATTCCTCACTCCCACCCCAAGTTATGGTTAGTGAAAGCCTTAATTACCAAGTGTTAGTTAAACCTTGACGGGTAAAACCAACAATCACCGATACTTAGTTCTCAACCTTAACTCAGTAAGTACTAACCTTGGTTAGTAACAATCTCAAGCCTCGCGGGTTAGTGTAAATGTAACACAATCGCAACGAGAGCAATATAACCGGTTGCATGCTTTATCTTGTTTTAGTCATAGCAAATAAACAGATAGCACACAAGCCGAGGGACACCTCGTTAGCAAGCAGGTCACGAAAAGGATTGTACCGTTCACCGTCGATCGTTGTTTGTAACCTTCTTCGGGGTCCCAATTCACAAACCTAAAACATTCATTCATTTTTAGGTTATTAGTTATTTGCACCTTACTTAACTCACTTAGTCCCTAGGACTTCCATTCAATAACCTCTCAAGTCTTCTCTTAGTCTTACAAACTTAACTTTAAACATTAAAACTTATACTTAATCTTAACTTAATTCCTTAAGTTCTTAGGGTCCCAATCATTACTACCCTACCAAGGGCATACCTCATTACCCATTACCATTCTTAGAATTGAAATTTTTTTTTTTTTTTTTTAAGTGTTAAGGGTCGACCGACCCACCGACCGACCCTACCCCTGGGTCGGTCCATTACAGAAACTCTTCCGTCTCTTGGAACCCATCCGACCGACCCAGAGCTAGACCGACCGACCCAAACCCTCTGGGTCGGTCCCTTACAGAACCATTTTCCTATTAAACCTTGCCGACCGACCCAAGCTAAGCCGACCGACCCAAACCCCCTGGGTCGGTCCAGTCCAGAGGCATTCCGGCTGGCTAACATGGCCCGACCGACCCAACACTGGGTCGGACCCTGGGTCGGTCCTCTACAGACCTTCCTCTTAAATTGCCTCTTTCAATCCAAACTTCTCCTCATATTCTAATATGCTATAACCTCATTTGGGCACCTCAAATACACCTTAAGCCCTCTAAACACATTAAATCATTCACCAAGATACACCTTAGTCTATGCATTTCCTTGTAATATGCTAACACTTGTAATGCTTCCTCTTGGTTTCTAGGTGGTGGTTCATACCTATGTAGCCACTATACCAAATGTTTTCTTCACCACTATAACATCATCTCCCAAGCATCTCCACTATCAAACTCTTTAAGCATTACTTAAGTTCCTTAACAAGTTTAAACTTCCATCACACCTTATTTCCTTTAGTTGTGCACCAACATTTGCCTAAGTCCTAAATACCAAATACATCTCTTGATTCTAAATCCATTATGCCTAAGTCATCATAAGTCATTAAAACACCTTAACTTCACCCTTTTCATCAAGACAACCCATAGAACATTCCTAGTACTTCCTTAGTCATTAAATTCTTAGGATATCTTAAACACTTAAACTCTCCTTTAAATTTTGCCATGGGTTCTCTAGTATATAGTACTTCCTAACAATGGTTTTTCTCCATCAAACAACCAATACCACACAAATTCTCATACAACACCTTAACACCCAATTTACTAAAACTTCACCACATCATCATATAGTGCTTAAACTTAAAATGCTTGGCACTTAGGCCCTTAAATGACAATAATCTTAACCACTGAATTTCCACATATATATGCCTTCAACCTGCGAATACACTCAACAAGGCTCCCATTGAAATAAAATGCTTCTTGTACTTCACCTTTATATTCTTAAACTATCTCTTTCTCATTTGCTCCTTAGTCACAAGTTCACAAGTATACATTGTTTCTCCTAGGTTTTATAGCACCTTCCAATATAAACTACACTAAACTCATCATATACCCACATCTCATTCCCTTAAACAACAAGACACCTTAAGGTAAGTAATTTACCTTGTTTTCTCACAAGCTTAAAAGCTTTCTCCTTAGGTTTTCTTTGTTCAATCTCGGTCACCAATGTGATTCTCCTTGCCAATGTTCTAACCAATATCCAATGACTCCAATGAGTACTAGATAACACATTAACCCTAAGGAACAAACCCTAGGTTTAAAAATATGTTTTAAGGTATTAATGTGATTGTTTTACCTTGGTTTCTCAAGACAACTTGGATGTGAAGCAAGAAGGACCTCCTCTCTCCTTTGAAGAGTAGAAACAAGCTAGAACAAGGCATAAACATGGAGTCCCATGAGTATATTTTCGGTCAAGTGAAGAAAATGGTGGAAACCTAGATTTTCTTACACTTTCTTTACCTTAAGAGAATGGAGATGCCAATGGAGTCTCCAAACTTGAATTTCCTCCTCTAATGGTGGTTTGACTTGGCACCAAAATGAAGCTCTTGAAGTTTTGAAAAGATAGGAAGAAGGAGCTTGAGCTAACTAAGAGGAATATGTATTTTGTTTTGGATTTGGAGCTTAAATGAGCAAGTGGTGTGCAAGAGAAGGTGGAGCTTTCATGGAGGTGAGCTCTACGTGAATGGAGAAGAGAAAGAGAGCAAGAAATCGTGGGCAACAAGGGAAAATGAAGAAGTGAGGAGAGAGGTAAGCAAAAGTGATATTTATCTTAAAAGGTGAATAGTGTTTATGCTTTATAACTTACTTATTTGCTTTCTCTTTACTTAGTTAGATAAGTGTGGTGAGTCACACTTAAAGAAACCGGCCCCCTTTAGTGAATGAGGGTAGTTTAGTCTTTGTTGACCAAATGTCTCACTTATATAGACTTATGTTATAAACTAGCTTAATAAATTCACTATTCATCAAAAACAAGGCACATTGTTGTGAAATTTTTGATTTCCCATTGATATAGACCTCCAAATGTGATACTATATAGTACACATATTAATTAAAGAGTAATGATGGACATTTAGCCATTCAAAACTCATTTACAAGACAATTTTTCAAAAACGTGCTTTAAGACTCCTTAAAGCACATTTTGTGTTTTAACTTGTTTTCAAGCTTGGTTTTCTTTGGTAATTGATTTAAAATGACCATTAGGATATTACTAAGGTCTTAGAACAATATTTGGGTACTCTCCCATGTCTCTCCAAGCTTAGAGCACGTTTTTGCTTAAACTGCTCTTTTTGGTGTTTCCTTATATTTTCTTTGATTAGAAATGTTTTCTAAGGCATTATTTAGCCTTCTTATATCTTGGTTTATCATTTAAACACCATATCTAAGTTTGGGGTATTTCAATCTACCCCCCTTAAAAGAACTTTGTCCTCAAAGTTCACACATGTGTTTAACCATTCACGGTACACAGTTCTCTTAATCTTAATACCACATCTTATATTCACATTCATACATCTCAAGACTCAAAGGTCAATCTCAAATACAATACATAAGTATCATACATAACTCAAACTTACACCGAAGTGTAGCAACTTACCCAAATCACATCTTAAACAACCAAACAAACGACAAACATGATCGTTTCCTAACTCAAAAGCGAGGAAGCTCTACCCCCCTTAAAAAGGGGTACGCCCCGTACCCTATACAGACGATCTAGTCAGTAAATAAAGAAGGGTACTTCGCCCTCATCTTATCCTCTAATTCCCACGTGGCCTCTTCGACATCCTGGTTAGACCAGAGAACCTTCACCAGTCGCACTGACTTGTGGCGAGTGTCCCTAGTCTTTCTGTCCAAGATTCTCTGAGGAGTCTCCACGGATCTCATGTTTGGTTCCAAGGTCAACCTCTCAGGTTCTAACACATGGGGGGGTGGTGCATGTATTTCTTCAGCTGTGAAACATGAAAGACATCATGCACTTTACCCAGCTCAGCAGGTAAATTCAACCTGTAAGCAACCGGGCCCACCCGCTCCGTAATCTCATAAGGACCAACAAATTTC
Organism: Limonium bicolor; assembly: GCA_023374045.1. Lineage (NCBI taxonomy): Eukaryota > Viridiplantae > Streptophyta > Magnoliopsida > Caryophyllales > Plumbaginaceae > Limonium > Limonium bicolor. Next base: position 312,757,554 of record CM041777.1, on the reverse strand, counting down.
GGGCTTAACTTGCCCTTCTGCCCAAACCTGAATACACCCTTCATCGGTGATACTCGCAGAAATACCCGGTCGCCCACTGCGAACTCCAGGTCTCGTCGTCGAACATCAGCATACGACTTCTGCCTATCTTGAGCAGCTTTCATGTTCTCCCTGATTTGCTGAACTTCAGCCTTAACTTGTTCTAAGTACTCTGGTCCTATAATGACCGTCTCACTCGACTCATCCCAGCAGAGCGGTGTACGACATGGTCTACCGTACAACGCTTGAAAAGGTGCCATCTTGATCGAAGCGTGATAGCTGTTGTTGTATGAAAACTCGATCAGATGCAATCTGTCAATCCAACTGCCCTGGAAGTCTAAGGCACATGCTCTCAGCATGTCCTCGAGTGTCTGAATAGTACGCTCAGTCTGACCATCTGTCTGAGGATGGAACGCGGTACTCAGTTTGAGTTCTGTACCAACGCTTCTCTGGTAGCTCTCCAGTACCTCGAAAGGAATCTGGTCTCTATCTGACACTATGGTCTTTGGTATGCCATGATGTCTCATGATTTCTTTCTCAAATAACTCAGCTAATTTGGTCACCTTCCAAGTATCCTTCATCGGTATGAATCGGGCTACTTTGGTAAGGCGATCCACCACCACCCATATCATGTTGAGACCTCCCCTAGCAGGTGGAAGCCCAACTACGAAGTCCATGGAGATATCATGGAACTTCCACTCCGGAACTGGCATCGACTGTACCATTCCGCCCGGTCGTCTGTGCTCGAATTTCACCTTCTGGCATGTGAGACACCTCAAGACGAACTCGGTAACATCTGTCTTCATCCCCGACCACCAGAAGTATCTCTTCATGTCTTTATACATTTTAGAGGCTCCCGGATGGATGGAAACTGAAGAACAGTGTGATTCTCTAAGTATACGGTCTTTCAGATCCGTGTTACCTCGTGGTATGCATAATCGGCCCTTAAGTCTGATCAGATCATCATCATGAAGTCTGAAGTCGTATTTCTGACTCTCAAAGGTACCATCTGTCAGCTTCTGTCTGACCTCTCTCATATACTCATCAGTCCTCTGAGCCTCTCGCACCTCATCAACCAAGCTGGAGAAAGAAACTAGCGAATGGAGTGAGTGTGCTCGACGGCTCAGGGCATCTGCTACAACATTGGCCTTCCCTTCTTTGTATTGGAGGTCAATGTCATAGTCTTTCAGAAATTCTAACCATCTCCTCTGTCGAAGATTTAATTCCTTCTGAGTGAATATGTATTTAAACTTTTATGATCGGTGTAGATCGTGACACTAACCCCGTATAAGTAGTGGCGCCATATCTTCAAAGCGAAGACTACAGCTCCCAGCTCTAAATCATGTGTGGGGTAGTTCTCCTCATGTTTCTTCAACTGGCGTGAGGCATATGCCACCACCTTGCCATGTTGCATGAGCACGCAACCCAGCCCTCTGCCGGATGCATCACAATAAACCTCAAAGCCCTCTGTACCGTCTGGAATGGTCAGAACCGGTGCAGTGGTCAGTGAGTCCTTTAAGCGCTGAAATGATCTCTCACAGTCGACTGTCCATAGAAATGGTGCATCTTTCTTCATCAGACTGGTCATCGGCTTCGCGACCTTGCTGAAATCTCTAACAAACCTCCTGTAGTAGCCTGCCAGACCGAGAAAGCTCCTGATGTCGGTAACAGTCTTCGGCCTTGGCCAGGTACGTACGGCATCAATCTTTGCTGGATCCACTGCGATCCCAGCATCTGAGATGACATGACCTAGGAAAGAGACCTGGTCAAGCCAAAACTCACACTTGGAGAACTTAGCATATAGCTGGTTCTCCCTTAATATTTCCAACACCCTTCTCAAATGTTCCTCATGCTCAACCTTAGACTTTGAATATATCAAAATATCATCAATAAAAACCACCACCGACTTGTCCAGCTGCTCCCGGAACAAGCGGTTCATCAGATCCATAAACTTCGCTGGCGCGTTCGACAAACCGAACGGCATCACTGTAAACTCGTAGTGGCCGTATCGTGTCCGGAATGCCGTCTTCTCAATGTCTCCCTCCTTAATGGCTATCTGATGATACCCCGATCTGAGATCAATCTTGGAAAACACAGATGCTCCCTTCAACTGATCGAACAGATCGTCAATGCGGGGTAGTGGGTACTTATTCTTCACTGTCACTGCATTCAGCTCTCTGTAGTCGATGCAGAGGCGGAGACTACCATCCTTCTTCTTCACAAAGAGGACTGGCGCTCCCCATGGTGACACACTTGGTCTAATGAATCCCTTATCCAACAAATCTTTCAGTTGTTCTTTTAACTCAGTCATTTCTGCCGGAGCCATACGGTATGGTGCTTTGGCTATCGGTCCGGTACCAGGTAGCAGCTCAATGGTGAACTCTACCTCCCGAGTGGGTGGCATGCCGGGCAGTTCCCGTGGAAATAAGTCGGGGAACTCCGACACTACCGGTAAGTCGGGGTCGAACTCAGGGTCTCTCTCTATGTCCTGTACATAGCAGAGGTATACTTCTTCCTTTCTCCTTAATTCTCTGTACATTGCCATGGCGGTGATGATCTTAGTCGAAGGCTCCCTGGGCCTCTGGCGGTATGATATTGTTACCCCAGACGGACTCCTGAGCAGCAATCTATGCTCGGCGCAGAGGATACGTCCCTTGTGCCGCTCCAACCAGTTCATCCCGAATATAACATCAAATCCTAGCTTACTGAACTCAATGAAACTGACTGGGAAGTCTTCCCCCTTAATTCTGATGGTGGCTCCTCGGTAGTAGCGAGTGCAACGAACCTTCTCCTTAGACGGGAGCGTAACCGTGAAGTCGGGTAGCTCATCAGCGTCTAGCCCAACCTGCTCGCAAATGATGCAGAGACAAAGGTATGCGAGGCCCCTGAGTCGAAGAGAACTGATGCCTCAATTCCATTGATCGGAAAGGTGCCGGTGAGGATAGTACCGCTTGCGTCGGCCTGTGCCTCTGTGAGTATGCTTAGTGCACCTTCCGTACCGAGTCCATGACCTAATTGTGTTCACAAGCTCCATGAGTATTGATGGTATAACAAGAGTCGTAACAATTTATATGAACAACACTGTTATTTTATTCATGACCATCCTGTTTACAACATGTGCTTCAATCTTACATCTCATTTCTCATCTCATTCTAACATTACATGGCTAATATTGTCTAAAGGTTAGGTTTAATCTTCCTGGTCTCATATGCGTCGCATTGATTACTGCTGACGGTGCTGTATTCAGCTTGATTCTCTTAATCCCATGGTATAACATCCTTGATTCTCCTCCCAAAATTAATACATCACCCGACTTAAGTATTATTTTATCTGCACGGTCCGCACGCTTCTGCTCGCCGTATAAAAATTCTGCATCGTCTCCAATGGACCAAGACACTACGGGTATCCCTCTCTCGAGAGACTCCGTTGTCTCGTCCTTATCCTGGTGTAGTCCCAGTTTCCCATCTTTCGTAGAAGTTACAATGCAAATGTCTGGCTGGATGTCTGGAATCGGTTCAGCTTCAACTGCTGAGCGATTTCCCGACTTGTGTAAACTGGATGGAACTCTTCGGGTATTCCGGTGGTGAGACTCCATCTTGCTCCCTTGTGGTTTGGTAATTCTTGGCATACGGATTCCAATCCTTGCCCAAGCTCATCATCTTTAACTTCATCCTTGCTCCCCCTGGGTACTCCGGTGTGTAAAAACCTCCCGGTCCCATTCCTAGTTGATTGCATCTCTGATGATGGCTATTTGTGCGTCGGGTGTCAGGTATCCCCTTAATAAAATCATACCTGGGCGGATAACCTGACATTGTTCGGTGGAAAGTGCGTGGTTTCGATGTCGGTGTGCTCCGGGTTAGATGTAGATGGTATAGGGTAGCAGATGTTGAATCTTCCTAAAGTGGTAGTAGGTTATATCTTACTTAGGTTCTAATCTCATCTTATTTTCACCTAACTCATATATTTCACCAAACATGCATGATAATGCGGTAAGTAGGTAGTTTTATTACTAAAGGTTATAGTGGTACCTGGCCTCGATGAGGGCTCAGGCTCATCGTCCCGGTCCACCATGTGTAGAGTGGGCCCCGTCTCTGGGTCGCCCTTGGGTCTTTGTCTGCAGCTGGTTGCCCCCTCCTCTGACCGTCAGATCCAGATCCCTGATCAGCCTTGGCCTTAACCTTAAACTGGGTCTGAAATTCTTACTCTCGGATTCCCGTAGCACTCATATGCTCGGTGTCCAAGTACTCCGCAGAAGTTGCACTCTACTTGTTCCCCTTACAGTCGAGCCCCGGGTGGTCCTTGTGACACCATCTACAGATGTAGCGTCGATGGTAGCCACCACCGGCTCCTTTCTCAGCCTCTGATCCTGATCATTCACAATGTCAATATTCACATCCCAAATAGTTACTAGTTGTTTCTTAACTTATGTAATACCAATTCCTTACCCTTCGGCCTCCTTAGAGCGCAGGGGTGTATGCATAAGCATATGTCAGCTTCAATGGCTCTTCTGGAGCCTTCTCCTTTCCCTCCTTCCCCTTCGGGTTCTGATCTGGGCTTGAGGTGGGTTTCTTGTACCCTTGCCCTTGACTCTCCGAGCTCTTCCCAGCACTCTTCCGCTTTGCATTCTCCTCGTCCCTCAGCTGGACGGTAATCTCAACTTAGCAGCGGCATGATAGCACTCCTGCTTTTCCATGGTATTAGTCATACTTATTCATCATAATCTAAATATATATCATACACTTCTCAATTTATATACCTGCAAGGTAGTGTAACTCGTCGGCCCCATGCCGTAGCGGAGTCGATGGCTAAGCCCGCCATAGAAGCGGTCTACCAAGATCTGGTCAGAATACCCTAGACCTGGCAGAAGACGGAGCAAGGCGGTGAACTCTGAGTAATACTCGTCCACCGTCATCTTGTCCGACTGCTTAAGCGCATCTAACTGCAAGCGCTTCTTCGTCTGGACATGGGCGGGGTAGTACTTTGCCCGTAGCAAGGCGGTGTACTGCTCCCAGCCGAACTCTGGGTTGGCCACATGCTCGGCCCTCACCAGCTTCCACCAATCGCCCGCCGCCCCCTTCAGGTAGAAAGCAGCTAAGCGCACCTTGATCCCTGCAGGGACATCAAGGGTCTCGAAGGCGGTCTCCAGCTCGGAGATATACGCCTCAAGCTTGGCGGGATCGGTCTCCCCCTTGAAATGAGCGGGTCGAAGATCTGACAGACTCTTCACCCAGTTGGGTTCCCTAGGTTGTGGCGGTGGAGGTGGTGCACCCACACCAGGCTGATAGCCCATGTGCCCTAAAGCGGCAGCTACGATCTCTGCGATCGTCTGCCCTCCAGGTATCCCTGGAATATCCTCACCCCGGCCGCGACCTCGGCCTCCTCTAGGGCGTCCTGCCATCTGAACAAGCATAACTTACATTAGATTCACATTCACCACTGTTTGGTTAGTAAATTTATAACGTCCGTAGACGGTAAAGACAATCCACACTTATTAGTGGTCATCTGACTCTACTCGCTCTAACTTCCCACACCCTTAACCCAACACTTATTCCTTAACTTGTATCCTAACTCGGTGGTCACTTATATCCGGTATTTCTTGATCAGAGCGTAACTACGCTCTGATACCACTTTTTGTAACACCCCATCCAAAGCCTATCGTGGTTATCGCAGTCTTAGCACTTAATCGAATATGTCGCAGCGGAAATAAACAACTCCTAGACCTTGCCACGGTCTGATCGTTAGAATATACCGGCTTAATATATACAATACTTAACCAAAATACTTATCCAACTCAAAACATCGACATCCACAATCCCACAACCAACCGAGTACTAGTATCTCAAACGTAATCTCAAACTTACAACAATTTACTATAAACAGTCGGGTGCACAGGCGCAACCCGAATTCAAAATAAATGTCCCCTCCCAAGTCTAACCGCTCCTACTCTCGTAGTGCGTCCTCATGGGCCTCTTACCTGCAAGTGTAAAAATAGCCCCCGAGGGGGTCAGCACGAATGCTGGTACACCCTCTCATGGCCCCCAAGCTAACGGGGCTACGACGACTAATTGTCGATAGCATGGGAATTGATTACATACACAAACATAATATGAAGTGCAACAACAATAACCACAGATGAACATATACAGTTCACAAATAATGAACGACTCAAGCGTTCCCTTAACAAGTGGGTTAGTAACCCCCTCCTTAGTTCTTATTTCCTTAATCTCAGTTCCTTAACTTACCTTAATCTTAATCTCAATCTTATACTTGCCAACCTCTCCACTATTAGATTGGTTAGCCCTTAATTGGTTGCTTATCTTTGTAGGGCTTGGTTAACCCTAGCCGGTAGCAGTGCACTATCCGACGATAAGCTACCTTCCTTAACTTAATAGGGATGTAGGCTTGATCCCTCCACGCCTTCCTTAATGTGCCTCCCACCTCGAACAGTAGCCCGGGTGGTCGGGTCGATTTGTTGACCCTAGGCGACGAGTCTAATGACCAGTCTTATTTGGAAGTCGGATCTGATTCAGATACCGACCTCCCCCAATACACATGTGCCGGTACCATTCCGGATTCCTCACTCCCACCCCAAGTTATGGTTAGTGAAAGCCTTAATTACCAAGTGTTAGTTAAACCTTGACGGGTAAAACCAACAATCACGATACTTAGTTCTCAACCTTAACTCAGTAAGTACTAACCTTGGTTAGTAACAATCTCAAGCCTCGCGGGTTAGTGTAAATGTAACACAATCGCAACGAGAGCAATATAACCGGTTGCATGCTTTATCTTGTTTTAGTCATAGCAAATAAACAGATAGCACACAAGCCGAGGGACACCTCGTTAGCAAGCAGGTCACGAAAAGGATTGTACCGTTCACCGTCGATCGTTGTTTGACTAATCTTCTTCGGGGTCCCAACTCACAAACCTAAAATATTCATTCATTTTTAGGTTATTAGTTATTTGCACCTTACTCAACTCACTTAGTCCCTAAGGACTTCCATTCAATAATCTCTCAAGTCTTCCTCACTTAGTCTTACAAACTTAACTTTAAACATTAAAACTTATACTTAATCTTAACTTAATTCCTCATGTTCTTAGGGTCCCAATCATTACTACCCTACCAAGGCATACCTCATTACCTATTACCATTTTTAGAAATTGAAATTTCTTTTTTTTTTTCTAAGTGTTAAGGGTCGACCGACCCACCGACCGACCCTACCCCTGGGTCGGTCCATTACAGAAACTCTTCCGTCTCTTGGAACCCATCCGGCCGACCCAGAGCTAGACCGACCGACCCAAACCCTCTGGGTCGGTCCCTTACAGAACCCATTTTCCTGTTAAACCTTACCCGACCGACCCAAGGCTAAGCCGACCGACCCAAACCCCCTGGGTCGGTCCAGTCCAGAGGCATTCCGGATGGCTTAACTTGGCCCGACCGACCCAAGACTGGGTCGGACCCTGGGTCGGTCCTCTACAGACCTTCCTCTTAAATTGCCTCTTTCAACTCCAAACTTCTCCTCATGTCTTCTATATGCTATAACCTCATTTGGGCACCTCAAATACACCTTAAGCCCTCCTCTAAACACATTAAATCATTCACCAAAATCCACCTTAATCATTATGCATTTTCCTTGTGATAATGCTACACTTGTAATGCTTTCCTTTAGGTTTCTAGGTGGTGGTTCATACCTAATGTAGCCACTATACCAAATGTTTTCCTCACCCCTATAACATCATCTCCCAAGCATCTTCCACTATCAAAACTCTCTTAAGCACTTACTTAATGTTCCTTCACAAGTTTAAACTTCCATCATCAACACCTTATTTCCTTCTTAGTTGTGCACCAATATTTGCCTAAGTCCTAAATACTCAAATACATCCTCTTGACTTCTAAATCCTTCATAGTAATGCCTAAATCATTATAACTCATTAAAACACCTTAACTTCACCCTTTTTCATCAAGACAACCCATAGAACACTCCTAGTACCTCCTTAGTCATTAAATTCCCTTAGGATATCTTAACACTTAAACTCTCCTTTAAATTTTGCCATGGGTTCTCTAGTATATAGTACTTCCTAACAAATGGTTTTTCTCCATCAAACAACCAATACCACACAAATTCTCATTACAATAGCTTAACACCCAATTTACTCCAAAACCACACCACATCATATAGTGCTTAAACTTAAAATGCTTGGCACTTAGGCCCTTAAATGACAATAATCTTAACCACTGAATTTCCACAATATATGCCTTCAACCTGCGAATACACTCAACAAGGCTCCCATTGAAATAAAATGCTTCTTGTACTTCACCTTTATATTCTTAAACTATCTCCTTTCTCATTTGCTCCTTAGTCACAAGTTCACAAGTATTGACATTGTTTCTCCTAGATTTTAATAGCACCTTCCAAATATAAACTAGACACTAAACTCATATACCCACATCTCATTCCCTTAAACAACAAGACACCTTAAGGTAAGTAATTTACCTTGTTTTCTCACAAGCTTAAAAGCTTTTCTCCTTAGGTTTTCTTTGTTCAACCTCGGTCACCAATGTGATTCTCCTTGCCAATGTTCTAACCAATATTCAATGACTCCAATGAGTACTAGATAACACATTAACCCTAAGGAACAAACCCTAGGTTTAAAAATATGTTTTAAGGTATTAATGTGATTGTTTTACCTTAGTTCTCAAGACAACTTGGATGTGAAGCAAGAAGGACCTCCTCTCTCCTTTGAAGAGTAGACAAGCTAGAACAAGGCATAAACATGGAGTCCCATGAGTATATATTTCGGTCAAGTGAAGAAAATGGTGGAAACCTAGATTTTCTTACACTTTCTTTACCTTAAGAGAATGGAGATGCCAATGGAGTCTCCAAACTTGAATTTCCTCCTCTAATGGTGGTTTGACTTGGCACCAAAATGAAGCTCTTGAAGTTTTGAAAAGATAGGAAGAAGGAGCTTGAGCTAACTAAGAGGAATATGTATTTTGTTTTGGATTTGGAGCTTAAATGAGCAAGTGGTGTGCAAGAGAAGGTGGAGCTTTCATGGAGGTGAGCTCTACGTGAATGGAGAAGAGAAAGAGAGCAAGAAATCGTGGGCAACAAGGGAAAATGAAGAAGTGAGGAGAGAGGTAAGCAAAAGTGATATTTATCTTAAAAGGTGAATAGTGTTTTATGCTTTATAACTTACTTATTTGCTTTCTCTTTACTTAGTTAGATAAGTGTGGTGAGTCACACTTAAAGAAACCGGCCCCCTTTAGTGAATGAGGATAGTTTAGTCTTTGTTGACCAAATGTCTCACTTATATAGACTTATGTTATAAACTAGCTTAATAAATTCACTATTCATCAAAAACAAGGCACATTGTTGTGAAATTTTTGATTTCCCATTGATATAGACCTCCAAATGTGATACTATATAGTACACATATTAATTAAAGAGTAATGATGGACATTTAGCCATTCAAAACTCATTTACAAGACAATTTTTCAAAAACGTGCTTTAAGACTCCTTAAAGCACATTTTGTGTTTTAACTTGTTTTCAAGCTTGGTTTTCTTTGGTAATTGATTTAAAATGACCATTAGGATATTACTAAGGTCTTAGAACAATATTTGGGTACTCTCCCATGTCTCTCCAAGCTTAGAGCACGTTTTTGCTTAAACTGCTCTTTTGGTGTTTCCTTATATTTTCTTTGATTAGAAATGTTTCTTAATGTTTCTAAGGCATTATTTAGCCTTCTTATATCTTGGTTTCTTATTTAAACACCATATCTAAGTTTGGGGTATTTCATTAAGTATCAAGAAAAATAATTTATAACATATAAGGTAAGAATATTACCTTAAGGTATAAAATTGTGTCACCAAAATTAAATATGATACACATATTATTAAACCGAAATACCTAAGAATAAAAGGTTCTATTTTGAGTTTATAATCATTCTAAGTCATTAGCATAATTTTTAGAAGTGTTATATGGCTTATATACATTTATATGTATTTATTATAAGGTTTAAATCAAGTTTTAAAACTATATAGTAAAAGTTTATTAAAGCTGAGAGTTAAATATATTATTTGGGTGATTTTTGAAATATTTAAGTATATTAACTTATATTATGAATTTTGGGAACATTAAAAATAGCTACAAGTATTTAAGTGGCTAATTTATAAAGTTATGTGGCTAAAATGTAAATTTTGAAAAGTTTGGGGTGCTTATTATAATTACCGAGAATAAAAGGGTGGATTTGGTATAATTATGGTATAATATAAGGTAGGAATTAATATTATGATTTTTGGTGAATTTAAATAAATGGTTAAGTGTTAAAATAACATTTTATAAAGTTTTGGGGCTATTTTGTAAATATTGGAAACTATGGTGTATGGCCGAAAATTACATATGAATTTATGGGTATATTAAAGTATTAATTACGAAATTAAGTTTTGGTCAAAGTGTTGACCAAAAACCTTGGGTTAAAATGATTTAGGACATAAAATATTAAGTTTATAAAAGTTTAAGGGTGAATAGGTAATTTATAAAAAATTATTAAGTAAAACCGAATTGGACAAGGGGTGAACATGTAATTTATAAAAGTATATGGGCCAATTCAGTTATATAAGAAAATTAAATATTAAAACTATAGCTTACAAATTAATGTGTAACTTGTATAAAGTTTTGAGATTAAATTGTGAATATAAGAGGATTATATGTCAAGACCGAAAATAAATGTGGTCATTTGGTAATTCATAAAAACTAATATATTTGTTTTGCAATTTCCGAAAGTTAATGTGGATAATTAATGAATTATAAAAGTTATAAGGTTATTTGGCAATTTATAAAAGTATAAGGGTTGTTTCGGTAATTAAGGAAATTAAATAATAAAACTAAGGTTTATAAGTTGATATGTAACTTACATAAAAGTTTTGGGGTTAAAGTGTAGTTATGGGAAGTATATATGGAAACCGAAAATTTAAAGGAAAATTTAGTAATTTATAAAAGTTGGATATTTGAATTGTAAATACCCAAAAGATTTATGTGGTTATTTGGTAAATTACAAAGGTTAATGTGTCCAAAATATAAATACCGAATTTATAAGGTTATTTGGTAAATTATAAAAATTATTGTGTCCAACTTATAATTACAGAAATTAATAAGGTTGGTTTTATAATTTAATAAAGAAAGGAATTAAAACTGGGTAATATAATGTATTATGGTATATTATGAAGTATAATATAAAGTTTATAGAATAATTGCGGTTATGATAAAAATAACCAAAGAGTATAATATAGCGTTTATGAAATAATTGTGGATATAATAAAGGTAACCAAATTATATTAGTATATGGGATAAGAGGAAATAACTATGACTATGGATATATAATTAAAGAGATGAAGATATATCATAATATGGGAATTCATTATCACATGTGAATACTACATAAAATAATGAACTGATGGACTACCAAGAACCACTGTTAAATAACAGGGGAAATAAAAGAACATACAGAGTTAGTATACTACAAGCGTTAGTTCTACAGTGACAGTACTGTAATATTTAGAGAATAGTTATATTAATATTACCTGGTATTGCATGTATATATAACAGCGTACGGGAAGGAACTACTGAACAGGAATTTGTCAAGCTAGCAGTTACTTGGTGAACGGTATGTTAATTGTGGGGTCTGAATGTCCTAAGGATTTTCCTAAGGTCCAGACGTTGTGTGTTTAATTGTTTAAGAGCGATATCTGGGATTTTATGTATATTATTTGTATACTGTATTGCTCAACACTGTTGCGTTTTAATTATACGCGAACGTTTTTTTGACTGGAAGTTTATACATCTAAACTGGAACAGGACTAACTGACCTTTAGGTATTACTAAACCTAACTGATGGTCAACTATTATAGTCTTAACTCAAGGATTGGTTATTATGTCACTGACAAAAAGGGCTAACTTATAAAGAGAGGAATCCAAACTGTTTCAACTTTCTGGTTGCGCATTGTGATCACTACGAGAGACTTCAATGGGGAGTTACTCAAGGGAATCCATCAGTCACATTGATGGCGGAGGGCACTGCCGTGGTGTGCACAGGTTCGACCGGATCGGTCTTATATTTATCCAGGGCCATAAGGTCAGCTGGTAACGGTTCCATTGGAACCCAGGGGACTATCGTCCATCAATAAGTTATTAAGGGTTGTCTTATCATGACGCCTGAGGTGGAAATTAATTGGGAAAGGTTAAGTGATTGGTTTAAAGGATAAGGGCCAGGTGGCCAACTAACAAGTACAGTTTAATACGTGTATCTTGTTTGGGTTATTGATGTGTGGTTATTGGTGTTGTGTACTATTATTGTACATTGATGTTTACAGGTGGGTTGTTATGTGATTGTTTAATGTTTACAGTTATCACTGTTGTTATTGTAACCGGTATCTCATGTAAAGAATCTAATATCAAGATGGCTAAAACGACTTAAGGAATCTAGATGATTTAAGACTACATTTAGTATACCAGCATTTCGATTGCTGAGCCCTTCAATGGGCCAAACATTCCAGGTTATTGAAGAAGACTCAAGCCGGAGTGCGGGACATGGGGGTAGCTGATGTGTTTTTCAACAAACACCTTTGGTTTTAATTTGTAGGGAAAATTCACGAGATACCCCTGTTCTCTTTCGTAATTCACAATATACCCTGTGATTTTCGTAATTTAACTTTAAACATGTTTAAATGTTGTCCAAAATTGATGAAACTTACATGGACGATGCTAAAGTGTTATATTTTGGTCCAATATCAAATTTGAAGTTTTTTAAGCTCACATGTGACCTGTGGGACCCAATGAACAGTCACATATTCATTGGGTCCCACAGGTCACATGTGAGCTTAAAAAGCTTCAAAATTGATATTGGACCAAAATATAACACTTTAGCATCGTCCATGTAAAGTTTCATCAATTTTGGACAACATTTAAGCATGTTTAAAGTTAAATTACTAAAATCACAGGGGTATATTGTGAATTATGAAAGAAAACAGGGGTATCTCGTGAATTTTCCCTAATTTGTATTGTATTAAGGAGGTTGTTGTATTCTGGTGGTTTCTCATTTAGTTGGATTTGGTTTGTAATAATTAGAGTGCTCAGTATCTGTTCATCACAGCGTGAGGAGTTGTATTGTTGGAAAGAGTAAGGATGCCTTGTTACTCACAAGGGTGAGTAACGGCGTGTAACACCAAGGTAGATAGTTTTATTTTCCGCTGCGAATTATTATTTATTATGCTACGATATACGACGATATTACAGGTTTAGGATTAGGGGTGTTACATTATTGCCTTCCAACTCTATTGCATTGTTTCTTTTATGGTTGAGGTCAAGTTTGATCCTAAGTGGGTCCTGGGCTGTGGTTGTACGTCGATCCCAAAGGTGTAGGTTTAACTCATTCTTTGCTAAGGAAGCTACTCTCTATTAATTCAGACCTTGTCATTTATTTTCACCCTTGTTTCTTTCTAGTATCCTCTGTAATATGCTTTTCATTTGGATGAATTGATTGAAGATATGGGACTTATCCTTTTTTGTCTTTTGTTGCAGGTGTTCTGCGAATTTGATTCTAAGTTCACGCGTTTCTTTTCTCTTCGTTCCACACTCTTTCTGATTCCAAATCACCAACTCATTTTAGAGTAGTCTGATTTACTTTTAACTCATGAAATGTTGCGTTTAGAATAGGTTTAATATTTCTGATTTACCTCTTGAATAAGGTACCCTATACATTGGACCTTAGACTATGTGCAAGATGACTGGGATCGTGGACTTTACACCCTTGCTTGGCGCTCTTTACATATGGGTTCGAAAACCCTATTGGTTAGCTTTCTAAATTGGAAGTTACTCTTCTGACTTCTCTTTGCACCTTGACAATTAAACTGCTGCCGAAGTTAATATTACTCTTTGGACACCAGTATCTGGTTTTGAATGTTTAAAGCCTCGCAACAGTGGTGGCGACCGATTCGATTTTTTCGTTTTTGTTGAAGTGTTAACATGATTGGCAAGTTTTAGGTCTGCTTATTTTGATTCTCGTCCACCTTTATTGTTTCGCTATGCATGTTTTATTTCTTTTGCTTAATAAGCCTAGACTGCTTCTAGGTCACCCATTTATGATGATAAGTTTGGGGGTACCCCACAGCTAGCTCATTTCTATTTGCTTTGTGGGGACTCATACCTCCCCAAACTTTGAGGATCTCTTTTGAAGCCTTTGAAGGTACCCCACAGCTAGCTCATTTCTATTTGCTTTGTGGGGAGCCATACCTTCCACACTTGTAAAGCCTATCCCAAATCACCCCCTAATGTCATTAAAAAAACTTTACCAAAAAAAAGAGAATAAATTCAAATCCAAATACAAATTCAATTTCAATCAGGCCCAATCTTCAATCAAGGCCAAAACAACAATCCGGCCCAAAACAACAATCCGGCCCAAAACAACAATCCGGCCCAAAACAACAATCCGGCCCAAACCCTAAAAGCCCAACCAAGGCCCAATTCAGTCTAAAAGCCTAAACTAAGGCCCAACCAAGGCCCAAAAGCCTAACCAAGGCCCAATTCAGTCTAAAAGCCCAACCAAGGCCCATCAAGCCCAAAAGTCCATTTTAGCCCATAAAGCCAAAGCCCAAACAAGGCCTAATTCACTCAAAGAGCCCTTCAGGCCCAAAAGGCCAATCTTTGACCTGGTCCAAATTGATCTCGATCCAACTTTGACTCTGTCCAACTTTGACCAATCCTAAGTTTGACCTTGACCCAATTTTGACTCAATCCCACTTTGACTCGGTCTAACTTTGACCTGGCCCGAATTCAACTCAAACCCATTTCAGCTCAATTCAATTCCATAAAATTCAAACCTAAATTCATTTCATCCTATTCACACTCAACTTGTAAATCTCATTCAAACTCCAAAAATCCAAAAACATTCCTCATTATTCAGCTTTGATTTGAAAATCCCAAAGATCTCTTCTCTTTACTTTCAAAACAATCATTTTATTCAAATTTCATCAATTTTCAAAGAAACTATTTTGTGGAATTTTAAAGGAAAAACTCTTCTCACATCACAGAAAACTCTTCTCAACATCTAGAAAGTTCTTCTCACATATACAGAAAGTTTTCTCCTAAAAGCATTTCTCAAGATCAGTGTTTCTAAGTCGAGAATTCCGACCAATTTCAAAGATTTTCTAACTCGGTTTTCAAACTCAAAACTAAACCGTTTTCGGGGAACATGGGATGTCTAACACCCTCAAAGAATATTTTCTTCCTAGTTAGACATCACTTGTCTCTCTTCCAAATAAAAATCCGAGGCAGGGCACTGGGGTCGTAACCTCCCTTGTCGCACTCTGGATTTCTTAGACGGGGCATTAGGGTGACAAACCTCCCCTAATTGCAGCCTAGATTTTTACGAGGCGAGGTGCTAGGGATGTAACCACCTTCCTAGTTGCAGCTGAGATTTTAGAATCATCTAACTCACTTCTACTCAATTTTAATGATTTCAGTTTTCAACGTTTTAAAACCTGGGAGTTAGAGACGTTATTAGGTTTGACTGAGAACATCTTATTCATGGTGTTTCTCTCTAAACTCTAGTTTTTGACATAAATACATTGCCCCATCGTTCGAGCCTCGGCACTTACCATTAATTAAGTGTCCCGTTCGAGGGGGTACATAGGGTGTTCCCTCGGGATCACCCACCCTTTCACAACAAAATGATTTTTCTTCAATCATTCTCAAACCTCAAACTTAAAAACCCGGGATCACTATTCAAACTCCAATTGCCTCACACATACTCAAATCATCATTCAAACTCCAAATCACCTCAAACTCAAATCATCTCCCTAAACCCGACTTCTCTTTAACTTCTAAATTCTCATAGGCCTGAGCGCCCCACAGATTCTAACATCTCAATCTCTCCACCATTTTCAGATTCAAAAGTCTCACAAACCTGAGTGTCTCACAGACCTTGATATCCCATACCTCTCACTACATTAACATCCCAAATGTCTCATAGACCCGAGCGTCTCACAGACTAACCTCTCAAACACCTCCCAAGCACCTCAAAACTCCACAATCTCCAAAAACCCAAATATAATGAACTACGAAAGGTCTGATCTCAACAGGGAGTTGAGTACTAGGCAGCCCATCGAGGGTGCGACCCCATTCCAATCCAAAAAACCCCTTTCCTAACTCTAAGGTGGTATTCATGTCCGTCAAACATTCAAATCCCCTCCGACTCCCACAAACCCTCGACTTCTTTAACTCTCAAAATCAGACTCCTAATCTTTCATTCCATACATCCGAATTCATTAATTTTTTTTCTTGGCGCTACCTTGGTATAAAAGCTTGTCTCGTCCGCTCTCCACACTCAATCCTATCCTTTGGCTTTAATTGAATCTCTCTAAAAAGGTTTTGAAATAAGGCAATCCCGATAATTGGAGACCGAGGTTTCCTCGGGCACCAATCTGAAGTCGTGGTCATTGTCACTTCTAAGGGGTGTAACCCAGTGCGAACCCACCATATAATCTCTGGCTTGATCAGATAAGTCCTATCCATAGGCAACAATATTAGAGTCAATTAACGGTTCTTAGAACCCTTCTCCTCCCTTCCTAGTTCCTTAGGTCAAACTAGGTGACGACTCTAGTCATTTCCACCTTATAGAGGCATAAGTCCGTGTGGGGCCCATTGAGAGCGGGTGTAATGTTCACTTGCACTTCCCCTTATGCTTTCTGGGAAAAACAGACGATTTAGTAGGTATTTGAGGAATGCAGATTAACGGGTTCTCACCCTCCATAGAATGGAATTTTCTAGGATCTAAGCTTTTTAGTTAGACCATATTTAGATAGACCCCCCTCATACTAAAAAATCACCCTCTACACGGTCTATCATGGGTCAGAGTTTGTAACACCCCTACTACGCACTTAACATTAAATGAAATTGCAGCGGAAAAATAACTAAACAATAACTAACGATTTGCTACAACGCCGTCAACCACCCACGTGGTTAACAAGGCAGAATAAATACAAGTGTACCGGTCTGATGATCAGACTCCCGAGCATTAGGTACTAACATCCACACATATACATAACCAACATACCGAGTATTTAATACAAACTGTCACTGTATACTGTACACATGATCTCCACCGTCAACTGTAACACGAAAAGCACCAAAATATAACGCCACGGGAGCACAGGCGCATCCCGGGCCCAACATCCAAAATAATCAAAAGTAAATCTGCAGCCTAGAATCTACAACCATTCCGCTTCCTCGATCCTCATCCTGCAGTAAAAATAATGGAGCCCCCGAGGGGTCAGCAACCCTTGGCTGGTATGGTTAACCGCGCAAGCCCATCGGCTACCGGAATACGCGCAACCAATTGTCATGATGACATGGCATTCATTTTAACATATAACATATACATATGGCATAGCAACATTATTGCATAGCACAACATCACATACACAGTGGATTTATTTTCCACAATAACAAACCAAGAAGGTTAAACAACACAAGAAGCCTAGAGAATGGTTCACTCTCATGTTAAGCTTGTTACACACACTCATTACCGTTCTGTTATTCAAACGAGTAACTTAAGTCACAGATGGTTCGGATATTGTGACCCGAACACACCACACAAACACATGTTCCCACTAAACCGATCATAAGTCAGAATAGGTAAGCTTTGGAGGAAGCTAGCGGGAGATCGAACGCCAAATAAAGGAGAACAATCTTAACAACATAAGAGTCGAATCTGATACAGATATCTACTCTTAAACTTACATGCATGACCGGACAACCGGATTCCTCACTCCCCAGTTAGCGCTTGTTAGAAGTTCAACAGTGGAACTTAACAAACAGTTCTCAAACAAGTGGTAAGTCAAGTTAGACACACACGAGGGAAATGAGTCACGTCATAACCTCACAATAATATGAACAACTGTAAACTCATTACATGATTAAGTCTTACAACGTCATAAACACACAGAAAAACAAACCACACACAAGCCGGTGTAAACTGGTAGGCAACATACTGCAAGAAAACCATACCTTGGTCCTTGCTTCGACTGGTTTCCACCTTTGAAGAATCCTATACACATTTAGTAACGTCGGTTAATTAATGTACTAACCCATTGTTAACTTTTACTTCACTTAACTAGTTATTTTGTGTTCACACTTTGTTATAACTTCTCACCATTTTAAATTGTCATTATTACACTCCTAACACGTCTTAAATAACCTCATATCATCATTACTAACTAATCACCATTTTCAGACAACTTTTTCTAACCTTAAACAAAATTTTGGCCAAAACAGTGGCATGTCCGAACTTGTGTCCGAGCTTCTGAAGTTCGGACGCAAGTCGAGGCTCAAAGGGTGAAGCCAGACGCATGTCCGAACTTGTGTCGAGTTTCCAAAGTTCGGCCTTGGTCGAGAGAAAATCAAAGAAACTTTCAAGCGTCCGAACTTGTGTCGAGCTTCCCGAAGTTCGGACGCAAGTCGAAGCTAAATCTGAAAAGTGACGGATGTGTGTCCGAACCTCCATGGTCGGACAGAAGTCCGGACATGGCCGAGACTCAGGAAAATTCTAACACACAAGGCAAGATGTCCGACAACGTCCACGTCCGGAGGAAGAGTCGTGGACGTGCCAAAACATCTTCTTATCTACAAGCCTCAAACACTTACTCAATTCTTACCAAAATCCCTAACACCTATTATGTTTTATCCTTTGGTTTCCAAGTGGTGTTTCATGCCTATTGTAACCACTATACCAAGATATTTCCTCACTTCTTTTAACACCATCTCCC
Organism: Limonium bicolor; assembly: GCA_023374045.1. Taxonomy (NCBI): domain Eukaryota; kingdom Viridiplantae; phylum Streptophyta; class Magnoliopsida; order Caryophyllales; family Plumbaginaceae; genus Limonium; species Limonium bicolor. Next base: position 312,738,718 of record CM041777.1, on the reverse strand, counting down.
AAAATGACTTTGGTGTATTCCAAAACACCCATTTGTATTCTAAAACTTCCAAGATAATGTCTAAGTCCTTATTGTACTCCAAAACACCTTAATACATTGTTTCTTTCCTAATAAAATTCCTAGTCATTCCTAAGATTTCCTAGTTCACCAAAACTCCTTTAAACACTTATAACTTCTTGTACATCGCCTAATTTTTGACATGGGTTCTACTAACATCTTATTATACCAAAACACACATAGTTTTCACCATTAAACATTCAAGAACATCTAAAATCCATCAAGAACATTCTTGTACACAAACTTCACTCATTTAACACTACATCACAATATAGTGCATAATTTAAATTGCTTGGCACTTAGGCCCTTAAGATGCATAAATCATAAACACTAAATTTCCCACATTATATTTGCCTTTGACCTGCAAATACACCCAACAATACATATACCTTTTACTAAGCCCTTGAGAACATTTTACTAAGTCATTCACCTTTGGCTCTTTAAGTAGTTTTAACAAGCAATATAAGCTCATTCCTCCTAAGACTTTAAACCTCATTAGGTTAGCACATTTACCTCTTTTCCTCACAACTTCTTTCTTGTTTCCTTGACTAAATCGGCAAGGCTTTTAGTTGCTTGTCAAATTCTAAACATTATACAAATGATAAAATGAGTATACAAGCTTTATGCTTCATCTCATTGTAAACCCTAGTTACATATATTATTTCAAAACATTAAGATAGTTGTTTTACCTTGATACAAAAGAGAGTTTGGATATGTAGCAAGAGAGGACTCCACCAAGCCCTTGGAAGATTCAAATGAAGCTAAAACAAGCAAGGTAAGGGCACCATTAATGGTGATTTTCGGACAACATAAAAACATGAAGGAAACACTATTTTTCTTTGAGTTTCCTTACCTAGAAGCAAAGGAGAACAATAATATGTGAAAAGATGAGCTCAAGCTCCTCCCATGGAGATTCCTCTTGGCACCAAAATGGAGCTCTTGAAGTTTTGAAGGGATGAAGTTGAAGAGCTTGATGAGACAAAGAGAATGGTGGTCTTAGAATTTGATTTGGCAAAGAGAGCTAGGAATTACAAGGAATTGAAGATGGTATATGGTGGTGAGCTGCTGCAACCATGAATGAGAGAAAGAAGGAAGGTAGAAGACGGTGGACAGCAAGGGAAATGAGAGAATGAGATAAGTATTTGCTTTTAGAAGATATTTGTAGTAAAGCAAATAGTGCTTTTACTTTAACTCTTTACTTAGCTTATTTTTTTCCTTGTAAGTGTGGTGAGTCACTAAGAAAACCGGCCCCCATATTATAACAAGGGGTATTTTAGTCTTTGTTGACCAATTGTCACGCTTATAATGACATATGTTATAAACTTGCTTATTTTGTTACTATTCACTAAAACAAGGCACATAGATGTGAAATTTTTGATTTCCCATTGATATAGACTTCCAAATGTGATACTAAGTAGTACACATATTAATTAAAGAGTAATGATGGACATTTAGCCATTCAAAACTCATTTACAAGACAATTTTTCAAAAATGTGCTTTAAGACTCCTTAAAGCACATTTTGTGTTTTAACTTGTTCTCAAGCTTGGTTTTCTTTGGTAATTGGTTTAGTATGTTAATTAGTATATAAATAAGGTCTTGGTAAGCTCCTTAGGTCTTAACCAAGCTCATCCCAAGCTTAGAGCACATTTTAGCCCTAATTGACTTTAAGGCATTTATTTGTGTTTTCTATGGTTTAAATTGTTTACTAATGTTTCTAAGACTCTTTTTAGTCTTAATATACCATATTTAAATGTTTAAACAACATACTAAGGTTTGGGGTATTTCAGAGTTAAAGAATCAACAATTCATGGATGTGTGTAAACAATATGGGATTAATCACATATTCAGCACCAAGAACACCCCAACAGAATGGGGTAGTTGAGCGAAAGAACAGAACACTACAAGAAGTAGCCAGGGCCATGCTATTAGGGAGCAGTCTTCCTCAGGTCTTCTGGGTAGAAGCAGTGGCAACTGCATGCTACATCACAAATAGAATGCTCATACGACCTATCCTTAACAAAACTCCCTATGAGTTAATCAAGGGAAGAAAACTAAACGTAAGTCACTTCAGGACCTTCGGTTGCAAATGCTATGTCCATAACAATGAAAAGAGTCCCCTTGGAAAGTTTGATGCTAGAAGTGATGTGGCCATCCTCCTTGGATACTCTGAAAGAAGCTGGGCATACAAGGTATACAACAAAAGGACAATGAAGGTGGAAGAAAGTGTGCACGTGGTTTTTGATGAGGCTAACGTACTCAAGACCAAGAAATCTGATGAAGATGAAGAACTTGGATTTGATCTAGTTGATCAGGATCACACAGATAATCCCAAAGATGAATCACCGACTGAAGAAAGCTTGCCCAACAGGTCAGTGATAGGTCAACAACAGGTCGACGATGGAAACAATGATGTCGAGGATCCTCTATCTCCATCAACCATTCATCAATCTCGTACTTTGTACAAAAATCATCCATTGGAGAATATCATATCAGACATATTCAAAGGAACTCAGACAAGAGCACAGACTTGAGATCTTCTAGCTTTCTCAATGACAGTCTCACCCATCGAGCCCAAAAATGTCAAGGAAGCTCTTCAAGACTCATACTGGATCAATGTAATGCAAGAAGAACTAAAACAGTTCAAAAGATGAAAAGTCTGGCATCTTGTGCCTTGTCCTACTCATCAAGGAGTACTTGGCATAAAATGGGTTTTCATAAACAAACTGAATGAAATGGGAGAAGTAGTCAGGAACAAAGCTCGTCTGGTAGCTAAAGGATATCGTCAACAAGAAGGGATAGACTTCCAAGAAACCTTTTCTCCAGTGGCAAGGATGGAGTCCATCAGATTACTAATTGCATTTGTTGCACACAAGGGAATCAAACTCTTCCAACTTGACATCAAAAGTGCCTTTCTAAACGGGTACATCAAAGAGGAAGTATATGTTGAGCAACCCCCAGGTTTTGAGACGCAAGAAGGAAAGAGCATGGTACTTAAACTTGACAAAGCTCTTTATGGGGCTCAAACAAGCTCCAAGATCATGGTATGATTGTCTTTCTTCCTATCTCTTGGAAAACAAATTCAAAAGGAGAAAGGTGGATAGAACCTTTTTTGTGTACAACAACAAAAGGGATTTCCTAATTGTGCAAGTATATGTTGATGATATAATCTTTGGGCCTCTGATGAGGAATATTGCAAGAAGTATGAAGCATTAATGAAAAAGGAATTTGAGATGAGTGATCTGGGAGAATTGAAGTTCTTTCTAGGACTTCAAGTCAAGCAAATGATGAAGGGACCATCATATCCCAAGAGAAGTATGTAAAGAATTTACTAAAGAGATTTGGAATGGAGGAATGTAAGACGTTTGACACACCAATGGCAGTCAACACCAAGATGAGCATCATGACTGGTGACTAACCGGTCGACCAACGATCATACAGAGAGATGAATGGTTCTCTACTATATTTAACTGCTAGTAGACCTGACATTATGTACAGTGTTTGCTTATGTGCCAAGTTTCAAGCGGGTTCAAGAGAAAGTCACCTCACAGCTGTAAAAAGAATCCTGTGTTACTTAAAAGGAACCATGAACCTTGGTCTCTTTTATCCTAAGTTCACTAACTGTAACATTGTAAGATTTTCAGATGCAGACTATGGAGGATCTATCATAGATAGAAAGAGCACTTCAGGAGCAACATTCTTTGTTGGGTCATGTCTGATTGCATGGGGATCAAAGAAACAACAAAGTGTTGCAATCTCAACAGCTGAATCTGAATACATTGCTGCGGCAAGCTGATATGCTCAACTCCTATGGCTTAAACAAAAAATTGGTGATTATTGCATCAAAACAGGTACATTACCAATTATGTGTGACAATACAAGTGCCATCTCTATTTTCAAAAATCATGTGCATCATTCTCGTACCAAACATATTGACATTAGACATCACTTTCTTAGAGATTGTTGTGAAAAAGAACTAGTTGGTTTAAAGTATATTTCTACTGAGAACCAACTAGCTGACATCTTTACTAAGGCATTAAGTAGAGAAAGGTTTACTAAGATTGTTCATGATCTTGGAATGATATTCATTGATCACAATTAAACTGTCTTTTATTTCCCATGATATGTCACCGACATGTGAGCAACACCTATTATATTGTGGTTCAGTAGTCAACGATCAGTTTAATGCATATAAATTATGTCAATCGACTACTTGAAGCAGATATGTCATTTTCCACAAAGTGAGATTAGTTTAGAGAAGGTCCAACAAATAAAAACGGGAAAACTTCTCAACGAATTACTGACAACAGTCACGACTGCTGCCCATTATGAATAGTGCTGTTAGGACATGTCAACGAGCGGATGAGGAGCGGTCGCTGACTATTACTCGATATCTATAAAAGGGCGACGAGAGTTCCTCTCTTGTTACACTAGTGCCCTCACTCTCTCTAATCTCTCTAAGCACTCTCAAACATTTCTCTTCTCTCTCACAAAACTTCCTACAAGATTTAGAGCAAAATAACCAAACCTCACAGCTTTGCTAAAGATTTCTCTAGCGAAAGGTTACAAAACTCCAGAAATCTCTTCGAACAATCATGGCACCTAAGTCTGCTCTCCGCTCGAAAAAGAAAGTTGTCCTCAAAGAAGCTACCTCAAAGCAAGTAGCCGACATATGGCCGACAGGAACTGCAACCGACTCACCGCCCCCTCGCCTATCCAAAGAATTAGAAAATCAGCTTGTGCACAGGGTAACAGATGAAGGAGAGGTGTACCAAGATGAAATTCTCTATATAAGCCACCACCTCCCCAAAATTCGTCACTGCATCCAGGTAGAAATTCTAAAGCCCAAGATTCTTCTAACCCCTACCTCCACAGAAAAATAAACCATGTCTTCCCCTGCTCCATCACCTACTATCGGCATCAAACACTCAAAAGTCAAAAATACCAAAAATACCAAAAATCCCAAAAACTAAGATCTCTTCACTGCTACAACAAGTCACATAGCACACGAAACCCGTGCCTCCAAGCGAGTCAGAGCACAGAAAGAAACTCCTCAAAGAGCCCATTTAACGCCTGAAGGAGCAACTCGCAAGTTACACTTCATCGACGATGAAGCAACTCCCTCAGCAGTCGTCAAAGTTGTCGTTCGACAGATAGAAGAAGAGGAAGTACAAAGTGACGAAAGAGGTCAAGAAAAGGAGGTGACAGAACTTGACTCAGAAGTCGAAGCAAAATTCATCAAGGTATTTGGAGAACCAGTTGTCGACAGGTCCACAACATCTTGTGATACCAGTCACGACGCTGATAGCGATACGAAGTCTTCTCCAATCATACCAACAGTCGAACAACGACAGAAGGCAGGGAAAGAGAAAGGGAAGAAAAATTTGGTTCTCTCACCACATGGTCAAAAGCTGGAAGAGCTCTTCTAAGCTAAGAAGAAAGATGCAAAGCCACAGCCACCACAAGCTCTCAAGCATCTAAAGAAGCTCAAAGAGCTGAAGCCAGCAATGTTTAGATCAGAGAACGTCAACGACAAGTCCTGTCCCGTCTTACCAAAGACATTGGATTTGGACTGGATGGAGCAAATGGGTCTTGGCAAGATTCAGGAGCTTTTGGAATTCCAAGGATGGGTAGACTTCTTCTAGGAGACTATCCCCGTCTACACTGAGTTGCTCAAGGAGCATATGACATATCTTGGACCACTCCAGGATGACGACAACGACGAATACCTCATCTCCACAATCTACGGTGTCACCATCAATATCACCAAGTCTTGGATCTATAAGACTTTTGGTCTGGAACCAGAAGGACTCATGGTTCCAAAGGAAACCACCTGGAATGATTTGGGACATTAAGGAGGAAAAATGGTCCAGCTACTCAACCCCGAGGCTACAATTAAAAACTTCAACACCATAGATATGTCTATCCCCAATAGGGTACTCTTCAGTCTACTCACCCATAACATCACCCCACGGAACCCATGCACTCATATCGTCAATGCAAGAGATGTGAGATTGCTTTATGCACTAAAGACAAAGGAGAAAATAGACCTTCCTGCAATGATTCTTCTTACCATTGAGGAAAGTCGCTATGTTAATCAAGGTTTAGTGCATGGGGGAGTAGTGACCAGGGCGCTACAACAAAACGGAGTGGACACCGACAAGTTCCACGAATGCGCGCGCATCGCTCAGGACAGCATCTACTCAGAGATGTTGTCCAAAATGGGGATCAGAACAAAGGGAGACTAGCTAGTGGTTGCTCAGAAGCCAACCAAGAGTGAAGACTCTAAGTCAGAGCCTCGCCCAACCGTTAGAGCATCATGAGTAAAGAGAAGGAGAAGTCTTTCACCGGTCCATGACAGTCAGAGACTAGTCTGGATACCTCAACTAGGGATGTTCTGAAGAGAGTGAGAGTTACTCTCACAACTGTACAGGTCATCTCCTCTAAACCAAGTGTTCATCACATGGTTCAAGGAGCAATAGATTTTATAGACTCCCACATGGCCTGAGAGTTTTTTGTCTCTTAAAGACACAAGTGTAACCGTGAGAGGTAGATTTAGGATTAGATTTTTCTTTTCCATCAAATGTTTTATTTTGCTGTTGAATATTTGTTTCAAAGTACCTTTTGATATCATTGAAAATGCAACTGGTTTTTGTATACTTGAATGCTTATGATGGGTATAAAATAATTTATTGTCTTAGCTGCTTCTTCCTTGATTAAAAATTACAAAATGATCTAAGATATTTAGTCCCATCCATTCCACTAATCCAATCTCGGACTTTGACACCTAAAAAGCCTACAAACATAGCCCACAAGATGTAGCACCTCATTAAATGCCACTCACTGACCAGTCGTTGAGCATATCCAAACTGTCTATAAAAACTTGCTTACTCCATCCACCACTCACACTCAGTCATAAACATCTCACGAAATGGCTCAAACACCACAAAGCTCATCTAGCTCAAATGAGCAAACCATTCACTCCACCATTCGTAAGTTTATGACCACTAAACATCTAAGGAAATACGTCACCCAAAGCTATGTTCAACCAGACTCTGACTCCCTTACAGCTTGGTCTATCACCTTAAGTGTCACTCTATCACATACACGTTCTCCACACTGCATGGAGTTCACCATAGAGTATAATGAGTCTGACCTTTCTACCATAGCTGAATCACCTTTGATCAATCCTACCAAAGCCAAACCTTCTTGGATCAAAGTTGCTTTTTCGAAGGAGGAGCCTTTTGGCTCAGAAGTTTATGAATGGGATACCCAACTACGTCACTCCATCTAGATTATCTTGTTCATGTTTTGTAGTTTATACTCTATGGAATGTCATGGCCTTTATAATATCTTACGTCGTGTAGTTGCTTCCTATTTTATTGTATGGCAAAGGGGGAAAGAAAAGTATATGTACTTGTGAGACTATGTCTATCGTCCTTGTATTATGTATCATCTGAATGAAACTTTATCTACTTTGGTCATAGTATAACATAAAAGCTGTCACTTATTGTGCATAAAAGCTATCACTTATTGCTATCATTCGTTAAAGATTTTCATACTTAGAACCCTTAACAAACTTAGGGGGAATCCTTCTTAAGGGGAAATCTCTCAATTTTTGAATTGTCGAGTACATATAAGTGTATAGGTTGCCATCATCAAAAAAGGGGAAATTGTTAGGACAAGATCCTTTGGTTTTGATGATAGCAAACCTTGTATTGTCTATCTAATGTGTTTGTCAAGATTCATGATTTAGATAGACAGGTGAATAAGTGGCTTAGCACGCAAGGTTGCAAGCGCACTTAAGTCATAAATGGCTTAGCACGCAAGGTTACAAGCGCGCTCAATCCACGACATGTGCCCAACCAGTCGGCACCTGTCTGCGAGAGCTCCAGAGGACTTCTAGCACAGACAACCAGTCAGACACCGCACGAAGATATCTCTTATGCTTAAAGATGAAAATCAAAGACAGAAGACTGCAAGGGATTTACACATTCAGATAAAACACGTACATCCACTTAGGCAACTTGTTCACGACAAGCTCACGACAAAAGGAGAAGTTCATTAATGCACAAGATAACAAAGCTATAAATGAACATCATTACATAGCCGTAATGAATTCATAAGAGGGCATTTATGAGCATTTAATGAGCTAGACAGAATCAGGCAAGTGGGGCACACAAGTGGTGATCGACCTATCAAGAGGGCAGCCGCCAACTTGACCAACCATAGGACGACAAGTGGTTCAAGCCTCCAGATCAAGTTGAAGAAACTCTACAAGTCTAGTGTGGTTGTTACGTAAATAATCGAAGTTGTAGTCGACTCCTAGGAGTCTAGGGATTAATAGAACTGTTGTTACATCCTAACAACCGTGTATAAATGCTTGCACTTATACCATATGTAAGTAAGCCTGTACAAGAGAAAAAGATAGAGATTATCTGGACAAGTGTGGATCAGACTTAGGAGTGTGTGTAAGTGCTAGAGAGTTGGTGAGCTAGATAGGACAGGGTTAGAGTATCAATACATTGGGTATTTGATAGAACGACATGTCGGGGAACGATCTGTGAACCATAGGCCAATAGTCAGGAGAGGGTTGACGACTTTAGGGGTAAAGTCGAAACTGTCCCGGGAGTCCGTGTGTGGGGCAAGGGAGGTTGAGTGAATTTCGTGTGTGTACATTTTGAATCGAAATGTGTTTTCCAGTTTAAGTTTATCTTGTGTCCATTCCTAAACTATCAAGTTTTATTAAAGTCCACGATACGTCCACGACACGTCGGGGACGCATCAGGAGCGCTTGCTGGTTTCACACCTCTGTCAACTTCCAAGAGGTAGGAATCACTAGAACCATCGCTAGCGCTGCTTCCTCGTCAGTGTCATCCTCCTGATCCATGACATCATCATCTTTGTCATCCTCTTCCTCATCCACGTCGGGTGAGTCATCATCATCACCACCACCATCATCGTCATCAACATGTGGCAAACGCTCGATCATCACATGGTCCTCATCAGCACGTGCACGTGATGCGTGTGGTAGACGTGATGAACTACCACCGCCTGACGTCTGAGCTTCAAAGGTAGAAATCTGGTGGCTTCCTTCGCCCGAGATGTTATAGCTAGCATTGTGCAGTGGTTCTTCAGACCAAGCACTATTGGATGATGACAACACTGGCATGCGTCTCTTCGGTATATGATCGCACATCACCAAGTCATCCACCGCTTCCCTTGGTAGTGCAGGTATTTGAAACACCGAGTCATTGAAAGATTGACCCGGATGGAACGATGAGTGGCGTGGTGCTTCCATGAGGGGGGCAGGATTACTCGGCCCTTCACCAGGAGCACGTGCACGACGGTACGAGGCCGTCATAGGCTGCTTCATAGCCCGGTCTTTCATCTTCTTCTTCTTTGTGTATACATTTTGCACTGTTTTTTTTAGTCTATCCATCACTGCATATGGATATCAGACAGTTATAATTCATTCATAATAACTTTAACATAAATAAAATGGGCAAAAAATGTCACATAGTTATATATCCATGTCATAACAACTTCTGATTCACGTCTTTATATATATAGGTGTACATGAACAAAAACTAATAAAATGGGCAAAAAAATGTCACACGGTTATATATCCATGTCATAACAACTTGTGGTTTAATTATATGGTTCCTAACCATATTATATAATCATTTTTCTCTATATATATATATATGTCACGCCTTTATATAATATAATTCATTTACTAAATGTTACACTTCATCATTTTTATGTAAGATGATTATTTACTAGTTGTAGTATATTATACAACTTATACTAAGATTCCTATCTAAATATTATGTAACATTTATATTATATCATAACAACTTCTAAAGTGTATTTAATATTCACTTTAGTTTATAAATACCATTTATTCATTACTTGTCACATTATTTTCATGTGAATGCTCTTACTTATACTAGTCCCATTTTAATAACATTAATACCACAATAATTCATGTAACACTTATAACAATCTATCATTAGTCTTATATGATTATTTAATAACATTAATACCACACAAAAAAAAATTCAGTTGAGCCCAACAAAGGCTCTCCTTATTCCAATTCGAGCCCAGCAAAGGCTCTCCTTATTCCAGGTCGAGCCCAACAACGGCTCTCTGAATCCTAACTCGAGCCCAAACGGGGCTCGCATATGCTTCAGCAAAAAAACCTAACTCGAGCCCAGTCGGGGCTCTTCTCTGCCCAACTCGAGCTGCAGTAGCGCTCTCTGTTCCCCAGGTCGAGCCCAGGCGGGGCTCGCGTCTACTTCAGCCACCGAAATCTGCCTTCGAGCCCAGGCGGGGCTCTCCTATGTCCAAGTAGAGCTGCAACGGTACTCTTCCCTCTTCAGGTCGAGCCCCGGCGGGGCTCGCGTCTGTTGTCTCCACCGGAATCGTCTCGAGCCCAGGCGGGGCTCTCCTTTACCCAGTTCGAGCCACAGCGGGGCTCTCCTTACCCTAGGTCGAGCCATAACAGGGCACTCCTCAGCCCAATGCGAGCCACGGCAGGGCTCGAGTGCCTAGTTTTTTTTTTCAAAATTTTCATGTTCAACCTGAATTTTCCATGCTATATCTAGCTCAATTGATGTTGAATTTCAAAAAACTAACACCAAATTCGTACTCAGGACACCCAAATCTATAAGTTGGAAAAAAAATTCAAAAAACTCACCGGAAAAATTTTTGGGCGGTGGTCCCGCGATGGTCGGCGGCGGGTGGTGGCTCTGGTGGCGGCTCCGGCGGCGGCTCTGGTAGGAAGAAGAGAGGTTCTAATGGAAGATAGAGAGATGAGAGAGAGTGAGTAAGAGAAAAATGAATATTCTAAGGAAGGTTAGGCTATAAATAGTGAGAGCGTTTTTTACCCGAAATTGACGTTTTGAACTGCAATTTTAGTACGATGTTCTAAAAGTGTAACAATGTTTGTAATTTAGTCAAACACAACGTAAAATGTCTTTAACTTACGTGGAATCGCAATTATAACGTTTAAACGTGATTAAAAAGGGTTTAACGTCTTTTATTACAATTAGAGCGTTTTTCACCCAAAATTGGCGTTTTTAACTATGAATTCAATACGACATTCTGAATATGTGTCAATGTTTGTAATTTAGTCAAACATAACGTAAAATGTCGTTTTAATTACGTGGAGTCACAATTATAACATACAAACGCAATAAATACGGGTTTATCATCTTTTGTTACAATCAGAGCTTTTTTACAGTTTACGCTAAAGAAATGATTTTTTCAAAAAAACAAAAGTTACAACACGACATCATTACATGTTTACAACGTTAATATGATTTAAAAAAAATTTGTACTGCGGTGATTAGTAATTTTGTACTATGAATAGCAACCCAGTAAATATAATTAATCATTAAAAAATTTATAAATGATAGGTTATATATGAAAAATATCAACAATTGCAAGTATATATAGTTCAAAGAAAGAAGAATTTTAAAAAAAACTATACAAATTAAGTATAAAAACCATAACACATTTATATATTTGCTAACAACTTTTTATAATTTATAAAATTATTTAATGATATATTATATATCATCATCATGTAATTGTTTTAATTTTTCTTACGATGTTAACTCACCGCTATAATCATTTTTCAATAAGTGTTGGCTGCATCCACATATAGGCAAAGATAACTACATTACTTATACATATAATACTTTTAGTATAATTGTTTGTTATACATTTTTCCTTATTTATTGTACATTTTTTTCTTTGTTGGTTGTACAAATAAATGTAGTCTTTTTTGGCTACATATGCATGTAGACATCTTTGACTACATATGCCTGTAATCAAGAATTTGACTTATTTTTTATGTATGTAACTTTTTAACAATTGATGTGTATCATTAAAAAAAATTATATTTTAATTTAGTCATTTTTTATATTTATTCTGAAACTTTTATGATTTTATGATTTTTGTGTTTTTTTTTGTTTTTATAATTTTTAGTCATTTGTTTAATTTTTTGAAGTTTATATGTTTTTAAATTATTTTTATGTATTTTGTTTAAGTTCTGTACATATTTTGTACCATAAAATTAACAATATACCCGTGAGGACTACACCAACCCTTTATATGATTTTTAACACATGATTGATGTTTAAGAAGTGACTACCTTTGGAGGCTTACACCAACATTGCACACGGGAAGACATTACTCCGACAGTAATATCAAATTCTATTTGTGCACTGGTCTCGCAGTGAAGCGTAAAGAACCCTCCTACATTCTGAAATTGTTAAATGTTGACATAAGATTGTGCAATATGACTTTCATCTCATTTAGCTCTTATATTTTCTCATATGGTGATTTAGTTGATTGTTCACCTTTGTTCAAAAATAGATAATGGTGCCACTTGGTTTTAGTCCATTATTTGCTTTGAATTTGTGAATGATATAAATAAGTCTCTGTTTTGTTAATAGTATGCGTTTAGTATATGATGATTGAGGAGAAATGAAGGAGAATATAACGAGATATTATTGAATGACATTACTGGGTTGGGGTTTATGGGAAGATCTAGTATAACCATCTATATTTTTATATCATTAGTGGTATTTATCAGTTTATTATTGATACTCTCTACTTTAGGTGTCTTTCTGCCTCTCTTTGCATGTTTCTTTCTTACTCGCCGAATATTATTAATGACATTTATCTGGAGGTCCAAATATCAACATTACAAAGTGCAATCATCTTAAAACACCGTCAAGGAGGGAGAGATGTGATATAAACAAAGATTGATTATTATTGAGCATACGTACAAGTAGCATATGTCATACATTTCTTATTCTTAAAGTGTTGAAAATCAAATCAATGGCCATTTGCTACAGATCCGTTATTTTCACAAGCACCTGAAGCGCTCTTCACAGGCTTCTTAGAGTAGAACCGTCGGTACATGGAATCCACTTCGGTCAAGTAATATGTCCCTGGGGGCAATAGGGTTGTATCCTTGCTAGTCACAAAATCCTTGGCGCCATACCTGTGTTCCATCAGTTTCATTGTCTCCACGAACTTCTCTGGGTCAAACTGAGTCAACAAGAGAATCATATGGTCATCATCAGAAATAAATTTGACTTCACAGAACTCTGCTTCCTTCTCAATAGTTCCAAAACACAACCTAACTGATGAAACCACATCTACGATTGAAAAGAAAGAAAAGAGTCTCATCACTCATACCTCATGTCTTGATTTCAACTTCTCTCCAACATTCATGACAGCTGCGATGTCTGATAAGCTGAAAGGATGTTGGCCGGCATTCAGTTTTAGAGAAAACATTGTAGCTGACAAACCACTACCGTAAGAGAACATAACCACCCGGTTTCCATCCTGCAAATATAGATGAGTTATAAGAAGAATCCCGATTCAAGTTCTGCCAAAGATCATGAAAGTTTTGAAGAAAGCAAAGTGCCATCCTCTAAAAGGCAACATCAAGATTACTTACAAGAGTGGTATTCTTATTGTGGAGAAGTGATGCCAATGCTGTGTAGAGAGATGCTGTGTAGGTGTTTCCAATTTGTTTCGGTACCAATGTTGTTGGTTGCACCTTTTCTGCATATACAGATTTCGCTACTGCTTGTGATGCCTGTCAAGTGAAGCTGACAGTTAGGTTTGAAGTTGAAAATTTGATCAAGAACAATGTTGAATGATTCCACGACATATATTCTTTTCCCATTTTGAATTTGCATATTATCAGTTTCTGAGTTACCTACCTTTTCTAGATCCCTGCTTTGGTAGCTTTCGTCACCAGTAAGAGATGAAAATGGAGCTAACTTCTCTCTCGCCTCCTCATTGATAGAGCTGCCATCCACCAACAAAAAAAATCAGTAACAGAAAGCAACAACTTCCATAAACTTAAATCAGTCATAAAAAATAAGACTGGTCATTATAAGAAAATAATGATGATGATGATCCAAACCTCGCATTCCTCAAGAAATCATTGAATAACAACCGGGCAAAGCTTTTCTGTACAAGCTGTGGGAGGAAGGCAAAAACAAAAATTTTCAGAACAGCAGAACTGAAATGGGTAGTAGTACAAAATCATGTATCAACAAAGCAAGGTTTTTTTTAAACCCCCAGCTAAACAAACCTTGTTGTAGGGAGAATGAAAGACGAAATAGTCAGCATCACTGACTGAAAACTGTTCACCCTGAAATTTCTTGTACCTAACGACAGAAAGAAAGACAGTGAGATACTGAAAACACCAGACCTCTCCTTATGATCACAAACACTGTGGACTATTGAGATAACTCACTTGGCACAGAAATGTTTGTAGCAAGAATCAAGAGCCATGAGGTAACAAGTTTGTGACAGCTTCCCATCAACAACCTATATGCATGTAAAAAATCATCAAAGAGTGAGTCCAGCATACAAAGTGACTAGCAAAAGAAGGCAAGAATAGACTTGAAAGGAAATGATTACTGGATATTCGCTCGCAAGATCAGGCTTGTAGAAATCATAAGCATGAGCCATATGACTACCCCTGAATTTGCTTTCAAAAACAAGAGGAGCATCCGGCCCCACTAGCATAGCAATCGCAGCTGCACCTCCAGTGGGCCTAGCTGGTCCCTCAGCATAGACCTGTGACAAATAGAAATATATACGTTCAAGTGAGAAACAGTAACGATAAATATGCAAAGTATGGGGACTCTGAGTGGTCGTTAGAGATGAGGATACAGCTTTTTGTGCAGGATCAGATTTTCCATGCAAAGCCACTTAAATAATTACAGAGTTCGGTACTGTATGCATAGCAGAAAAAAGAATACTCCCACCTATAATGACTTATCTCTACCCACAATTTGCGGTGTCAAAACAACTCTATTATCTTTCCAAGAACTGTATTAACCTAAACCCAGACAGAACTATAAGAAAGACAATTGAAATGAGAATGAAAAAGAGTGTTTGAAGAGATGATCATACTGCGCTGTCGGTGCACACAACAAGACCATAGCGTCCATCCCATGATCTACTTTCAACCCAGTTCACGCAATTGAATAAAGCAGCAGTTCCTCCATAGCATGCATTGCTTGAGTCAACACCTTCAATATCAGTGTTCCCATGTTCCTGATTGTATCACAAGATAACCATGCAAAAGTTAACTTCAACAGAAAAGACCGATTTGCCTACAGTTTCTTTTATCAACTTTTATTCAGTTACACTCTAGAACTGACCATCCACAAGTAAAAAGCATCTAAACTACTCTGGCAGTTAAGTACCCTGTAAGTTTTAGCATATTAAGTATATAATGAGGGGTAACATTTCTATGGACCTAACTGTTTACCTGCAATCCTAAGAGCAATTTTGATAATTGGTAACACTTCTCCAGTCAATAGAACAAATTTAAAAGGATGTAAAAGAAGAAAAAAAAATCCCCTCCAAAATGTATTCAAACAAATTAAATACCTCAAATATCTGCATGAGGAATGTTTTGATGGATTTGCTCTTGTCCAGGACAGTTTCACTGCCCACTTCCAGACGCCCGATTTGTTTGGGATCAATGCCGTATTTCTCTAGCAGAGAATTCACTGCTGTCAAACTGAAATTGCAATAGATGATTAGAGCTGGAACCATAATAAGGTGCACTTGATAGCAAAAGCCAACTATCTAAGAAAAAAAATCGGAAAGTGGACTAGACGATAATGTGATCAACAATGATCTAGCAGTCACAAATTTTAGGCAGAAAGGAGTAGTCCCTCCCTGTAGTCCATTGCCTATGCAAGAGTTAAGGAAAGATGGGGTTACAGAGGTCTATCAGACAATAATATAAGTTTTATATCAATTATTTCAGATTTTAGGAAGTAGAGGTTACATACTAATGGAAACTACAGAGTCAATTATCACAGCTAAAGATTCTAATGATGATTGGTTTTCAGATAAAATTCCATACCTCATTGAGATAATGTCTTCAACATCCGTGCAAAAAGCCATGCAATCCTGCCCAAGTCCAATTGTGTATTTTCCCTTGCTTGCACCATCATGGGCCTCCAGAGCTTCCTGCTCGTGCAGAAGGAAGCATATGTTTTAATGCAAATAACAGACAAAAGAAAACCATAATTTGTGCTATTAAATCGGTTGTGTTAAATCATCATGTCACTTCTTCATGACTTCATAGTACTTTAGTCTAAAAAAAGCCAACAATCATCAGTCTCGTCCATTTCAGCTGATTTGAATAGAATATCTCATGTTGAACCGATTAATCAAAGGGCCAAAGGTCTAGTAACAGAGTTTTTTTAATAATTAGTGACTACAAAGCCGAAAATCCAGAGCTATCCGCATTTGAGAGTAACAAAAAGTTTTGAGTGTTCTAAAACATTACTCATAAGATTCACCAGGCGTCAACGAAGAATCATTGAATTTTCCCCTCAGCCGGCAAACGAGACGTGCGAAATATGACATATACCCTCAAGTACAAAGCAAAGAAAACAAATTGCATCTCTTAACTGGAAAGCTAAGGCCAACAAAACGTGGAAGCCACAAGCAGTACAGATAGGAAGATCGTAGTTTCAAGCAACCTTGATTTTGACTTAATTTCTATATCCCATAACAGAATCGGTAATGTCTTGGCTACACTGTGGGTGTAGCCAAAGATAGCTGCGTAATGTAGCTATAGTAGAAGAAACATTTACAAATTTGTACATTAGTTATATAACAAATATTGTACATAAAATATAGTTGTTTATTGTAGAGGTTTCCTTTATTTATTGTAAATGTTTTCATTTTTGGTTGTATAATAAATGTATACATGTAGCCAAGAATTTGCAATCGGATTCAGCAACGGCATTTCATCGCAATCGCCTGAAGAATATCCATTAATTCACTGTAAGTTTGGGCTGCTCAATTGCTGGGTTTTGTTTGCGGTGGGGTTGGAAGCACTTTCCTTCCGAAGTGAGGAAAAATAGAGAAACTAAAGACAAGCAGGTAAACGGACAGGACGTCACCCAATACTAAGCTTGCGGAAAAGAACAGGTAAAAGGGAGCAAATTTGCAGCTTAATTAGCTCTGGTCTGGCACGATCAGTTCGAAAGGAATGGGGAAAAAAGAAAATAATCCTGTATAGCCTAATCTTAGAAAACAGTTAGAAAACATCGCCATTTCCGAAACAGAGATGTGTACTAAAAATCCATGAAATACCATATTACATTTGGTAAGCTGTC
The DNA here is from genome assembly GCA_023374045.1 of Limonium bicolor. Classification (NCBI taxonomy): domain Eukaryota; kingdom Viridiplantae; phylum Streptophyta; class Magnoliopsida; order Caryophyllales; family Plumbaginaceae; genus Limonium; species Limonium bicolor. Next base: position 312,721,471 of record CM041777.1, on the reverse strand, counting down.
CTACCCCAAAAGAATCGAGCAGAAAAGAAAAATAAAATCTCAAACTGAGAAGAGGATGAAGATCGTTTTACCTGCTGAATACAAGTAGGTGGGAAGTAGATCTCCATGGCAAGAATCCCGACATTATTTCCCTTGCAAGCCATTTCTCTCCTCTTTCTGGTTTCCGGGAACCGCTTAAGATTCAGAGTACTAAAGATAAAAACCTTTTTCTTCCTTCCGCTTGTTCTCTCTAGGTGACAGCACAAACGAACTCTGTCGCGAGGTTCAGACAGATAAGCGTCCTCGTTCTTATCAACGATAAATCTGTTAGAGAGTCCTGGGAATTCGGAGGCAAGGAAAAGAGTGTGTGGAAGCTGAGAGATATCCGTGGGGAATTATATATAGGGAAGAGGGAGACAGCGGAAGAAGAGCGGAGAGGAAGCAGACAGAGCTCTCACTCCGCTTAGTCAAATTTGGAATGCACTCTTCGTGATCGAATTTCTCCTCCTGTCGAGTTTGATTTTATATGTTTAATTGCTCTTTTGCCTCGGCTGAAAAAAGAAAAGAATAACATAAACCGGGTTAAAAGTTAAAACTAATCTTGGACACTCAGCAGCTGTTTTTTGTCGATGGACACTCAGCATTTGTGATTTGGGCATCTCAGTTTCCTTTATACTGATATATAGTTATTGTAAAACCTCTATCGTTAATCTCATCATTAAAGTCAAATCATTTCAATCATTATTACATTCATAGCGGAAATACTAATCCAGACGGTAGGTGATATAATACCATTAGCCACCCAGGTGACTGACAAGGCTAATTCAAATACAGTAATGGTCTGATGGACCGAAATACCCGAGTACTTAAATAAATATAATCATCACTTCGTTTCTAAACCGAGTCATATACAACTCTCCAGTCAATACAATACTCAACACTTGCAATCCAATATACCGAGTCCTTACATTCTAATTGCCGATAACATTTCGGTCTTACACCATTACATTTACAAACGTGATTAAATAAATCTACCCATGCATAACAGCAATCTCCGTCCTACTCTCGAGCGGTAATCTTCTCCATTGTACCTGAAAAATAATGGGTGGCCCCAAAGGGGCTCAGCACCTTTGCTGGTATGGTAGTCGTGCAACCCGCTACTACCGGGTCACACCCAACTAATTGTCATCTAAGCATGCTATTGATTTTATTTAAATCAAAACATGAAATGTTGTAAACACACAACATGCTCGCATTTAACAAGTATTCAAACAAGGAATACAACCACAAGACTAACACATTAAGTTTGTTAGTCTACATTACCTTATTCTTTAGGCCTTGAGGGTTTCTACCTCAATAATGTCGCATACTCTTTAACCAATATCTTATCCATTCTATTCGGACAACTTTACTTGTTCTCTTAGATCTATAGACACCACAGGTCTCGATCTTATTTTCTCAATTACTTTTCTCTCGAATAATTCTTAAGTCAATTCTATTGAATAATTCCAAGTCAATTCTCTTGACCTCCAGGTAGAGACATTCACAAATCTCACCACCGGGCTTTTCAGGTTCTAGTCTTACTCCCCCGGTTTCGACCCAACACTGGGTCTAGCATGGTGGGGAGGTTCAACTAGAACCCGAAACTACTCTCGTAGTTCCACTATCTTTCACATACAACCGAATCTCTATCGGACTTCTCACATTCCCATTCACTCCTCTCATCGGAGTCATACACAATCATGTATGTTAGTCTAGAGGCATCGCTCTTGATGTCATCTAATAACTTAGGGAATTTTTCTCGTGTTCTTGTATTCTCAGATTTAAGGGTTGCCCCAACATTTCGAATACTTATTCATTCGGGTCATTTTCTCATGTTGGTCGAATCCTCATATACGAGGGCGATTATCATTAAGAGGGAGTTCAATAGTCCCGCGTATCTCTGTTCACATTTCAGTTGAGTTCATAAGGTTGAACTATAGTTATTCTCTAGTTGAGATTTTTTAATTACTTTGTGTATCAACTCTTTCTACGAGTCGCTAACCAAATGTTATTTTATTGTGAGTTGGTCTACGATGTTCAGTTAGATCGCATACACAAGCAAGGATGGTTAGCACATACAAGCAACGACAATGCATCAAGATATATATATATATCAAATGCAATAAACATTTTCGTGCTTTTATCTTGTTAAGTCAGCACACATACACAAGCAGCACGCAAGCCGAGTGTAACTCGGTAGGACACAAGTTGCAAGAAAACCATACCTTTCACCAAGGAATTACTCTAGCGTTTGTCTCACGCTTATTAGGTAATCCTCGCATCATTGATAACATTCCAAGTGTTTATATTAACATTACGACAATACGGTATGTAAACAACTAGTACGCCCGTGTTTAACCCCGTTATCCCGTTAATCTTAACTTTACTCTTGTGATCTTAAGTTCACAACTTTCACATTCAATCTCATACTTGTTTATACTCCTAATGACATTTACATGTCACCAAACAGGTCCTAAACATCTTCTAATATCATTGCTCGTCCATTCCCATTCATTTAATGACATTTAAACACCCACGGTTGATTTTTGAGAGTGGTCTGGGACTTGGTCCTGCCCTTAAGTCCCTGACCAACACAGAACTTAACTCTCGGGTGCAATTTTTCTCTCGGGCACTTTTAATGGGATGGTCCGGGACTTTACCCTGGTCCTAAGTCCCAGACCAGTCACAGAATTATATTCTCGGCTCATTTTAAGGTGTGGTCCGGGACCTTGTCCAAGGACTAGGTCCCGGACCCTGCTACAATCTGTCAAATTTGACCGTTTTCATTTTTGTTCTAACTTCAATTCTTTACCCAATTATTTTCTAATCTTTCCCCATGCTTCCAAACATGTCCTAATACCATAAAAACACTTTAAACCTTCCTAAATCCATTGATCAACTCATCGCTCAATCTTTGATCAATTAACAACTTTCATTCACATTTTTCTGCACTTGCAACTTAGCTCCAAGTTCTAAGATGCGCCTTTGCTCAATACTTTACCAACTCCCTTGCTTGACCATAACAACTCCTTCCTAGTCATTTGCATTTTCATTACTCAAGTCCATCCTTCATTTTCAAGGTCATACACACTAGGTCTTTTCTAGAAATTCCAAGACACTTCAACTCCATTCTTGCTACAGATTTTTGCACAATCTATTCAACTCTTATACTCAAGTTTTGGTGAGTTTAATTCACTCATTTACACTCTACCTCCTCCTAGTCAACCTTAGGTTCCTCAACTCATAACGACATCTAAAACACTTGATTTCTACAGAAATTTTGCCATAACTTCGTCACTATACTAGCTCATCCAAATTTCATTATCTTCATCACCTAAACCAAAATATCCACAATTCAACACAAGCTAACCAAATCCTTAGTGGATTCTACCAACACACAATTAAATCCAAAATCTCACCAATCACAATAGAATGCCACAGTCTTAAATTGCTTGGCTCCAAGGCCCTTAAATCAACCAACACATCATTATTGCACTAAGCATAAATTACAATTATCTCTCATCTCATCAAGCACATTTTCCAGCACACCTTTTGGTTCATCTTTTTATTTCCCATCCCATAATGGTAAAAGCATTTAGGATAGTCATTTAAGGTAGGTTATTTACCTTGAGCTTCCAAGTGTTTTTCCTTATCTTCTCTTCTTCTCTTCTCTCTTGATTTTCGGTAATGGGCAAAGCCATTGCCAACACTCTAGACCAACATTCAAATGGTGGATTAAGAATAAGTGTAACACCCCTACCGCTAATACCGTCATTACCGTCCAAACTCCTCATACTCCCATACTCACGCAGCGGATACATACTTACACAACGGTAGGTGATACAACGCCGTTAGCCACCCACGTGACTAACAAGGCTTACTACTACATACAGCGCCGGTCTAATGGACCGGAATATCCGAGTACTATACAATTACAATACACATTCCAAATACAAACCGAGTATTACAATCCTCCATTCAATACAATACTCCATAATTCCAATACAATATAATACACCGAGTTTACTAAGATCCTTATCCAAATACAATACCTCTTTCAATTTCATACATACTCATTAAGAGTCTAGCATCTACCCATTCCTCACACTACATACTTTCTAGATACATGATGGTGTACCCCTTGGTACACTTCTACGTTCAAGGCTGCAAGCCTTATACAACACACTACTATCTACAATTCACTCCTAGCTATCTAAGCATAACCGCCGGTCTCTTACCATGACCTTAGCTGCTTCGGTACCTGTACAATAAAAACATTGCCCCTAGGGGCTCAGCTTACGCTGCATATGACTTCCGCATACCCCGCGTACTAGCGAGGGTACGCCGACTACTTAGGTCGAATACATGCGATTCATTTTATTCATACATACATGCTTTCATACATAATACTACAATACTACACAAGGAATACATACATACACTTCAATACATACAAGGAAGACAATACAAGTCAACCAATACTTACTTACCTTTACCGAAGTACACATACGCAATACATACACAATATTTGTTAGCTCCATTTGTCCACCCGGGTTAATCGGGTGGAGATTACTCTTTTACTCGGGGTCAATGACTTACACCAGCCAAGACCATTACTCATACATACTTTACTTACTTACTTACTTACTTACTCAAGTTAAGTCGTCGGGACCTCCGGGCAGGGACTACACCGTCCCACCACCGGGTTTTACTGTGGCTCACTAATCCAGGATGCTACCCATTTAAGGGGTTTGGGCCGTGGAAAAGATTAAAAGCCAGGAATCGGATCCAACCTCTTGTATCTCCTCATCCTCACGTGTGGCCGAAACTATATCGGACTTCTACTCATTTCAATTTACTCAATACTTACGTTAGGAGTTAGGTAGTTAGGAATTAGTAGAAGTCACACATCCAAGCCACACAATAATACATTACTTACATCCGCATCCATACAAGCTACATTACATTACACAAGTACATTACAAGGTACATACACACTCCATCTTCATCCATTCATTTCATGAATTATACAAACTAATTGTTCAAGACAAATATATCAAGCACAATATAAAACAAGCACAAGTAAGTGCAATAAGGTCTGATTCATGCATTTATCTTAGAGGTGGCAAAACTGACCCGAACCCGAAAAACCGAGTCGAATCGAACCTAATCGAAATCCATTCTCAACCGTATGGACAAATGAAAAAATGACCCGAAACCCACAATGAACCAAATCGAACCAAATCGAACCGAGATTTGATAGAACCAAAAATCAACCACTATCCAATATCATCCGAACCAAAAATATTCAAACCGAAACTATCCGAACCATAGTCACCCGAAACCCGATAATCACCCAAAGCAACCCGAATTGAAAATAAACCGATAATAATCCGAACTAAACCAAACCTTAAAATAATATTATTACTTTTAATTTCTTATTATCTTTAAATATAATTTGATTCTTCAACAATACATTTGTCACCCGCACTAACAAGAATATTATGTTAACTACTTTATTATAAAAATAAAATAATACCACTACATAACAGTCACTAACATTACTCTAACAAAGTATGGGCCATAAACCTTCATTAATTAATGACATGATGAGAGTAATGTCTAACCTGCGCCCTAAATGTAAAGCATTCATGTACTGAAGTATGTAAATGCTAAAGAGTATGTAAAAATTATTCCTACATATATAATCTATAGTAAATAAATAATTGTGTTGCGTTTTCAAGTTTTGAAAATATTAATAGATACACATCTGAAAAATAACGGGTAAACATGTGCATGTCTCATAGATTTGCATCACAATACATCATGAACCTTTAATTTATGCTTTTTTGAACAATGTTTGTGCCTTTTTTAACTTATGGTTGGATGTGGGTGTCAACTTTCATGTTGTATTTTTTGCTAATAGTTATAATACTAGTTGATGGAGGAAAGATTTTCTTATAATGGGAATAGATTTACAAAATTAGATTTGAATTGGTGGATACAATTTTAGATTGTATAACCACCCTACATACAAAATGTTCCTTCAATTTGACCAATGTCTACATCATGAGTAGTCAACTTAGCATAATTTTATTGAGATATATGTAGTCGGAAATGAAAAAAATGATTATTTTAATATGACATTTACAAATTTGTATCGATTTAGCCCAACTCAAATAATTCACCCGAATTAGACCCATAACCCGAAAAAACCAAATGCACCATTGACTAACCCGAACCATAGGAAACCAAACCAAAACCACCCTAGCCGAAAATCACCCAAACCGAAATACAATCGAATCGATCCAAACCAACCCGTAACTTCATAAACCCAAACTAAACCCGAAAAACCGAATTCACCCGACCCAGTCCGATCCGAGCCGAATGTTATATAGTTCAAAACGGGCCCGAACCAAACCTAACCAAACCGAACCCGAAAGATTGACCCGAATTTCCACCTCTAATTTATCTTATTTAGGTGATCAAATAAGCACACAAATCGAGGTAACCAGGTTAGGATACAGAGCATGAAGAAATCATACCTTTTACCGGAATTTACTTTACCGGGTGTTCCCTTGTTCCTTTGGTTCACTCTTGTCCCTCGAGTATTATTCTCGAACCAATGACTACATGTCAAATGATTCAATTAATACTAAGTATTACGGTACACACATAATTACTACTCCCATACTTACCCTGTTATCCCGTTATTTCGGTTTAACTTATTGTTCTTAAACTTACAATTTTCTTAATCACTTCTCATACTTGTTTACACTTCTTAGGGCCTTTAAACATCATTAATCAAGTACTATTACCTCCTACTATCATTACCATTCATTTCCTTTCCTCAAAAGCTATTTAATATGCTTAGGATTCATTTTTGGTGTTGGTCCGGGACGTTGTCTGGGTCCTTAGTCCCGGACCAACACTGGTCCTAAGTCTCGGGTTGTTTTTGCACATAGTCCGGGTCCTTGTGCCTATGTCAAGTCCCGGACCAGAGTTGGTCTTCACTCTCGAGTGAAATTTCAAGGTGGTCCGGGTCCTTGTACCCTAGTTAAGTCCCGGACCCTTAATTTTGTATACTCTCGGGTGGTTTTAATGGGGTGGTCCGGGTCCTTGTATGAGACCTAAGTCCCGGACCACCCTATACTTGTAACTCTCAGCCTGAATTTATATACTGGTCCGGGACTTAGTCCTGGACTTAAGTCCCGGACCCTGCTATGTTTTCTACAGATTTACATTTTTTTAAATCGGTTACATTCCATACTTTGCCTAATTAATTCCTCATTGATCCAACACTTAATCCCACATATTTAAACACCTAATTAGTCTCCTAAACATGTCTAAATCCATTACTAACTCATTACTTCTTTCCATACCCATTCACACACATATTTTCTACATTTCCATTCTAGCACTTACATTATTTTTCCTAGTTGTGTTTTGCTACAGATTTTGGTTCTTACTTCCTCCATACATAGTTTCATCTCCTAATGCCATTTCCAAGGCCTACAATGCATTATCTTACCTCTTCAAGTTCAACACTCATTTTACTAGGTCTTGCACACAAGTTCTCCTAGCTTCTCCATTGCATTTCAATACTCTTTGCTACAGATTTTATACCATTTTATCCTTATACAACAACTACTACTCCTTGGTTACTAAACATCTCTACTAACTCCAATACATACCTTGGTTTTCCCATTCACCAAGTCATCCATAAATGCACATTTTCCTACTAAAATTTTGCCATAGTTTACCTACAATTCTAACTTATCCACACACATACTTTCTCACCAATTTCATTCCTAATCTAGCCACGCCCATACAAGGGTCCTACCAGCACTCAAAAAAATCTCAATACATCAATACTTCCTCAAACTACAATACCAATACACATACACATTACATTTGGCTCCAAGGCCTACAATCCAAATACAAGCTCATAAATACTCAAACTTCCATTACTACAATACTAATGCAATGTTTTGGGTTCTTTAATTAGTTTACCCATTCCCATTACTCTAATGCATTAAAAATTAGCCTCAAGAAGGAGCCCTTACCTTGAGCTTATAATTCCTTCTTTTCTTTTCCAATTCTCCTCCTTCTCTCTTTCTTGCACAAAATCGATCATGTGGGGAATGGAGTTGCCAAACTCCATTCCCATCACCCAAAGCACACAAAACAAGTGTAATTAAAATACTAGCCCTTAGATTTATACTAATTCATTGAAGTGTTTAAAACACAAATTCTAGGGTTTACCTTTGGAGTGTTTTAGGAGGGGTTTTAGCCCTTGGTTCAAGAAGGTGATTCCACCACCATTGGAAGGTTGGAATGATGCTCAAAAGAGAGAGAAAAATAGAGCATTACAAATGGGTAAAAATCAGTTACAAAGAATGATGAAGGAAACTTGGGTGTTTCATGGAGACTTTTACCTTAATGGAGAGAGGAGACTCCAAGCTACTCATTGGTGCCATTTTCTCTTTGAATGGGGAAAACCCATGGAGATGAACTTCCTCATTTTTGGATTTTGAAAAGAGGTAATTGTAGAGAATGATGAGGGGAGTAAGAATATGTACTTATTTTCATATTTGGAGTTCACATGAGGCTAGAGCATGCAAGAGAAGTGAGGTAGCCATTGAAGCTTTCTTTGGAGCTTCAAAAATCGCCCAATAGAGGAGGGAGTAGAGGGGCAATCGTCTGGGATAAGGAAATGGGAGAGAGAGAAGAGGGAAATGAGAGGTGAGAGAATTTTTCTTACTTTTGTACTAATCTACTTTTTGCTTTTGACTCTTTATTTAATAGCTAGTTATGTCTGTGTGTGTGTGTGTGAGGGAGTCATTTGACTCTTAAAAATCGGCCCCACACATTACTACTAGTTGGAGTGTTTTTCGTCTTTTACAGAAAACGCTCGTTAATTTACCCGGTTTCGGTACTATTCACTAACCGGGCCCGTTTTCCGGAATTTTCTCATTTCTTTAATTTTATTGGTTATTAAGCTTCCATTAATGCTTAATTATAGTTATTTAATGAACTATAATTTTTACGGGTTCGTTTGACCACTTAAAGTCATGTTTTCGTACAGCCAGTCTAACCCACATTTGTGATTTGTCCGCTTTGGGCCGTTTCCCGCATGTTTTCCTCTCGGGGTACCATCCCAAAAAAGGCCTCAACAAGGAAGAGTATCCCCACACACTTAAGGCGTGGGTCTTGCTCTCTCCGATCAATTTTGGAGGTGACCCCTACCGTGGGTATCACACTCTACCCCTTGGAGCCCAGCGTCCCCGCTGCAAACCGACCTGGGCTGGCTCTGATACCCTTTTGTAACACCCCAGCCGTTAATCCTATGCTTCCGTCTTAATCGTCCTGTTAATTCAATGAGTTCGCAGCGGAAGAATACTACTTACTTACTTCGGCGGGTGAAAACAATGCCGCTAACCGCCCATACGGCTAGCAAGGCTACTAATACTTACAGTGACGGTCTGATGGCCAATAGATACCGAGCTACTAAAACAAACTTACAATTACAAATACGTTCACTACCAAAGGATTACCGAGTATTCGAAGTGCATTCATTACAACCTTCCAAGTTCCCAAAAGAATGAGTATCCACCAACTACTCATCTATACCAATCAATCCCTTCGCAATATCCCAAAAGGTGTACCCCATGGTACACCGGCTATTCAAAAATCTAAGCCATGTACTACTCAGTACACCGATCTCAAATTCATTGTTACATACAAAAAGAAGACAAGAAATTAAACTAAGTCTTCATCAGCTTCACCCTTCTCTTGCACCTGCATTTATATTAAAAAATGGTGCCCCAAGGGGTCAGCAATTGCTGCGCATAAACTCCGCATATACCGATTGCTAGCAAGGGTACGCCGACTAATTGGCGACCGCTAAACATGCTCGTTCATTACTCATACATACATGCTTTACATACAATCATACATACATTGCAATACATCATTACTTCAAGGCAACAATACAATAGAGTTCACAATACTTACCTTCACAAGGTTAGCCAAATTGTGCATCCGGGTTAATCGGAATGCATATTACTCTTTTACTCATTACTTACTTCTTCTTACTTACAATTACTTACTTCCTTTTTACTTTACTTACTCATTCTTACTTACTTACTTATACTCAAGTCAAGTCGTCGGACCTCCGGCTTGGGGACTACTCCGTCCCACATCCGGGATTTACTTGACTCACTAATCCGGGATGCTACCCACTTAGGGATTTGGGCCGCGGACCAGTTTAAGAGTCAGGAATTGGAGCCAACTCTCGTGACTCCGCATCCTCACGCGTGGCCGAAACTATATCGGACTTCTACTCATTCCAATTTAATTACCATTTTAAGTTAGGATGGTTAGATTGTTAGGAACAAGTTAGAAGTCCAAACACAATGAATAACGGTCACGGTACAATACAACATACATACATACATTCATATCATCCGTACATTTCATGAAGTATACAAACTAAGAATTAAAGAGAGTATACAATATCATACAACACTACATAATCACAAGTAAGCATATTAACTCCGATTCGTGCATTTATCTTTATTGGTGATCAATTAGCACACAAACACACAAATCAGAGTAGCCATGATAGCATTCGGGGCATGAGGAATTCATACCGTTCACCGTTGTAGTACTTCCAAAACGTTCCTTCGGTGTCACAAATCAAGTCCTAATATGTGCATACAATTGAATGATTAATTTAACTATCATTACTTAACTCCTACTTACTATGTCCCTACATTTCTTACACTTATACTTTACTTACTTATTTCCCTTTACTTAAGTTTCCATCTCTTACTTAAGGTTTGCATGCTTGCACATATATACATATACATATATGTATGGGATACATATACATATATATATACAATATATTTAAATTAAAATAAATTTTTTTTTTTTTTTTTGTCAGGACCGGACTTGCGACCGACCTTGCAAGTCCGGTCCATTCCAGTAGCTACCAGTACCGAAAATTCCTGGCCCGACCGAACTTGCAAGTCCGGTCGCAAGTTCGGTCGCTTCCAGTAGCTCAGGTTGCGGAAATTCTTCTGCCGACCGAACTTGCAAGTCCGGTCGCAAGTTCGGTCGATTCCAGTAGCTATCCTCGGGAATTTTTCGGGCCGACCGAACTTGCATGTCGGTCGCAAGTCCGGTCGATTCCCGTAGGTTACAGAATGGAAATTTTTCTGGCCGACCGAACTTGCAAGTCCGGTCGCAAGTTCGATCGATTCCAGTAGGTTACAGACGGGGAAAATTTCTGGTCCGACCGAACTTGCATGTCCGGTCGCAAGTCCGGTCGATTCCAGTAGCTCACCCGTCTTTGTAAGTCTGGGCTCGACCGAACTTGCAAGTCCGGTCGCAAGTTCGGTCCGGCCCAGTATTTGCATTTTAAATTCTGTTTTCAGTCCTCTCTTTAACCCAATACTTCCCCATTGTTCCTACACTTAATCCTACATGTTTAAACACTAATTACACCTCCTAACACCTTAGTTCATCCATTAACTCCTACACATTTTCTACACTCATTCACTCACATAATTTTCCGAGTTCCACTCAACACTTGCACTAGTTATTTCCTCTAGTTACATTATGCTACAGATTTTAACACTTACACTTCTCTCTTCATCTCCCTCTTCTAATGTCATTTTTAGCACTCTCAACGCACTATAATACATTATCTATCTCTCTCAACTATCTTCTATCTTATCAAATCAAAATCTGTTACAACTCACATTAGTTCACCTAGTTTTAAATTCACTAAGTGTGTTCTAATCCTAGGTAAATTTGCCATAGTCTCTTGTATTTCTATGCACTCACCACATGGTCTAGTTCATATTTTAACACTTATCTCACCTGTTACAATAACATCAAAACACAAGCTCCCATACACAACTACTAATACCAAAACACTACAAAATCCCTGCACTTAGCAAAATCAATCCCAATCTGTTTTATAACAGTTTTTACAATGTTTCAAGGGTTCAAAATGCTTAGTTTCTCTTACCCATCATACTACTAATGCATTACCATTTATAATACAAATTTTTCATTCTAAAAATCTGTTACATTATACATATACAAGGCTATACAAGGGTGAGCATTATTACCTTGATTCTCCTCTAGATTTCCTTTCTCCTTCCTTCTTTCCACCGGTTTTAACTCAAGTTCTCTACTACTACAACCATACAAATACATTCAATATACCTATTTAATACACTAAAACTAACCCTATCCTTTCTAGGTCTTAATACAGTTTTAGGGTTTAGGATTTATATTACCTTGCAAGGGTTCAAATGGAGCTTGGAGTGGTCAAGAACAAAGTTTCCAAACTCCACCAACAAGCCAAAATCGGCTAGAACAACAAGGAACAACAAGGGTTTAGTTATAAATTTCGTTTTGCCATTTAGGCTAGAAAAAGATGGAGTTTTGGAGATGTTTTACCTTAGAAGAACAAGGAGACCAAGGTGGCTCCAATGGTGGTGTTGAAACTTCAAATGGGATATACCCACAAAATCGAAAATGCTTGTTTTTGGATTTTGGAAAGATGGAAGTGTAGCTCTTGGAGAGAGGAACACAATGGTGGTGTTTTTATAATTTTTGGAGAAGTGTGGAGGGAGTTACAAATGAGAGAAGGTGAGTTTTGTGTTGTTTTCTTATTTCTCCATGAATGTCGCGGAGGTTGAAGAAGAGAGGAAAAAGAGAGAGTGAGGGAGGAGGGAATACGTGAGTGAGGAGAGGTAGGAGAGAGAATTGTGAGTGAGGGAAATAAAGTAATAAAGTGAGTGTTGTTTTATTATTTTGTTTGTTTGTGAGTAAAAAGAGAGTAAAGAGAGGTGTGAGGGGGCAAAATTGGTCACCCCACGAACTCACTTGTGGGTTTTGCAATTTATTTGCAATATTGGAACACATAGGTTGTGTTAACATTTCTACTCCACAACTAGGGGCGAGAGTGATCCGGCTAAGCTAGAAGCGTACATCTCCGAAATGGAGACCGCTTTTGAGACACTCGAAGCTCCTGCTGGAGTTCGAGTCAGAGTAGCCGCCTACTACTTGAAGGATGCGGCCATGGATTGGTGGAAATGGTGAAGCACGAGCATGTAAGCGACCCCACCTTCGACTGGGATTCTTTGCATCCCTTCTCCGATCTAAGTACTACCCGAGCATGTCAAGAACAAGAAGAGGCTTGAACTTGACGCCTTAAAGATGACAGACAAGATGTCTGTGGATGAGTACTACCGCACCTTCACCTCCATTCTCCGTCTCCTCCCGATCTTGGATACACCGGCCAGGTGTTGGTCGATCGCTTCTATGGCGGTCTGAGCCATCGCCTTCGGTACGGTATGGGCTATACCAGATTTACCTCCCTTCAGGTAAATATCGGTTGACCCTTAGTATCAATTCAATTCATTTCAATTCCTTGAATCCTTGAATCTTTTCCTTATTCTTTCTTAAACATCATCCCGGCTAATACCTGAAACTTCAGGAGTGTTATCACGCGGCCTCCCGCGTTGAGATCACTTGCCAGTTAAGGGATGAGGAAACCGCGCTGAAGCGCAAGGCCAATAACAAAAATACCAGCACCGAGGAGCAGAACCAGGGTAAAAGCTGGAAGAAGAAGAAAGGGAACTTCTTTTCTCAGAAGAAGTCCCCAAGTGAGAGCAGTGCCCATGCTGAGCAGGGCAAACCAGCTGAGATCCTTCAGCTTGGCTTATTCTGCACCGGTGGCAGCAAAGCCACTGAGATCACAACCCTCCTAAGGGGTTCTAGCTCCGGAGCCGCCAAAACCTTCAAAGATGGCCGCACCTATGTGTGCAGGAAGTGCAACCAGGACCACCCTGGTAAAGATTGTTTTGGGAGAGACATTAGTGTTACAACTGTCAGAAGTTGGGGACACCTGCTAATCGATGCCCGGAGAATGGGAAGCCCAAAGGAAACTTCCAGAGCTATAAGCAGCGAGAGGGCAAGGAGGTGGCATCTGGCGATGCACCGGCCCAGCAGGCACCTCAGGGACAGGGATCCCGGGGCCCTCAGAGAGCCGCACCTCAGAGGCAGCCTGTTCTGCATGTTATTGACCGGATGGGCGCCGGTTCGAAATCCCGGCCAGGTAATCACCTAACCTTTAATCCTTGAAATAGCATGCCTAATAGCAAGTATTGTATTGATTAATGCATGAATAAATGAATGAATAGAAGTGTTAATTAGCATGAAAGGAAGTAGTTAAAACTATACTCACCGTAGATGAAATTTGTAACCATAGGAAGCTTTAGTATCTGTTACCCAATACCGGTAACCTTGAATCAGAGGAGATCGACATCACCAACAACGACTACCCAACAAACAGTGTCAGGTCATCCGCCCAGGTATGATCTTATTAAGGGGATACCTGACACCCGAAGCGCAAATCTCAATTATTCGACGATGCAACGAGCTAGGAACGGGTCAAGGTGGATTTTACACACCCGAATTCCCCGGTGGAGCGAAGATGAAGCTGAAAATGATGTGCTTGGGAAAGGACTGGAATCCTTATACCAAGACATACCAGGAGACACGAACACAAGATGGAGCGACGCCACCGACAATACCACAGAATTTCAGACCCTCATCACTCAAGCAGTAGAACTTGCACAGCAATGTGAACCTGAACCAATCCCCGCACTTGAAGCGGACCTTGTATCGTCAACTTCTATGAAAAGAAGGACGACTTGGGTTACACCAAGACAAGGACGAGACAGCGGAATCTCTTGAACAAGGAGTGCCCGTAGTGTCTTGGTCCATTGGTGATGACGCCATATTCCTGTATAGCGAGCAGAAGCGTGTGGACCTCGCAGAGAAATTGGTATTGAGATCAGGAGATGTCCTCATCATGGGTGGAAACTCACGGATGCTGTATCACGGGATCAACAAGATCAAGTTGAATACGGCACCGCCGGCAATAATCAATGCCACACACATGAAACCAGGACGCCTGAACCTTACCTTTAGGAAGTATTAAATTCATAGTATCATGTAATCTATTAGTAACGTGTATTAGAGACACGACATGTATGATGGTTGTTTTATCAATAAAGAGCAGTGTTGATTTAATTCCACTTGTGTCCACCATCAATACTTATCCAATTGTGAATCCAATAGGTTGTGGACTCGGTACCGAAGGTAACCTGAGCATCCTCACCGAAGCACAAGCCGGCAGAAGCGGCACTATTCTAACGGGAACCTTCCCAGTAAATGGCATTGATGCCAATGTGCTATTCGACTCCGGCGCCTCTCACACCTTCGTATCACCATCTTTCGTGAAGAGGTTGAAGCTAGATGCGGATGAGATACCGAATTTCATGGTTACTCTCCCATCGAAGGAGCGAGTAAAGTGTACCAATATACTACCAATCAGCCACCATCGAAATTAAAAAGGAGGCGTTTCCCATTTCCTTCATCGAATTCAATGGATTGGGATTCGACCTAATCATTGGAATGAATTGGTTGGAGCGGCACAAGGGTAGAATCCTCTGCGCCGAGCATCGACTGCTGCTCAAGAGTCCTTCTGGGGTTACCGTATCTTACCGCCAGAGACCGAGAGAGCCTTCGACCACCCTTATATCTGCTATGGCTATGTACCGGGAGCTCAGAAGGGGCCACGAAGTGTATCTTTGTATGTACAAGACCTGGAGCGAGATCCAGAGTTCAGTGATGAAGTACCCATTGTATCCGAGTATCCCGATGTATTCCCTAAGGAGCTACCCGGCATGCCACCACCGAGAGCAGTGAATTTGAGATTGATTATTGCCAGGTACCGGTCCCATTGCTAGGGCACCGTACCGCATGGCACCAGCAGAGATGACCGAACTGAAAGAACAATTGAGAGATCTTCTAGACAAAGGGTTTATACGCCCGAGCGTATCACCCTGGGGAGCACCGGTCCTCTTCGTGAAGAAGAAGGACGGTAGCCTCCGCCTTTGTATTGACTACCGCGAGCTGAATGCGGTCACAGTCAAAAACAAATACCCATTGCCACGCATCGACGACCTATTTGACCAGTTGAAAGGAGCATCGGTCTTTTCCAAGATTGACCTCCGTTCTGGGTATCATCAGATTGCAATCAAAGAGCAAGACATCGAGAAAACGGCATTCCGTACCAGATATGGCCACTACGAATTCACAGTGATGCCATTCGGTTTGTCAAACGCACCGGCAAAATTCATGGACCTCATGAATCGTTTATTCAGTGAGCAGTTGGACACTTCGGTTGTGGTCTTCATCGACGACATCCTTGTATATTCTAAGTCACCAGAGGAACATGAAACCCACTTGAGGAAAGTGCTAGAGACACTGCGCGAGAACCAGCTGTATGCGAAGTTCTCAAATGCGAGTTTTGGCTTGATCAGGTATCATTCCTTGGACATGTCATCTCGAGCGCAGGTATCTCAGTTGACCCTTCTAAGATTGAAGCTGTACGATCATGGCCTAGACCTAAGACTGTTACCGACATTCGGAGCTTTCTTGGTCTAGCCGGTTACTACCGGAGATTCGTAAGGACTTCTCAAAAGTCGCTAAGCCCATGACTACATTGATGAAAAAGATGCACCGTTTGTATGGACAGACGAGTGCGAAGTATCATTCCAGAGCCTTAAAGACTCATTGACCTCAGCGCCCATCCTTACTCTTCCAGAGGGCACAGAGGGATTTGAGGTATACTGTGATGCATCAGGCAAAGGAATGGGATGCGTACTCATGCAGCATGGCAAGGTTGTTGCTTATGCCTCCCGCCAGCTGAAGAAACATGAGGAGAATTACCCGACTCACGACTTAGAGTTAGGAGCCATTGTCTTCGCCTTGAAGATATGGCGACACTATCTCTATGGGGTAAGCATCACCATCTACTCCGATCATAAGAGCTTACAGTATGTATTCACTCAGAAAGAACTCAACTTGAGACAGAGAAGATGGATGGAGTTTCTCTCAGACTACGACATCAATCTGCAGTACAAGGAAGGGAAGGCTAATGTGGTAGCCGACGCCCTGAGCCGTCGAGCACACTCGCTCCATTCGCTACTCGCTTCTTCTAGCTTGGTTGACGAGGTGCGAGATGCTCAGTTGAGCGACCCTTACCTAACCGAAATCAGACAAAAGATCGAAAATGGTACATTTGAGAAGAAAAGTATGACTTCAACTACATGAAGATGGTTTGATTCGGTTGAATGGCAGGCTATGCGTCCCCCGAAGCAATGCAGAGCTAAGGGATCGCATCCTGCGAGAGTCACATAGTTCTACATTATCAGTCCATCCGGGAGCCTCCAAGATGTACAAAGACATGAAGAGGTACTTCTGGTGGTCTGGAATGAAGTCAGATGTGACAGAATTTGTATTGAGATGCTTAACATGCCAGAAGGTAAAATTTGAACACCGTAGACCGGGCGGAATGGTACAATCGATGCCAGTTCCAGAGTGGAAATTTCATGATATCTCCATGGATTTTGTTGTAGGACTCCCACCTGCTAGGGGAGGACTCAACATGATCTGGGTTGTAGTTGATCGCCTTACCAAGGTTGCCAGATTCATACCGATGAAGGACACCTGGAAGGTAGTAAGCTAGCTGAGCTTTTTGATAAGGAGATTATCAGACATCACGGAGTCCCGAAACCATAGTATCTGACCGCGACACCAGATTTCTTTCGAGATACTGGAGAGCTACAAGGGAAGCGTTGGGTACAGAATTGAAGCTGAGTACCGCCTTCCATCCTCAGACCGACGGTCAGACAGAAAGGACCATCCAGACACTGGAGGACATGCTTCGGGCATGTGCCTTGGACTTTCAGGGGAGTTGGTTAGATAAGCTTCATCTTATCGAGTTCTCGTATAATAATAGTTATCACGCCTCGATTAAGATGTCGCCTTTCCAAGCTCTATACGGTAGACCTTGCCGTACACCCTTGTGTTGGGATGAGTCAAGTGAAGCGGTCATCATAGGACCGGAATACCTTGAGCAAGTACAAGCCGAAGTGCAACAAATTCGAGCTAACATGAAGGCAGCCCAAGATAGACAGAAATCCTATGCGGATGTGAGACGACGCGACCTTGAGTTCGCCGTGGGCGACCAAGTGTTCTTGCGCGTTTCACCTATGAAGGGTGTCTTCCGTTTTGGTCAGAAGGGCAAGCTAAGCCCGAAGTTTGTAGGGCCGTACACTATCACCGAAAGAGTTGGTTCAGTAGCCTACAGGTAGCACTACCTGAGGACTTGGGACGTGTCCATGATGTATTTCATGTGTCACAACTCAAGAAGTATATGGCTGATCCTTCTCATGTCTTAGAGCCCGAGAGACTTTCCATTGAGCCGAACATGAGATATGTTGAAACCCCAGTGAGAATCTTGGATAGGAAGACCAGAGACACTCGCCATAAGTCGATACGAATGGTGAAGGTCCTATGGTCTAACCATGATGTCGAAGAAGCGACATGGGAGTTGGAAGATGCCATGAAGGCTAAGTATCCACAGTTATTCATAGACTAGTTAGTCTAGTATGTAATATACGGGTACGGGTCGTACCCCTTTTAAGGGGGGTAGAGCCCTTTTGCTTTTGCATTGCTTCGGGGTAAGCATTGCATTTTGTATGGCACATGTAGTGCAAGTGAATTTAGTATGGATGTGTATGTATGTGTAATGTGTAATGAATGATGTGTATGTGTAATGTATGGTGTATTGGTGTAATGTGTATGTGATGGTAATGATGTATTTTGTATTGTGGTATGGTATGAGAGAATGATGCATGTGTATGTGAATTGTGAATTGTGTACTGTACTTGAATTGTGTATGCTTACAATGTGAATGAAGTAAACACCTCATAGGTGTAGTAAGACACATTAGGACAATTGGTTTGCCTAATGAGTAGAATAATGAAACTATTAACCTTGAGCAACTTTGAGGGCAAAGTTTCTTAAGGGGGTAGATTGAAATACCCCGTATTTAAAAATAGTGATTAATTAGGCTAATAAGTAATTTAGAAGCTTAATTAAGTATAAATAATTATTAGGGAACAAATCGAAGAAAACGGATCTTTAAAACGGATTAAAACATTACCGAACCTTAAAGCGCGTTTTTCGAGGTAACCGGGAAAACGTGTCTTTAAGCGGGTCAAATAGACTCGTAACAGTTTTGGTCAACTAAATATTCATTAATAAATATTAGTGAAGCTTTAGGACCAATAAAATCAATAAAACGAGAGATTAGTAAAAACTGTCAAAAACAGGAAGTTGTGGGGTAGAAACATAATTACACAAACTTATGTGTCCACTTTGAAAATAAAAAGTGAAGTGTTAGGTGTGTGTGTGTGTCCGATGGACCCCCCCCCCATTCCCTCTCTCACACACTCACTCACACTCTCTTATTTACAAACACAAAATAATAAACCTCACTTTATTACTCTCACACTCACTTTTGCAATTCTCTCTCCTATCCCTCATTCCTCCTCTCACGTGAACAAGCCCCCCCACTCCCTCTCTTCTTCTTCCTCCTTATTCCATGCGATTTCCATGGTGAAAAGAAGAGAACCCACACAAACCCCTTCTCTCCTCTTAACTCCTATCAACCTCTTCCAAAAATTATAAAAACACCACCATTGAATCCTCTCCTCGAGAGCTACACTTTCATCCTTTCAAAATCCGAAAACACCAACTTTCGATTTTGTGGGTATATCCCATTTGAAGCTTCAACACCACCATTAGAGCCACCTTGGTCTCCTTGTTCTTTGGAGGTAAAAATCTCTTTAAAACTCCTTCGTTTTTCTTGTCTCATGGCAAAACGAATTTAAGCTAAACCCTTGTTGGTTCCTTGTTATCTAGCCGATTTTGGCATTTTTGTGGAGTTGGAATTTTTGTTGTTGAGCCACTCCAAACAGCACTTGCTCTAGTGGAAGGTAATATAAATTCCTAAACCCTAAAATGTACATTTAAGCTTTAAGGAATGGTTAGGGTTAGTATGTTGTATTGAGAATGTATTGTGAATGGTTGTAGTGTTAGTGGATTGAAGTACCAAAACCGAGAGAGAAGGAAGGGGAAAGAAAGAAGAAGAAGAAACCTAGAGGGAAAACAAGGTGAGAACTCTCATTGTGTAGTCTTGAGTATATATGTATGTAACAGATTTTTATAAGTTTGAATTTGGTAATGAAAATGGCAATGTGGTAGTAGTGTAATGTGTAAAGAGAAAACAAGTTTTAAACCTTAAAGAACATTTTAAAACTTGTTAAACAGATTGGGAAATGAAAGTAATGTGCAGGAAATTTTGTAGTGTTTTGGTATTAGTAGTTGTGTATGGGAGCTTGTGTTTTTGATTTATTGCAACAGGTGAGATAAGGGTTAAAATATGAACTAGACCATGTGGTGAGTGCATAGAATACAAGAGAGACTATGGCAAAATTTACCTAGGATTAGAACACTTAGTGAATTTAAACTAGGTGAACTAATGTGAGTTGTAACAGATTTTGTTTGAGGAAGATAGAAGATAAGTTGAGAGAGTTAGATAATGTATTATAATGCGTTGAGAGTGCTAGAAATGGCATTAGAAGAGGGAACTAATGTTGGAGAGAGTTAAACTAAAATCTGTAGCATAATGTAACTAGAGGAAATAACTAGTGCAAGTGTTGAGGGAAACTTGGAAAATTATGTGAGTGAATGAGTGTAGAATGTGTAAGGAGTCAATGGATGAACTAAGGTGTATTAGGAGGTGTAATTAGTGTTATAACATGTGGGAATGAGTGTAGGAACAATGGGGAAGTAATGGGTAAAAGAGAGGATTGAAAACAGAAATTAAAATGCAAATACTGGGCGGGACCGGACTTGCGACCGGACTTGCAAGTCCGGTCGTGCCCAGATTTACAAAGACGGGAAAGCTACTGGAATCGACCGGACTTGCGACCGGATATGCAAGTCCGGTCGAGCAGAAAATTTTTCCGTCAGAATGCTACTGGAATCGACCGGACTTGCGACCGGACATGCAAGTCCGGTCGAGTAGAAAATTTTCCCCTCGGTATGCTACTGGAATCGACCGGACTTGCGACCGGACATGCAAGTCCGGTCGAGCAGAAAATTTCCTGGCAGAATGTTACTGGAATCGACCGGACTTGCGACCGGACATGCAAGTCCGGTCGGACCAAAAATTTTCCCGAAGAAACCTACTGGAATGGACCGGACTTGCCCAAGGTCGGTCGCAAGTCCGGTCCTGACAAAAAAAAAAAAAAAAATTATTTTAATTTAAATAGTAATTGTATATATATATGTATATGTATACCCATACATATAGGTATATGTACATGGATGAAAGCATGCCAAAGTTAAGTAAGGAAGTAAAACCTAAGTAAAGGAAAAGTAAGTAAGTAAAGAGCAAATGTAAGAAGTATAAGGACATAGTGAGTATGTGTTAAGTAATGATAGTTAGATTAATCATTTAATTGTATGTATATAATAGGATTTGATTTGTGACACCGAAGGACGTTTGGAAGTACGTACAACGGTGAACGGTATGAATTCCTCATGCCCCGAATGCTATCATGGCTACTCTGATTTGTGTGTTGTGTGCTAATTGATCACCAATAAAGATAAATGCACGAATCGGAGTTAATATGCTTACTTGTGATTATGTAGTGTTGTATGATGTTGTATACTCTCTTTAATTCTTAGTTTGTATACTTCATGAAATGTACGGATGATATGAATGTATGTATGTATGTTGTATTGTACCGTGACCGTTATTCATTGTGTTTGGACTTCTAACTTGTTCCTAACAATCTAACCATCCTAACTTAAAATGGTAATTAAATTGGAATGAGTAGAAGTCCGATATAGTTTCGGCCACGCGTGAGGATGCGGAGTCACGAGAGGTTGGCTCCAATTCCTGACTCTTAAACTGGTCCGCGGCCCAAATCCCTTAAGTGGGTAGCATCCCGGATTAGTGAGTCAAGTAAATCCCGGATGTGGGACGGAGTAGTCCCCAAGGCCGGAGGTCCCGACGACTTAACTTGAGTATAAGTAAGAAAGTAAGAATGAGTAAGTAAGTAAAGGAAAGTAAGTAAGTGTAAGTATAAGTAAGTATGATGAATGAGTAAAAGAGTAATATGCATTCCGATTAACCCGGATGCACAATTTGGCTAACCTTGTGAAGGTAAGTATTGTGAACTCTATTGTATTGTTGCCTTGAAGTGAATGATGTATTGTAATGTATGTATGTTTGTATGTAAAGTATGTATGTATGAGTAATGAACAAGCATGTTTAGCGGTCGCCAATTAGTCGGCGTACCCTTGCTAGCAATCGGTATATGCGGAGTTTATGCGCAGCAATTTGCTGAGCCCCTTGGGGCACCATTTTTAATATAAATGCAGGTGCAAGAGAAGGGTGAAGCTGATGAAGACCTAGTTTGGTTTTGTCTTCTTTTGTATGTAAACAATGAATTTGAGATCGGTGTACTGAGTAGTACATGGCTTAGATTTTTGAATAGCCGGTGTACCACGGGGTACACCTTTTTGGGATATTGTGAAGGGATTGATTGGTATAGATGAGTAGTTGGTAGATACTCATTCTTTTGGGAAACTTGGAAGGTTGTAATGAATGCACTTCGAATACTCGGTAATCCTTGGTAGTGAACGTATTTGTAATTGATAAGTTTGTTTTAGTAGCTCGGTATCTATTGGCCATCAGACCGTCACTGTAAGTATTGGTAGCCTTGCTAGCTGTATGGGCGGTTAGCGGCATTGTTTCCCCCGCCGTAGTAAGTAGTAATATTCCGCTGCGAACTCGTAGGATTAACAGGACGATTAGACGGTAAGCCTTGGATTAACGGTTGGGGTGTTACAGTAACACCCCATCCAAACCTTAACATTTAATCAATAATCGCAGCGGAAATCATTACTTAAACATATACAAAAAGGGCGGTTTCACGCCGTTAGCCACCCACGTGGCTACAAGGCTGTTACATTATGTATCGGTCTGATCACACGAATTCCGAGCATACTTACAACCTTCCAAAAATGACCATCCAAAAAGAACTACAATATACCGTTGTAACTGTTCAAAAATCACTAACCAACTTTACATCCTCCAAAGTAAACGACCTCGAGTGTACAAGCACTACTCGGTTCAACATCCAAAAACAAAAAATATCAACATCCTAGGATCTAAAGCCATCTGCTTCCTCGATCCTCATCCTGCAAATAAACATAGCCCCAAGGGGGTCAGCAACCTTTTGCTGGCATGGTTAACGTGCAGCCCGCTGACTACCGGATACACGCAACTATTTGTCATTATTACATGGCGTTGATTTTATCATACAACATGCATATATATATAACAGGAGCTATTGCAGAACAATACAACACATACATAGTGAAAACAGTTCACCTTGAATAACAACCAACATGGTTAGTCAACTTGTAAGCCTAGAGGATGTCTTCATCCTCATGTTAAGCTTAACACATAACACATTACTGTTTAGTTAGTCGGGTGAGTAACTTTAACTTGAAAGATGAGACGAGCGTAGTGACCCGAACACATCAACACATAATTTCCCCCTAGCCCGAGTGGAAGTCAGGTAGGTAGCTTTGGCTAAGCTATGGGAGGTCGAATTCCCCATAAAAGGAAGACTACCCTAACATAAGGAGAGAGCCGAATCTGATGCAGATGTCGACACCCATACATACACGCGTGACCGGAACGACCGGATTCCTCACTCCCCGGTTAGCACTCGTTAGAAGTCCCACAATGGGAGCTTAACATAATCTCACACAAGTAAGTGTTTAAGTCCAGTTAAACATACAAGGGAAGCAAGGCATCATATAGTAACACGCATCATAACCAAACACACATAGCCGGGTTAGAACGTTCCTTAGGTTGGGAACGTTGTTACCGGATACCGTTCTCTTACGTTTCTAGACTTGGGTTAAATGATGGTTAGCACGCATTCGAGGTTACCGGTATCGGCATGTACCCGTCACATTAATGATAAAACTGTAAACTCGTTTCATGATTTAATCTTACAAGGTTGTAAACACGCAAAAACACAGGTAGCACACAAGCCGGTGTAAACCGGTAGGCAACGGACTGCAAGAAAACCATACCTTGGTCCTTGCCGCTCTAGTGGTCCACCGTACGTGGTTCCTAAACACGATTGATAATGTCGGTTAATTAATATACTAGACCCTTGATAAACTTGTTACTTCACATTCCTTGTTTATTCTTCTTTCACACTTTATTATGATTTTTCCCCATCTTTTAGTTGTTATTATAGTCCCCATACATGTTCTAGACAACCCCCCACAAACGGAGGTCAAAACGGGGCTCAAACGAGCAGCTTATGTTGAAACAGTGACATGTCCGAACTTGTGTCCGAACATCAATGTTCGGACACAAGCCGAGACTCATAAGTTGAAAACTGCCATTTGTCCGAACTTGTGTCCGGACATCAATGTTCGGACACAAGCCGAGGCTCAGGAATTGAAAACTGCCATTTGTCCGAACTTGTGTCCGGACATCAATGTTCGGACACGATGCGTCCGAACTTGTGTCCGGACATCGAAGTTCGGACACAAGTCGAGGGTTAAAACTTGTGAAAATTGGGGTGTCCGAACTTGTGTCCGGACATCAAAGTTCGGACACAAGTCGAGACTTAAACCGAGGAAAAATTTTGAGGCGTCCGAACTTGTGTCCGGACATCAATGTTCGGACACAAGTCGAGACTAAAACTGGGAAGAAAATTTTTTAACGTGTCCGGACTTCAAAGGTCGGACAGAAGTCCGGACATCACTGGAACTCGAAAAAATTTTAAACACGGCGTGGCATGTCCGAACTTCCAAGTCCGGACGGAAGTTCGGACGTGCCTGTAAGTGCATTTTCAAATAGCGTTTTCAACACAGATTTACACCCAAACTCAATACAATTTTTGCATTATCTCCCCATAGACATTACATGTCTTTCCATGTCATTTAGCCCAACCAAAACACCTTGACATCAACTCTTTCAAAATGCCAATTTGTATACCCAATCCATCAATTTAACAACAACAACACAATGTATAAAACCCTTAAGGTTTGGCACTTAAACAACAACAACTTAAACACTGAATTTCCTCATATTATTTGCAACACCTGCATTTCACTGAGCATTTATTTGCACTTAAACAAAAACACATCTCAAGCTCATACATGGTTTTAAGGTAAGTCAATTACCTTGGTTTTCTTTTCGACTTTCCCCCTTTCTCCTTACTTGTTCCTCAATTGGTATTCAACGGGGTAGCTACACACAAGCCAAGATAGCCACAATGAGTATTTAGGGTTTATAACTCCTTTAACCCTAGAATTAGAAATTGCTAGAACACAAGGAGGGAATTACCTTTTATTTCAAAATGAAATGCTTGGTAATGGAATTAGGGCTAGCTCCAACTCCTCAAGGAGATTGAACAAGCTAACAAGGAGAACAAGCATGGTGTTCAAAATAGAAAATCGATTTCAAGAAGGAAATGAAGGAATGAGTGAGTTTTTGATTTCCTTCTTACCTTAGAACAACAAGAAGACCCTTGGCTTCAAGAATGTGAAGCTTTCTCTTCAAAATGGGGTACACCCATGGAGATGAAGTATGGTGTTTTGAGATTTCGAAAGGTACAAAATGATCCCCAAGATGAGAGGAGTATTTTGGTGAAAGAATTTCTTGATTTAGAGTTAAGATGAAGGAGTTACAAGGGGAGAAGTTGGGGTTTCCCTTGGCTTTGTGAAATCGCCATGTTTGGCAAGCAACAGAGAAAGAGAGAGCTGGTGAGGGGGAAAAGAACGTGAGTGAAGAGAATGAGGGAAGAGAGAGAGTGTGAGAGAGGGTATAGTGTGTGAGGAGAGTTTTTATTATTTAGTTTTGTGAGTAAAGTGGAATTAATAGAATAGAGAGAGGGGATAAAAATCTGATTTATTTTTACAATGTGAGAGAGAGGCACTTGGTCATTAGTAGATAACACCCGTTAATTCCCGAACTGTCAGTTTAACAGTCCGGGTCCGGTTTCCGGAATATATATACATATTTTTGATTCTAAAAATTCTTAGACTTTAATTAGTATGTAATTATAGTTATAAAATCAACTATAATTTATACAAGTCCGTTTTAGGCATTTAACGTCACGTTTTTCAGTTTTCTTGAAAAACGTGTTTAAAGTCCCGTTTGTGCTTTTAATCCATTATATGGATTCGTTTCTTTCGGGAATTTCTCCCACATGTTCTTAATGACTACTTAAGTCTTAAAATATATTAATTATGTAATTAACTAACATATTAAGGTTTGGGGTATTTCAAGCTACCTAAAGGGATATGCCTTTTCTTTTCTCTCTTATTGAGATTTTCGAACTTCTTTGTTGTAACTTTAGTTCAAACTCCATTAATGATCC
Organism: Limonium bicolor; assembly: GCA_023374045.1. NCBI lineage: Eukaryota > Viridiplantae > Streptophyta > Magnoliopsida > Caryophyllales > Plumbaginaceae > Limonium > Limonium bicolor. Next base: position 312,695,012 of record CM041777.1, on the reverse strand, counting down.
CAACATATCCACCAAAGACATCTTTGAATGATCATGGACTTCTTGCATGGCATTGACTTTGCTATCAAAGGATGTAGGAAGTGAACTGAAAATTTTTTGAATATGATCTTCATTTGAGATAGTTCTTCCAAGCACAAGCATTTTGTTGATCAACTTAGTGAACCTAGTGTGCATTTCAGAAATGCTTTCTTTTTATTCCTTTTTGAATAGCCCCCAATGAGTAAGCAATAGTTCAATGCGAGTCTTCTTGATCTCGTCATTTCCTTCATAGGTAACTTCAAGAGTTTCCCATATTTCCTTGGCTGTTTTAGCTGAGGCTACCTTGGAATACTGATCAGGTTGTAATGCACAATGTAGGATTCTGCTGCTTGTGCATTGAATTCAGCTTCTTTATTTGATCATCAGTATTGTGTCGACTGATATGTCATGTCCTTGTTGGAAGATGTATTCATGTGATACTGTAACTTAGGTTCACTCAATTCGCTTTATCTGATCTCCATCTTCTCTATCATATATATAGACTTATATCTTGACCATACTTCTTTCCATAATGTAGTCTAGTTCATCCTTGATTATCAGACTGATATGAAACTCATATTCTTCTTCATTGAATGTAGTTGTCTCCATTGAAAATGGTGTTCGATTTGGTGCAGAACCTTCTTCTGACGCTAGTAGGTTTGAATGAGACATTTTGATCCTCTTCTAAAGCAGTTAGCTTTATAGAAGACACCTGCTCTGATACCAATTGAAACTGGCTAGTGCTCCTGATACATCCTCGACCGGTCGTGGATGTCTCTTTATCTTATGTGATCAATTTGATATTTTAGAGGAGTACTTGATAAACTTAAACTGGAAACTCCTTTTCGGTTGAGAATTTACACACAAATTTACTCAATCTCCCTCCGCCCTACCTATGGACTCCGAGACAGTTTAGGACTTTATTCCTAAGTCCTCTACCCTCTCATGAGAGCAGACCTACGGTTCCCGAACCGTTCCCCAACTGATCAGTCTACCAAATACACACAGTATTCTTTCACCAACCCAGTCCTACCCAGCTCACCAACTTCCTAGTACTTACATTCACTTAGTCTGATTTACACTTGCTCTTGTTATCTCACTTTTTCATGTATGACCAAGTTAATTTACATAAGACGTTGTACCTCGTATTTATACAGGTACGTTTAGATGTATAATAAATAATCTATGATCTCCTAGACTTTAGGAGTCGTTTGCTTCTTCATTCCAGTAAAATGGCCACGCTTGAACATAGGCTGGTCTTCAACTTACTTTAGAGCCGTCAGGACACGTGTCGCTCTATGGTTGGACACGTTGAAGGTGTGTGCTCAGGTGGTCGGTCACCACGTGCACTCTCCACTTGTATGATCTTGTTTGCCTCATTAATGCTCATTATGCTCTCCCAGGCTTTATTTAAAGTTACGTAATGAGTGCCTCTTAATAGCCTTGGCCTTGTCTTGTTATCTTGTTCATTAATGAGCAAGACTTTGTCGTGAGCTAGTTGCTTGTGTGGATGCATGAGTGTGCATGAGTTTGTCGGCACACTTGATGTCTTTTGTCCTTTTACTGTGTCTGATGCATGAGAGATATGGTTGTGTAGTACCTGACTTCTTGTGTATACTAGAAGCTCCATCGGAGCTCTCCCATACAGGTGCCCGACCAGATAGGCACATGTCATGAATGGAGTGCGCTTGCAACCTTGCGTGCTAAGCCACTCCTCTACCTGTTTATATAAATTATAAGCTTAACAAACATTTTTTGTAGAGAGTTCTAATTTTAAAGGAAGTGTCTAGCTCAATGATTTAGGTCACTAGAGGATCTATCATAGAGCTGGTAAGAAAAGATATAACTAGTTGGTCATAATGCTCTCACGTGGTTATTTCATCAAGAGTGCTAGAAAGGGGTTTGGGTTTTGATCCATCTATCCACCCAAAAAGTCCTTGGTCTTTGAGATATCTAACTATGTTTTCCATGATAGATAATTCTCAGGTGTGAGTCTGGTGAAACGTGAGGACGTTGAGATCGGTGAAGGAAGAGATAAAGAGGAGGTAGACGAAGATGAGGAAGAAGAAGATGAGGAGGAATTCAGAGAACCTGCACTGTTGTTGTTAGAGTCGCCATGGGAATAATTTAGAGTTTGCCCAGGAGAAGCTCTAATACCATAGAAGATTTGTGATGATTGCCGATGAATATTCTCTGTGCATGAATTTTGTGTAGTGTTGTAATTACATTCCTCGTGTCGGCTACAGTGACTAGTGTATATATATATATATATATATATTTGAGACACTAGGTTAATGAGAGATATGGACTGTGTACAAGAATTGGACCTATTTACATATTATGTCTTTATTTAATTTTGGGCCTGTTTTAGTAATGGGCTTTGTACAAGTGACATATTTACTTGTAGTGTTGCATATTAAAATATACTATAGCATACTAAATTTTAATCTGATTGCAAACTTATTAGACAATAATGAATTGTGCCTCTCTCTAATGCTTAGTTAGTTCTTCGACAAGGGCTTTTGTTCAACACTTTAAAGTTGGGAAATGAGTAATATTACACATGTAAGCTTTCTATGATGGCTGAGAAGTGGTCAAGAAAAGAAATTTTACTATTAATTAGACATATATGCTTTTTGTAGTGATTGCTTTATGAGTCCTATGGTTGTGATCATGTACTAGGTTTTCTCCAATTTACTCTTCTATAGATTTCACTCCTATTTTAAATGTAATTGTTTTGGAGATGAATCTGGTGTGAAAAATAACACAGATTCATACCCAAAACGACTTACATTAAAAATATGAGGTAGTAGTATATATCATCTGAAAATCATGTCGATGGTATCTTTCCTTAATTATTTGATCTAACGGGATTTTTTTTTAGTAAAATTCTAATATAACTATGAGAATAAGGTTTCTATATTGTTAGAGACGAATGATTCATTCACCAACAAGGTTACCTCTCGTTTGACTTGAATGTCACATGATTTTTATTACAAAACACAATGGAACAACAAGAACACTCAAAAGGAATACAATCAATACAAAACCAGCGAATCAACCTAAACACAATAAATAACCATCTTCTCATTTGCCACGCCTTTGCTCCAGATGCCTCTGAATGTGTCTGAGTTCGAAACAAGTTCAGAACTAATGTGTCTGATCCTGATCTTCTACACACACTGCTAGGTTTACTTGTCTTGAAGGTATTTGATCACATCATGTGCCGTATCATTACCTGACACAATGCAATAATCTTTTAGCACCAAAACAGCACAGAACAAATGGTTTCACATTTATTTGGTTCAACAAATTAGAAGGATAGTATAGAGAATGTCGTATACCTGCATAGTAAGCACCAGTTACATATCCAAAGTAGCGATCATGTGTGTGTTCCCCTGAAAAATAGAGACTTCCATACGGTGCCTGAAAATAGTATTGAATCCCGTTATTACTTTTTTTTTATAACTAATCATGTATTCACAAAGTTACCTTCAAAACTAGCTTACCTTTAGCTGTTCATGGCGCTTCTCTACATACCCAGTTGGCCAGTTTGAAAAGCTACCTCTGTAAAACCTGTTACTCTCCCATCTAGGGACTAATATAGCTTCTGGGTCTGGGATTTCGTTCCCGAACATTTCTCGAAGCACCTCCATTGCTTCGGTTTTAGTCGCCTCGTCTGACTGTTGCTCGATTCTAGTCGACTCATTTTCACAAAGTATCACGAACAAGATGTTTGATCCTGGCATCTCCATCTCCAAATGCTGCGAATTCATTAAGGAGATGGTCAGTGCTTAATTAATTGATTGATTTCATAAGAAGATACTAGTATAATTAAGAAATCTTTTCGTAAGGACCTGCCAGAGTGGATAGTATCCTCGTCTTTGATGGGCATAAAGAAGAACTCACTCCCTGTGGGCCAGAATTTTCGAGGGAATTTGAGGAAAACTTTGGTAAATATTGCCATACTAAACTCGTCTATTCCACGTCTTTTCCACACCTGTTGCTCGGCATCACAACATTAGATTTTTGATCAGACAGTAGTGTATACTGCTTCATTTCTGTTGCTAAAACCCGAAGAGATGATAATAGATACTCCCTCCGTCCTAATTGACCGTCCTGTTTGTTTATGACACGTTTTTCCACTTCAATATTAAGCATATAAAATAAAATAATTTTATAAAACTAAATTTTGTAACATATTTTATTATGTAAGGAATCATATGCAAAATTTAAATTTTCAAAATTAATTTATCTTATATATTAAAAATTGAAATCAAACGACATATCCAAATAGTAAACAGGATGGTGAATTCAGGGAGGGAGTAATACTTACTGGTAATTTTGGTGTAAAATGTATTAGATTGCTTTGAAGAACACCCACACTAACGGTGAGAATGGCGGCCTTAGCTTTGTACACAGAACCGTCTTCTGTTTGTACACTAACTCCACCTCGAGAGTGTCTTATCGACTTCACAACCTGCATTAATTACAAATGTTCATTTCGACCTCGCGACTGTTTGAATTCACGAAACCTTTTAAACTTGGTTTATTTTTTACAATGCGACCCGTTTGACCTGTTATTATACTCAAACTTCTAACCCTCGACAAATACTCTAATGTAGTATAATGATAGAGCAAGGGGTAAAATAGTCAAAATATATAATATCGGATTTTCCTCCAATTATATTTGTGGGATTTTCTATTTTAATATGATCCCTAAACATCATATTCACCATGAGAGGTATTCTTCCTATTTTTAAATATTTTTTATTCTAGAAATGTACCTTTTTATTTTATATTATAAGATACCATTTCCTTAATAATTAACACATATAATTCCCTAAAAATAGAAAAAAAGACTCCACACAATAAAAATAAAATTTTAAAATGGCTACATATAGTCATAAACCTGACAAATTTATTTAGAGCTCAAGCTCAAATTTTTAAAGAGAATTGAGCACTTTTGTAATTTTCTCTCTTCTCTAAAAAAATACCCAAATAAAGTCAAAATGTCATGAAATTTTAGCACATGATAAAGGGAAATATTTAAGCATAACCCCACTAGAACTTTGAATTTTAAAATTTCTAATATTTATTTATGAATGATGAAAGGTGCCAGATTGTAAGATTTTTATAAAATCATCCATTCATCACCAGATTTCAACTCTCAAAATTTTTAAAATTCTTTCTTTACCTTGGGTTGGAATTTCATTATTAATCACACCCATAACCCAATCAATAAAATAGATCAAGTTAGGTACTCATATCTATTAGCTAGCATAAGCCGTTTCCTATATAATAAAGTCTTTCCATAAACCTAAAAAATTAGAGCCTTCTCAAGTTAGAAGACATCACTTCCAATATGCCTCCCATGTTTTTCAACACTTTCATTCCAAAATCACTTCAAAATCACAAAAAACACAATACTTTCTTCTTCCATCAAACTTTCACACATCAAAACCTCACAAATACTAGAGGCAAAACGTAAAGAACAACACCAAGGTGTCATGTCCAAAAGCTAGGACCCGTTACCTAACCGAAGGTCAACCGACAAAGCAATCTAAGATTCCTAACGTGAAGGACCGAATATTTATAGCCTCCAAATCAGATTAGAAACTAAATTTCTATAACAAGTGACCTCAATATGTCTTTTGTGCGAATTCTTAGAAAAATTACAACCTTATGGTGAGTTAATTCAAGTTATAACAACATTTTGTCTAATAATTTGTTTGCTAAATTTCATCATGAAATTGAAAAAATTTAACCACTGGCCAACTTAGAATCAAATTAGGCACATAACCATAAAATTTGAGCTAAAACATCATCGGAATCACCAATAATTGTCATCAGAGAGTGGTTCGGGACCACATGCGCCGTGTCCAATCCTACGTACTGCCCACCGACAACAGTGAAAATCATAAAACTTGAAAACTAGGTTATGTGTGTGTGGCCACATACACTATGTCTGTGTCCATGGAAGCTTAAAAATTTTAATCTTCTACAAATTAAAATTTTCTCTTTTATTTGACAGATTAGGGTCCATGGTCACGAAGATTAGGTCCGTGGTCACGGACGATAGCAAATTTTGACCAAATTTGACTCCAAAAACTGTAATTTAGGTTAGTTTAATCTTCACCTTTTATTATTTTTGTAAAAATGACAAAATACAGAAGCTGGCATATTAGATTAATCAACTTTATAATAAGCATTTTCATGAAATAAATAGAGGAAAAATAACATCGAAGGGTAGTAAAATTAGTTTGAACGCCGAAAGTTATATTACCTAGCCCCGAACCCGAACTTTACTTTTCCAAGTTTAAACTTAAGTGGCGACTCATAATTTCAGTGAGCTAGCCTTAGGTTATAACGAATTGTGTTTTATAACATAGCTCTTAAACTTAGGTTATAAATGGACCTCGAACTGATCGGATTTTAATCACCTAATAATATAGGATTATGGGTGATCATTTGGATAATTCGGTTAACTAAAATCCATATTATAAAAAATAAATTGGATTTCGGTTATTTCCTCGGTTAAAACGAAAGATCCAAAATTAAGACCAAAACCGAATTAAACCATTATCCAATTATCCGAATTCCAAAATTTTTTAAAAGTGAAATCCAAAATCTAAAACTGAAATCCAAAGTTTAGCTAGTTTTGGATTTCAACTTACCAGTTTGACTATTTGTCACTAAAGAATAGAATTAGAAAATAGGATATTCTTTTGTAAAGAAAATTTGGATAATTCGGTTAAACCGAATTAGACAAAGTCAAAACTAAATCCAAACCAAATTATAATTAGGATAATTCGGTTAACCGAATTTTCAATTTGATTAGAAATTAGTTTAAAAATCCAAAATAAAAATATAAAATCGGGGAATTCAGTTTTTGGATAAATCCAAAATATCCAAACTGAATGGTCACCGCGGCATAGGATAAGATCGAAAATCCGCGCTCACACCTATAGGTACGTACCTTGTTTAGCTTTAGACGGGAATCTTGGACTTGGTTTGTGTTGTTATATTTGAGGAATTTCTTGGCAAAAAGATGCACTAATGACTCAAAACCTCGGGGATCTGCAACAAAGAATGCATCCTCGCCAAAATCGAAGAACTCGCTTGCTGGTACAGTGTGCTTCAAGCTGGTAACTTTGGGCACCTCAGCGAATTCATAGTCATAGTAGAAGAAGTCGACTGCCATCTCCAGAGGTGTTCTCGGGACTCTATATATTCATGCCAACAGTCAAGTACTAGTACGAATTAAATTGCGCACAGCTAGCTAGTAGAAATTAGTATGATATAATACATGAATGAAATGACCAAAAGAAACAAATAAGCGTATATTATTTCACTCCCAAGATTCTTAATTTAGTGTGTATGTATAATGTATGTACTTTTGATATAAACGTTGAGCTGCCAATATCGACATATCATCATCGTGCTTCTTGGAGGCTAAAATCTTTGAGAAATCCTCGCTGAATTTCTTACTTTTATCTGCTTCCCGCATAGCTGCTTCAACCTCTTCCTTTTATACATTCCACCACTGAAAACAAAATAGAAAGAAATTTTATTTTTATTTTTAACTGTATATGCAACATCGATTTAATTAGGGCTTATAAATTAAAAATCTGTAGGTCAATGTAAGCAGTTCAGATTAACGTTTTTATTATAATAGATTTATGTAAGGAATCAATTTCAGTGGATGGGAGTTAGTATTTGGTTGATCAATATATATAATATCCTATTAATTAATTACCCTTGCTTGTAGGTATTGAAGTAATATTGTCATATACTGAGAGAAATGTCTTCAGTTTGATTTGTTTTGCCATTTCATAGAGAGGGTTTATCATGCGACCTCCTTCAGCATGCAGCCAGTTGGCTCCCAACTCGATGGTATGGCCAGAAAACTCAGTTCGGTACATTCTTCCTCCTATTCTTGAGGTTGCTTCTAAGATCATAAAGTCTTTGATTCCTGCATCACTCAGTGATTTTGCTGCGGAAATTCCTGCAAAACATAACAGAAGCATCTTCATATATCTATTTATATATACACACACACCATACCTCCACTTAAGTTAATTTGAGAGCTAGAGTCTATCTATCTATATTCATAGGTAACAATGATTCCGACCTGACATTCCAGCTCCAATTATTATTACTGAAGCCGATGAAGAAGAAGATGTAGCAGAAGAAATTACAGTAATGCTCATAATATTGAGCGTAAACAGCATCATCATCAAGAAATGCTTCATCTTGCGCGTAACTATAGCTGCTTACTTAAATTCTCTTGGAATTTGTGAGCAGCTGTATGGGGCAACGTGACATTATTTATAGCAAAAATTTCGACAGAGAAATACCGGAGTGTATAGCTCACGGCTGTTTTACTATTTATTATATATCAGTATATTATTTGAATAGAATGTGGGATTCACGTAGAATATATATCGGACCCACATGTTATAAATATATTACTTATTTTGTTTTGAATTGACAGTCTATTTACTATTTGGACATATCTTTTACTCCAATATCTAAATATAAGATAAAATAATTTTTAAAATTTAAATTATGCAAATAATTACTTACATCATAAACATTTGTTGCCAAATTTAGTTTTATAAAATTATTTTATCTTATATATTTAATATTAAGGTAGAAAAATGTGTCATAAACAAACATGACGGTCAATTCAGAATAGATAAAATATCTAATATGCTGTCAAATATAATGATTAAGTTACCAAATAAATAAAAATAATTCTTAAAAATTAACTTTTGTTTAATTTATAATGCATGCTGTTGATGTTCAGTGTTTTATATATGTACTTGTTTTGTTTTTTTTAAGTAGTAAGGTTTTCCATTTATTAATATCAAAGATTATCACTAAGAATCAGGCGGATGATAAAATGGGCATCAACGTTTTTTAAAATCCAGAGAGAGAAGAGTACCACAATCCAAAAAGCAATACATGTTCAGAACGAACTTAGAGAAAACAACAATAGAAGTCTTTCATCAAACAGAAATTTCACACCATGGCTTGAAGCCCTTTAGATTCGGGTGGGAGCAAGAAAACAAATTACCAAATTTCTACCCCTTTGATCTGTCCCTATAGAGGATAAGGTACTTCACTGTATCCTCAGAATTCATGGCAGGACAAGCCTATCCATGTTAGCCCTGCTGCTACTGGGGCCAGAAAATATAAAACGTTTAAAATGGAAACGTACGTGAGGTCGATGTAGTAACAGAGAGCCGCCCTTGTAGTTTACGAAAGGATCAAAGGAACAGAACAACGACTATTCCCATGTGTTTAATTTTTTTTTTAAGTGGGTTGTTGTATACGAGTTGTTATTTTTAGACATGATTGTTTACGTTGGTTAACACATATAAATCAGTATATCAAGTAAATTAAATTGATAATTATAATAAAAATCAAACAAATTGATAAAGAAGGAGGGGAGGATGTGAAAGAAATTGAAGAAGGAATTGCGAAAAAACGGTGATTTCATTAATCGAAACAGAGGGTTTTACACCCGAGCTATACACCACACTTGGACTAGACAACAGAGAAGTGACTAAATACAACCCACACTTGCCAACGGTCAAACGACCACTTAATATAATAACTAAAGTAACATAAGGAAAAGCATAAACTATGAAAAACTAACAGATAAGTGCAGTACTAACTATGTCAACTATGTTTTCTAACAGCCCCTCAAACCTTAGGAACATTCACTAAACATATTACATAATCTGCACCTCGCAGCAAGATAATTTACATCTAGTTTCAAACTCATCCTCTCAACTTGCATCGGAGAAGCCTTCCCTGGCAAAAGCTTAGTAAAAACATCAGTCATTTGCTCTTTGGAACCAACGAAGCTTTGTCTGACGAAGTGCACAGCAGCTCAATATGCTTCGTCCACTCATGTAAAACATGATTTCTAGCTATGTATATAATTGCTTGACTATCCGACTTGATAGATACTGGTAGTATATTTTGCACTCCAAACTCGTGTAAGATCCTGGTCACCCAGCTCAGCTCAGCAGTAACACTTCTCATCGCACGATATTCTGTCTCTACTGACGACACAGCTATAGGGAACTATTTCTTTGATTTCCATGAAAGGGGGCTTCCTCCCAATTGGATGAAGAAACCACTTATTGACCTTCTTGAAATAGGACACCCAACCCAATCTGAATCACAAAAAGATATTAGTGTAAAATCATCTCTACAGTTAAACAACAGCCCATAACTGAGTGCCTTTAATATAACAGAGAGTATGTAACGCAGCTTTATAGTGATATTTGTAAGACACCTCAAGAATTGACTAAGGACTTGTATCGTGAAACAAAGATCAGGCTTCCTATGAAAAATATCACTGATCTTTCCTACAAGCCTCCTATACACAAAAGGATCACTTAAAGATTTTCCATAATCTTTCCTTAATTTAAGACCAGTGTCTAAAGGACCAACTGCTATCTTGCTTTATGTCATATCAAACTCCTTTAACAACTTTTCACAATACTTTTGTAACGACCCCAAAACCACCCTAGGAGTTAGGGACGTTACACGCCGCGTATCTATTACCTAATAACGCAAGGCTCTAACATACGAAACCCATAACCGAAGCAAAGTACACTTTTATAACTAGAAACAGATTACAAGGTCTATCTGACATTACATGTGAAAGCCCAACTTCATTACATAACATAATCAAATTACAAAGGGCCTTAAGCCACAACTACAAATACAAAGTGAAAGACGAAGCAGAAAGCAGAGCGGAGTCTTCAAAGGAAACTTAAACCTGCAAATCAGACGGAAATAGGGGTGAGCCAAACTATAGCTCAGCAGGTGATAAACTTCATCAGCTAAGCATGCTCAAAACATATACTGAACATAATCGTATACTACTACATAAGCTTAGCAAATTAGACTGGAAGCTGTAACAGAAATCAGATAGAGAATGAAGCTTTCTCAAATCAGAGGAGTGACAGGCCAGAACCGAAATAGAAGTTGTCAAATCAGAGCAGAGAAGCAGAAACTGAGCAAATTGAACGGAAGTCTGAAATCAGAACAAAGCAAACCACAAACTCAGAAGTTCATATCAGAAGCTCAATCAAAACAGAGGTGGGACACTAGACACCAAGCTGACACATCAGAAGGACTCACATAATGTCCTATGGATCCGAAGATTCCACAACAGAAGCCGTAGAGACAGCTATGGACCCGTCGGTCACTAAACATCCAAGGGACCCTGAGAGATAGAACATAAGGGAACCCGAGAGAATAACAGAAGGAATTCCTGCGCAGCATGCTACGGGACAGCCAGACCCGACTATCCAAGGCTCAGAAGCTAAACATCTAGGTCCCAAACAGAAGCTTTACAAAACAAAGCAGAAGCCTTTAACAGAACAGAGCGGAGGGACGAAGCATATCAAACGGATCATAAGCCCTTATCAAAACAAAATTCATACACTGACTAGCAAACACGAAGAGCAAACAGAAGCGTAGAAGCTCAAACACTCTTTCAGAGCAAATCATACTTCAAAGGCTTATCTAAGAATTTCAAATTAAGTACACATATGCATGTGCTAAAACATATTTGATCAGATAGTACTCGAAAAGAGGAATCCAACGCCGCAAACGGCACTCAAAACGGAGTTCAGACGAAGAAGTTATGCTAAAACAAAGGCCGGTCCGAACATGCGTCCGACCTTGCATGTTCGGACCTAAATCGAGAGTCTGAAAATCTTCCGGCGTATGATGTCCGAACTTCAATGTTCGGACACATGTTCGGACATACCGAAAACTGCAAAATCAATTACGGAAAACAGCCAGAACCAAGCTACAAATCCCCCACAAAACATACATAATTTATTGTAGCAAATTAGCCAATCGAAAACACATTTCCACGGGGTTTTAACGCATCAAACGCACATCAAAATCAACCAAAAACATCACCACTACAGAATCAAGCAATCATATACAGAAAACTAATAAGAACGGAAATCCCCCGTGGTTGAACACACCCACCCGAATCCATTCACCACCTACCTCACATCCGACGCTAAGCCATCTCTGTAGACTCTACAATCTGCTCCACTCGAATTACATCCCAAAATCACAAACGCTCGCACAAATCGAAGAGGACCAACATCGAAGGAAGAAGCAAGGAACTTGACCGACGCACAGCAACGCACACTCAGACTGTACGGTTTGGATCATCGATACAGAAGTTAGACACCAGACTAATTAATTTGCAAGATGGATGAGTTGGGAGGAAGAGAGAAATTAGAGAGGAAGAGAAGAGAAAGAGGAAGACTTTGCAGAGCGGAAGTTTCTTCTTTGGGTGAGAAGAAACTGACGTGAAATGTCGTCAGGAAAGAAGGAGAGAGGATATTAATTAGATTTGGAATTTCCTTCCTTTATGAATAATAGCATAACGTAAAAAGAAGGAAAAGGAAGGTTAGTAGTCCTTTTACTAACCAAATTATAAATAAAAAAAGGGATAAAGAGTTATTAATAATTATCCCCTCTTATGAATAATCAAATAACGAAAGGAAGAAAAGAACAATGTAAATCTCCTTTCTCAAAATGAATACTAAATACCGGAATAAATCATAGACGAATCAACTCAAGATTCAAAACATGATTAGTCTCCCATTAGAAAACCGAAACGAAATAGAAGCAGGGTGAGATAAAAAAAACTGGGGCATAACAACTTTCTCTACAATAATATAACACCCTCACTGGTATGAAGAAACCGCATCCCTATAAAGAAATTAAACACACTCAAATCCTTGATTCTAAAAATATTGCATTGACATACATATACTTTTTTTAAAAAAATTAAGTTACTCTATATAATTGATTTGAAATAAAATTTTTCTACAATAAAAGAAGGCTATAATTATTGATAGGTAAATGTAGTCTTTATTTTTCAAAAGTCAGATTTAACCAATTTCTAGGCTTACAAGGCCCAACCCAATGATAAAACAACCCAGATTTACAAAAAAATTATGCTTCTAGGAGCAGAGAATCCTATCATGCCAATCAAGGTCAGCGCTTGAGCTTTTCATCTTTGTCCAAATGATCACTTGATAGCAGCTTTGATGTCAGCAATAATGAGAGAGGGGTCTCTGGCTTGGTTGGCCATGGCTCGCTTGCATCTTTCTATCCAGAGATAATAGACAACATTGGCGATAGCATCTCTTTTCATTAGGTCAATCGGGCGTTGCCTCTTGCAATAGCGGATGATCCAGGTTGAGCAGCTTCGTAGACTTTTCCGGTTGGTAGGAATTCCCGGCCAGTCACAGATAGTCCACCAAACCCTATTAGAGTACCAGCAATGAAAGAAAAGATGGTTTGCTTGTCTCTTGAGCATGCTCACAGAGCCATCATATATTTGTTAGCAAGACATATGCCTCATGAATTGGAGCTTATAACATGTTTTAAGTCTACCTCTTAGTGTAATCCACAAGATAAATTTAGCTTTGGGGATAGACAATATGTTCCAGCAAACATTGTACCAGTAAGAACTCTGAGGAGGGGTGAAGACATCATTAAAGAATGAGCTAACCCTGGGTCTGGTGGGGTAGGTAATTGAAAAGGGAAATGGCATCATCGACCGACCCACATTGCTCCATCCACCAGTCCCTAGCATGGAGGATAGCTTTCCAAGTCCATGATTCATTACCTTAGCAGTGGTCGTCCAGATGCTGCTAAGGCCAGTTAAGAAGAGCTTATGGATCCATTGGATCCAAAGGCACTCAGAGTCGTGGGTGACAGCTGAGATGGTCTAGAGCGTGAAACACATATTCCATTTGTGGATGTTCTTTAGCCCAAGGCCCCCATTTTCTTGGGGTTTGTGAGAGCGCTCCAAGCCAATGAAGGAGTGGCATTACTATCTGCATCCCCTGACCAAAGGAATGAACGGAGACATTTGATGACCTTTTGATAACAATCTTTGGCATAGTGATGCAAGAGGCCCAGAAGCCTACAATACCTGAGAGAGTGCTCTGGATGAGAGTGAGTCTTCCCGCGAAGAGAGAGAGTGCTTCCCTAGGAAGAGACCATTTTACGGATACTATCTAAAAGGGGGTTGAAATCTATCGCTCTAGGCTTCCTAGCAGTGATCGGGATGTCTAGATAACAGAATGGGAAGGAACCCTGGTTGAACCTTGTGAGTTGGACAAACGATTCAGCAAGGGAGGGGTTAACCCCTACAAGGAATAGGTTAGATTTTGAAGGGTTGAGCATTAGGCCTGATGCTTAAGAGAAAAGGTTGACTTTATTGGGCGTGAGGGAGATGAAGCTTTGGTCACCTCTACAGAACAAAAAGGGCATCATCAGCAAAGATAGGTGGGAGATACGGAGGGATCTACAGGATGGGTGGTAGTGAAATCATGGTGTGGTGAAGAGCTGATCGAGGAGACGAGAGAGCATGTCCATAACAAGAGCAAAGAGATAGGAGGAAAGAGGATCACATTGATGTAACCCTCGCTCCCCTTTGAAAGATGCCGAGGGGAGCCATTTATATTAATCGAGAAGAAGGTGGCGGTGACACATTGTAAGATCCACTTACTAAACTCAGGTGGGAAGTTTAGGAACGAGAGAGTGTCTAGGAGGAAGCCCCAGTTAGCGGTGTCAAATGCCTTCCTAGTGTCCATTTTCATTGTGCACCGTGGGGAAATGAGAGCTCTTTGATAATTTTTCATAAGGCACGAGTAGAGTTGGATGTTATCTGAGATAAGGCGACCTTTGATGTAGGCTCTATGGCTAGGATTCACAAGAGATGGAATGACATTTTTAAGCTTATCTGCCAGAATTTTGCTAATGATCTTGTATTGAGTATTGTAGCAGGAAATAGGTCTATAGTCGCCTGGGGGCGTGGCATTATCTGTTTTGGGAATGAGGGTGATGAGTGTGGCATTAATTTCTTTGAGGAGCTGACCACTATGGAAGAAGCTTTTAATAGCACCACAAATGTCCTCCCCAATAATTTCCCAAGCTACTTTGAAGAATTTAGCAGTGTAACCATCTAGGCCCAGGGCTTTATCATCTCCCAAGGAAAAAAGTGCAGTTTTAATGTCAGTGTTATCGATAGGCTGGGTAAGATGAGCCCATGATGTTTGGTCCAGTGTTCTAACAGTGTCCAAGTTGAGATCCGCCAAAGAGCTCTGGGGGGAGCTATAGTGCCTAAAGAATGACGAAAGTGAGCAACTAGGCAGTTCTTTATGTCCGAAGGGGTTTTAAGAACATCTCCAAGATCATTCTCAATGGACGCAATTAGGTTTTTGCTCCTTCTTGCCTTGATGCTCTATGAAAAAGGAATTATTAGAGTCAGCCAACTTAAGCCACCTGGTCTTCGAGAGCTGGCGAAGGAATAGAAGCTCATGAGCGTCCCTAAGAAGTAGATTGTGGCTTAGGATTTTTCCTGGGAGATGAGAGTCGAATTCCATGGATCCACGTCCAAGCGTCTCTGAACCTCTATGAGCTCATTTCTGATGGCTTGGCCTTTGTCCCTAAGGGAGCCAAACTCTTTTTTATGAAGATTTATAAGACCGGATCTAAGATACCGAAGCCTTTGAACAATGGAGAAGTGGCGACTTCCAGTTTGTGGAGACTCCCACGCTTCACGAACCAGGGGGAGAAATGAGGGGTCTTTGGTCAGAGATTGAGAAACTTAAACCTTCTTTTGTTAGGGATTGGGGCTGGGAGAGTGATTATCACGGGACTATGATCCGAAGCCAGAGGGGGAAGAAAAGTGGCAAAGCTGGAGGGGAAAGCCAAAATCCATTCCTGGTTAACCAGCACCCTGTCTATTTTCCCTAAGATGCGACCATGATCATATTGGTTATTCCATCACGTGAAACAACGCCCATAAAATCGGAGGTGTTGAAGCTCAACCCTTGTGACACACTTAGCAAAGTCTCGGTAGTCTCTAGGGTGAGGGTTACGGCTACTAAGCCTAGCTTGAGCATAAAGGATGTTATTAAATTCCCCAGCCGCCACCCAAGGGCCTGTGATGTTGTTTGTTGAGACTGGAGATATCCTCCCACAAGAGCGTTCTAAGAGTTGGGTTGTTCCTCCCATATACTACGGAGAGGGTAAAGTCCATGGTGCCCATGATTGAAGCCTTACAGGAGAGAACTTGGTCAGGGTAGTGGATAATGGAGAGAGCTATAATTGAAGGGTTGAAGAGAACCCAGATGCGACCATTATGATCTGCCCCTAGTTATGAAGAAAACTCCATGTGGGGAAGAAACGGGCTAGAATGGGTAGGTAGTTATTAAATGAGACGTGAGTTTCAAGGAGGCCGAAACACACATAGATTATGGTTAGCCACAAATTTTGGATCTCTAGGAGTTTGGGGTGGTCGTTACAGCCCCTTACATTCCATATTGCAAAATTCATAGAGGGGGTATATGAGAGGATGGGGGGGGGGGGGAATGGGGGGAATACCCTTCTCAAGAGCATCAAAGAAGTTAGCGAGTTGAAGAGAGAGATCCTCAGGAATAGATTTTGGGGCCTTACCCATAGAACCATTACCATTATGGGGGACCACCTGCCAGGCTGCCTCAAGGTTGGGCGCAAGCAAGAGCTGGAGGGAGGGTGAGATCATCACATCAGGGGGTTAGAAGGGGGTGAGGGGTGACATCATCACATCAGTGGGACGAGAGGGAACCAGAGAGGTAGAGGAGGGGGCTGGACCATGGCAGGTTGAGCAACCTGAGTAGACTGAACAGTCTGGGGAGGGGGGATAGGTAGCTGAGTGGCAGGCGGGCCTAGAGCAGCAGGATTAGGGAGGGTCATCGCAGCAAGCAGGGTTAGGGTTAAGAGGGTCTTGGAAGTAGGAGGTAGGGCCAAGGCCTGCTCAGGAGTTTCCTTCTCAACATGGGCCGCTTGGGCAGAGGGGGTGAGAGTGGGGCTTTAGGATCGGATTCGGGAGGCCTAACACTGACTCCTGAGCCCTTCCTGTACGGGCGGGCCCGGGGCGAACAGAGGACGGACATCGGGCAGAGGAGTATCTGAGACGACTACAGGAGGAGCAGGAAATTGGTTCCCATTCATAGACAACTTGTTGGACCAGAGAGCCACTAAGGGTGCAGATCTCAATTTCTCTAACTAGATCAAGATTGAAGTCAACTTTGACAAGGACTCTAGTATAGAGAGATTCTAGTTTTGGAGGCAGTGGTTGATCCGTATGAAGAGGAGAACCAATCTTAGTGCAGATTTTTGTAAGACTAGATTGAAACCAAAGGCTAGTGTGAAGGCCAAGGAGCTGAATCCATACAAGAATACGATTGAGGTCTTTCGGGTTGAAGGAGAAATCAGGGGACCATTTCTTTTAAGGACCAATGGAGACAAATAGAGGAGCCATGGGCCCTATCTAGAACTTGTTGAAGGTCCTTCTCTTTATTAAATCGAAATAAGAACCAACCGTCTTCATGGAGTAGGATTTGAGGGTAACCACGAAACTCTTGGCTCTTTTCACAAATTCTTTGACAATATTAAAACCAATTTTTTTACCCTATATATATCCTACTAAAGCATTCCTCTAGTATTCAATTTCAGGTTCGAGATCATTCTCTTCAATAGTGACATAGGGGCACTCATTGTCTATTATGTCATAGTTATCTAAACGTAAAGTGATACCCCAGTTCGCTTTCTGTTTAGCTAGCAGCATATCCAGGAGAGAGGGGTTAGAAGTCTTACCTGTCGTAGCTTTACCCGATGGGGTAGGTCGGGAAGTTCTTTTGGCCCACACGATTCTCTTACCAGCAGGAGGTGGATACCCAGGGCTTTAGTAAGGGGCGGGAAGTCCTTGTGTGCAGCTTTAGAGGGAGTAGGAGCGGACGAATCAGATACTCCTGTAAGGCCACATCCACCGGAGGGCCCGAGAGGTCGACTACTAAATCAAGGCCTGGGGCAGCAGAGGTGAGCCCTCTGTAACGGTTTGAACAGACCCATTGTTGTCAAAAATAATATTCGGATTCTGGTTGGAGGCGCGTAAACCAATTCGTCAACCGAAAGGGTCCGAATTGACCAGGTCAATGGGCTAGATTCAGCCACTAGCGGAACATCAACCAAACATTCGCCGGTGTGGGCGGAGCGGGGGTAGAAACAGGGCTACGCACGTCGGTCCCATCCACCAGTGTAACCGGTTGCACATCCACAGAAAGCACTACACCCACATCCATTCTTGTAGTAGCATTGGCGGTGAAAGCGTCACCAGAAGCTGCACCGCCCGAATTTGTTGAAGAAGGAGCCGCAACCTCAACACCCACTCTTGTAGAATTTGACAAATCTGGAGCCGTGTCCCTAAGAGTCGACAAAGGACACCAGGAAAAGACAACGAAGCTGGCGCCGCGACAACTAGACCAGACAGAGTCGACGAAGCTGGAGCCGCTACCACAAGAGCCGACAAAGCCGCACACTAGTTGTCGATGGTTGGACACCTCGAGGGACGCCAGAGACTGTAGGACCGCCTCGTAGGGCGCCGGTGTAACACCTCAACTGTAAACTTAGCAATAAATGGTAACTGCAGCGGACATTTTATATTTAAATAGTAACTAAAACGAGTCGGTGTTACACGCCGTTAGCCACCCACGTGGCTAACAAGGCTGAATACGTACATATGTATCGGTCTGATTGACACAGACTCCCGAGCATTAGTTTCTAACATTTACATACATACAAACCAACGATACAGAATGTATATATACAAACCGTCACTGTAAATCCGTTACTACCAAAATATACCACCACGGGAGCACAGGCGCATCCCAGGTCCAACATCCAAAAACTAACAAAAGTGTTCACTCACCTAGGATCTAAAGCCACTCCGCTTCCTCGACCCTCATCCTGCAAAATGAAATATGGTGCCTCAAAGGGGCTCAGCAACCCTTGGCTGGTATGATTAACGTGCAGCCCATCGGCTACCGGGATACACGCAACTAATTATCATGTTAACATGGCATTGATTTAACATACATCATAAACAAGCATAGCAATAAACATTGCATAGGAAACATCAACACATAACATAACAGGAATGTTTCACTTTAGGAAACAAACCAAACATAGTTAGCCAAACTTGGTAAGCCTAGAGAATAATTCCAATCTCATGTTAAGCTCATTACATAACTTGTTACCATTTGTTTATCGAACGCTTAACTTAACCCCAAGATGTGTCGGATATAGTGATCCAAGCACACGCATAATTATTTAGGGGTGGCAATTTTTACCCAACCCGATAACCCGACCCATACCAACCCGAAAATAGCGGGTTGGGTCACGATTATTGACCCATTTAATTATGGGTCGGGTATGGGTTACCTATTAAATTGTGGGTTGGGTATGGGTTTAAAGTCCTAACCCTAGTCAACCCGACCCGTTTATTTTATTTTATAAAAAGTAATAATATATAAATAATTAGATAAAAATATAAATATTTTACTAAGTAAGTGCTAACCTACTATTAGTATAATACAGATTATTATGTAGTATCTTTTGATGAGAGGTGTTTATTTGATAGTACTACTTTGTTGTATTTCTTTATAAAGCAAAAACAAGAGTGTTCGTTATGTGGATTGTCAAAACACAGTGTGCTGCTCTCTCCTCCACAGCTTCCACCATGGTCCTATCTCTTCTGTACTCTGAAGATTTTTGTCTATGTTTTGATTATATTATGAAGGAGAAAATACAGTTATATTTGGCCCAGTCGTGTATACATCACCTTCTTTTGTTAAGTGCCACTGAGCACGACATGTATGTGGAAAAAGAAAAAAGATGGAGGATAATGAAAACTCTGGAATATCTACCATATTGAATGTATGATTTCATTCATTTGTAACTCCGTTTGAGCAATCATACAAAAAATTTAATTCCAGTCTTTTAAATTTTGCATAGCCTAATTATGTTGGGTTAAACGGGTCGGGTATGGGTTTAATCATTTTATATGGGTGGGTATGGGTTGATAATTTGTAACCCGAATATTATTGGGTCGGGTATGGGTCAATACAATTTTAATCGGGTCGGGTATGGGTGAGCTTCAACCCCACCCATTAACCCGAATTGCCACCCCTAATATTATCCCCTAGCCCGATCAAAAGTCAGGTAGGTAAGCCTTGGTTAAGCTTGTGGTGATTGTAATCCAAGAAGGAGAACAACCATAACATAAAGAGGGTCGAATCTGATTCAGATATCGACTCCCGTACATAAACGCGTGACCGGAACGACCGGATTCCTCACCCCCCGGTTATTCACTTGTTAGCAGTTCTTGTTGGAACTAAACACATTAATTAAAGTCCAGTTAGTCACACAAGGGAGATGGGATACACTTCAAACAACACATACCACAACTAGCTCATACATAGCCGTAGTTAGAACGTTCCTTAAGTCGAAACGTTAAAACTGAGTACCGTTCTCTTACGTATCCTAGTTTGGTTAGCTAACGGTTAGCACATATTCGAGGTTAATGGTACCGGTACACACACACACAATAATAACAATGACTATAAACTAATTTCATGATTTAAGTCATACAAGTCATAAACAATCAGAAAAACCAACAAACACACAAGCCGGTGTAAACCGGTAACAAACAGACTGCAAAACAATACCTTGGTCCTTGTTGTGTTCGAGTTCCACCGAAGGTAGTTCCTATACATAATTAATAACATCAGTTAATTATCTTATTTACTCCCGGTTTACTAAGTTTTTTACATGTTTACACAACAAGTTTTCACACTAAAACTTACACTTAATTAACCTTATAATACACACTAGGGTTTACTACATAAGCCTCAATTCCTTTCTTAAATTTAAAGAATTTTTTTATATATATTCTCTGGTCTGGACCGCCCTCTAGGGAGTTCCCAGGGGCAGTCCACAACAAAAGCTCCATCGCTTGCAGGATTCTACTGGACCTCCCCATAGGGGCGGTCCCTAGGGGCGGTCCACAATAGACCCCATTTTCAAAGTTTTTTTCTTCTCATTTTGAACTCCAATTTCAACCCATTCTTTTCCTAAGTATTCCACATGTTTTTTTCCCATATTTAACATCTTTTGGGCACACTAAATCCTCTTTAATCACCCACAAACTCCTTAAATATTTACTCAAACTTTTACCAAATCCTTAACACTTAGAACATTTTTCCTTACACTTGTAACTTGTATTTTGCCTAGGACTTCCACTAACCAAAGTGTTCTTCCACAACAAGATAACCACTCCTAAAGCATCATTTTGCATCACAATCATCCCCTTTACACATACTCCTCAAGTCCTTCCACAAGTTCATAATTAAACCTCACAAGGAATTATACTTCCATTGTTTACCAAACTTTGCACAGACTAAACCACACTCTTACCATTACTTTGGTATACCAAAAATCACCCATTTGATCTCTAAACTTCCATGAACAATGCCTAAGTCATTCTAATACTTATGAACACTTAAATTCCCCTTTCTTTCACCAAATCAACCCTTAACAATGTCCTAGTACAACCTATTTCACCAAACTTCATTTTAACACCTAGACTTCCTTATTTACTAACCAAATTTTGACATAGCTTCACTAGCACTTTCTTACACCAAAACACATAACCTTTCATCTTTAAACAATCAAGGACATCCATCTTCACAAAGAATGTTCTTTACAGACAACTACACCTTAAACTACAATACATCACAATATAGTGCATAAACTTAAATTGCTTGGCATTTATGCCCTTAAATAGCATGGCTCTTAGGCCCTTAAATTGAATTAATCTTTAACAATAAAATTTCCCACATAATAAATGCCTTTAACCTGCAAATACACACAACATCACATATGCCCTTAATAACCTCCTTGTGAGTATTTTACAAACTTATTTCCCATTGGCTCTTTAGGTTGTTTATTAAGCATTTTAAAGATCAATTTCCTAAGGCACAAAAAACTACATTCATAAGTTAGGTTAGTTACACTCTTCCTTCAATACTTCTCACTTTTTTCTTCTTGTTCTTTCTTGATTGAAAATCAGCAAGGAGCTTGATCACTTGTCAATCTTCTAACCAATACACATACAAGGGTAATGAGCATTAAGCTTGATACTTAAACTCATGAAGTAACCCTAGATTTACATAAGTGTTTCAAACACTAGAATGGATGTTTACCTTAGATTTGAAAGAGAACTTGATTAAGTTTCAAGAGAGGACTCCTCCTAGTCCTTTGAAGTTTGAATTAAGCTAAGAAAAGAGCAAGATAAGGCACCATTAAGAGGTGATTTTTCAGCCATATAAGAAAATGAAGGGAAACATGGATTTTCTTTGATTTTCCTTACCTTGAAGCAAAGGAGAATGATAAGGTATAAAAAGATGAGTTCTTACTCCTTCAATGGTGAATCTCTATGGCATCAAAATGATGTTTTGGATATTTGAAAAGAAAAGATTGTAGAGCTTGGTGTAACTAGAAGAATGGTAGTCTTGAAATTGATTTTGGAACATGGAGCTAGGAGTTACAAGGATTTAAAGATGGAGAATGGTGTGGTGCTGTAGCATTACTGTTTTTAGAAGGGAGGAAGAAGGTTGAAGACAGTGGGAATAAAGGATAATGAAGAGAATGAGGTGAGAGGTATTAGTTTGTAAGATATTTTATGTAAAAGTAAATAGTTAACTTACTTTACTTACTTTTTCTTTCTTCCCTTTAATTAACTAGCTAAGTTGGATGACTCACAACTTATAAAAACTGGCCTCCCTTTTAGTTACTAGGATATTTTATGGCGTTGTTGACCATTCACTTAACTTATGTTGACTTATGTCTTAAACAAGCACTATTTGAGCACTATTCACTAATTAGTGCACATATTTATGAAATTTTGATTTCCCATTGATTTAGACTTCCTAATGTGATACTAAGTAGTACACATATTTATTAAAGAGTAATGATGGGCATTTAGCCACTTAAAACCCTTTTCCAAGACAATTTTTCAAAAATGTGCTTTAAGACTCCTTAAAGCACATTTTGTGTTTTAACTTGTTTTCAAGCTTGGTTTTCTTTAGTAATTGGTTTAACATGCTGATTAGCATGTTAATAAAGCCTTGGTAAGCTCTTTGAGACTTACCCAAGGTTATCCCAAGCTTAGAGCATGTTTTTGCTCAAATTGTTCTTATGGTACTTTATTGTGTTTTCTATGGTTTAAATTGTTTACTAATGTTTCCAAGGCACTCTTTAGCCTTAATATACCATAGTTTAATATTCAAACAACATATCAAGGTTTGGGGTATTTCAATCTACCCCCCTTAAAAGAACTTTGTCCCCAAAGTTCACACTTCCCACGCATCATTTAAATTTGAACACGGGGATTAAAATTGCAAGATACACTTCCATAACAAACATACTTTGCATATCAACCCTTGGACTCAAGGTCCGGGTAACATAACATCATTCGGACTCAAAGGTCTGTAACAAAATAACATAGACAATGTATTTCAATACATGACGTACATATATAACCGAAACGGCTCTACCCCCCTTAAAATAGGGGTACACCCCGTACCCTATACATACGAAATCTAGAGAGTAAACAATGACGGGTACTTCGCCCTAATTTTATCTTCCAACTCCCAAGTGGCCTCCTCGACTTCCTGGTTAGACCAGAGGACCTTCATTAGTTGAACAGACTTATGGCGAGTGTCTCGAGTCTTAGTGTCCAGAATCCGTACGGGAGTCTCCACTGATCGCATGGTCGGCTCTAACGTTAGCCTTTCGGGCTGAAGTACATGAGACGGGTGAGAAATATATTTCTTCAACCGCGACACATGAAACACATCATGTACCTTGCCCAGCTCAGTAGGCAGATCAAGCCTGTAAGCTACCGGGCCTATCCGCTCCGTCACAACATAAGGCCCCACATATTTCAGGCTCAACTTGCTTTTCTGGCCAAAACGAAACACGCCCTTCATGGGGGAAACTCTAAGAAATACCTGGTCGCCCACAGCGAACTCCAGGTCACGTCGGCGCACATCGGCATATGATTTCTGCCTATCTTGAGTTGCCTTCATGTTAGCTTGTATCTGGCGTACTTCTGCTTGTACTTGCTCCAGATATTCAGGTCCTATAATGACCGTCTCACTCGACTCATCCCAGCATAACGGCGTGCGGCATGGTCTACCGTACAAAGCCTGGAAAGGAGACATCTTGATCGAAGCATGGTAATTGTTGTTGTAGCTAAACTCGATCAAGTGCAACTTATCAATCCAGCTGGTCTGAAAGTCAAGTGCACATGCACGTAACATATCTTCGAGTGTATGGATGGTGCGCTCACTCTGACCATCTGTCTGAGGGTGGAACGCTGTACTCAGCTTCAACTCGGTACCAAGCACTTCCCGTGTAGATCTCCAGTACCTCGAGAGGAATCTGGTATCCCTATCAGACATAATAGTCTTCGGTACCCCATGATGCTGTACAATCTCTTGGTCGAAGAGCTATGCTAGCTTTGCCACTTTCCAAGTGTCCTTCATCTTCAGACCTCCCCTTGTAGGCGGAAGCCCTACTACAAAGTCCATGGAAATGTCATGGAACTTCCACTCTGGCACTGGCATTGGCTGCACCATACTACCAGGCCGTCGGTGCTCAAACTTGACTTTCTGACAAGTGAGACACCTAAAAACATAGTCATTCACATCCTTTTTCATTCCAGCCCACCAAAAAATACTGTTTCATTCCCTTATACATCTTTGAAGCTCCAGGGTGAATCGAAGTAGTAGAACAATGGGATTCACTCAGTATGCGCTCCTTCAGCTCAGCGTAGAGCTGCTCAAAACCTGTCCGGCCCGGCGACCTGACCCCGCCTAAAAAAAAGCCCGGTAAGCCCGAACCCGACGGGCTGTTCGGACGGGCTTGGAAAAAAATTGAGCCCGAATAAAAAACCGGGCCGGGCCGCGGCAAATTTTCAAGCCCACGGGCCAAGCCCGCCTGGCCCGGTTTTCAATATTATTATTATTTTTAAAAAATATATAAAATAATGTTATATTATATTATTTGATATATAATAAGTCGGGAATTTGTCTAAGTTTACTAGGCTAATTCGTGCTTAATTATCTACATTATGACTTTAACTTCCCTCCTTAATGCTTAGTTTACACTTTATTGTTATATTTGTCACCAATGATCGATTTGATATGTTTTCAGGATAAAAGGCTCAACAAAGTGCTTAAATGAAAACTTTAGAGGTTGAGGCAACAAGTGGAAGTCAAACCAGAGTCAAAGGCAGATTTTTACCAACTACTGTTGTGTTTTAATGAGGGCTCGGGTTTGTATCCTACTTTCTAAACCCGGACCATCTCATCGTAGAACTCTCTGCCTAGTTTCAGATGTGGTCCGGGTTTGCGTACTTGTTTGCAAACCCGGACCAACCTCAAGCAAGAATCGTCTGTCGAGTTTTAGTGGTGGTCCGGGTTTGCGTACTTGTTTGCAAACCCGGACCAATACAAGCGGAGCACAAGAAGATCTGTTTCGGAAATAACGGATTGTTATTCTATCTTTACTTACCCTTTATTCTTTCTTTTAGATAGCGGCCGTTCAGCAGATTAAAGATAGAATTCTAATGGTTATAAAAGGGAAGTCTTCCCAACGTGAGAGAGATGCTTACACACACCACAATTAGTCACGAGACAACAGAGAAAATTAGCTGAATTGAGAGAATTCTGATTGGGAGCCTGGAGCAGAGCAGAGAAAGAGATTCACCATGGAGACTTCACCAGAAGTCTCAGAACAGAGTTTCTTCTTGTTCTTTATTTCTACTCATTACAGTTCTTCTTATTGTAACCATGCCAATGGCTGAGTAGTTCTTTTAGATTTCGGTTTGCTATGTATCCCTGAATTTGCTATTCCTGTGCCTTTGTGATTTAATACAATTCAATTGAGTAAAGTTATGTTCCTTGCTTAATTTCTTTAATCGTTATAATTTGGCCAATTATAAAGATTAGTATTTTGTTAGCTTATATGTGACGACTGCGGCTTTCAATTGAATTCAGGAAAATAACCGGTTAGTTTAGAGACGGTAATTCCTCTAATTGCTAGTTGACCGATAATCTAGGTTGTTCTTAAGGCGGTTAGTAAACAGTGGGTTCGTAATGAGAGTTAGAATTCGGTCTTTGCTAACTAGAATTTGCTAAGCGGGAGACCGGAGGTGAATTAACTTTGTTCTAGGGTTTTACTCAGAATTATCTTGGAAATCGCTTTGGGATAGGAATTGCAGATTTAGGGAGTAATAGTAAACCGGGATCTCTTTCCCAAATCAGTTTCGTAACAATTATTTTCTTGCTATTTACTGTTTTACAATCTGTTTACAGTTTTTAATTCTCATCAAATCAAAACCCCCAATTTCCTGTTTTAATTTGTTATTTAGTCTTTTTATTTCCTTTCCGACTAGTAAAGATTTAAACTAGACATCGCCTCCTCTGGTTCGATATTTAGGGAATACTCTCTATTAAAACTTGCTAGAATTGACTGGTAC
This sequence comes from Limonium bicolor, assembly GCA_023374045.1. Lineage (NCBI taxonomy): Eukaryota > Viridiplantae > Streptophyta > Magnoliopsida > Caryophyllales > Plumbaginaceae > Limonium > Limonium bicolor. The sequence continues at coordinate 312,668,488 of CM041777.1, read as the reverse complement.
ACTTGCCGTTAGGTTTTATCCCAACAAGTTTTTGATATACTACATATATCAAAATTATATTAAATATACATATATTATAAAATTTTACTCAAATTTATATATAATAATGATTTTGAAATTAAATATATATTTTTAATTTTTTTAATTTAAAAATAAAAATAAGTTAATAACCTGGCTCGGCGGGCCGGGCACCGGCAGAGCTGAAAACAAATCGGGCCTAGCCTGGCCCGGCCCGGACATATAAAAAACCAGGCCCAGTTTCCATGAGTAGGCCCGATGGGCCCAAAAATCTCCCTGGCCCGGCCCGAACCCGGCCCGCCCGCCCGAATGATTACCTCTAGCTCAGCGCTACTCCTCGGAATACACAATCGGCCATTAAGCCTAATCAGGTCATCATCGTGGAGTCGGAAATCATACTTCTGACCCTCGAATGTGCCATCAATAAGCTTCTGCCTAATCTCTTGCATATACTGATCCGACATCGGAGCACTCCGCACCTCTTCAACTAAGCTAGAGTGAGAGACTAGCGAATGGAGAGAGTGTGCTCGGTGACTCAATGCGTCAGCTACCACATTTGCCTTACCCTCCTTGTACTGAAGGTTGATGTCGTAGTCATTTAGGAACTCAACCCACCTTCTTTGCCTCATGTTCAACTCTTTCTAAGTGAACAGGTACTTCAAACTTTTATGATCCGAATAAATTGTCACGCTTACCCCATACAAATGATGTCGCCATATCTTCAAGGTGAAGACAATGGCACCCAATTCTAAATCGTGGGTAGGGTAGTTTTCTTCATGCTTCTTCAGCTTTCGGGAGGCGTATGTTGTGACCTTCCCGTGTTGCATCAACACGCAACCCATACCTCTACCTGATGTGTTGCAGTAGACCTCAAAACCATCTGTACCGTCTGGTATAGTCAGTACTGGTGCAGATGTCAGAACGTCCTTGAGGCTCTGGGAGGAAATCTCACAGTCGTCTGTCCCCTCGAATGGTGCATCCTACTTCATCAAGGAAGTCATCGGCTTCAAGACAGTGGAGAAGTTCTTCACAAACCTCCTGTAATACCCTGCCAGACCGAGGAAGCTCCGGATGTTGGTAACCGTGTTCGGCCTAGGCCAGGTGCGCACTGCATCTATCTTGGCCGGATCAACAGCGATCCAAGCCTCAGAAATAGCATGACCAAGGAAGGAAACTTGGTTCAACCAGAATTCACACTTGGAAAATTTTGCATACAATTGGTTTTCTCTCAACGTTTGTAACACACTTCTCAGGTAGCTTTCATGCTCACCCCTCGACTTTGAATATACAAGAATATCGTTGATGAAGACTACCACTGACTTGTCCAACTGATCTTGGAACAAGCGGTTCATTAAGTCCATAAACTTAGCCGGCGCATTGGATAGACCAAACGGCATGACCGTGAACTCGTAGTGACCATATTTGGTTCAAAACGTGGTCTTCTCAATGTCACCTTCCCGGATAGCGATTTGGTGGTAACCGGATCGCAAGTCGATCTTGGAGAATACTGATGCTCCTTTCAACTGGTCGAATAGATAATCGATACATGGTAAAGGATAACGGTTATTCACCGTAACAACATTCAGCTCTCTATAGTCGATGTAGAGGCAGAGACTACCATCTTTCTTCTTCACGAAGAGGACCGGTGCTCCCCATGGTGAAACGCTTAGGCGTATAAATCCCTTGTCGAGTAGGTCTCGTAGCTGTTCTTTGAGCTCAGTCATCTCGGCTGGAGCCATACGGTAGGGCGCCTTCACTATTGGTCCGGTACCCGGCACCAATTCAATTTCAAACTCCATTGCCCGTGCTGGCGGCATGCCCGACAGCTCCTTAGGAAAGACATCAGGAAACTCCGACACTATCGACACATCTGGGCTAAACTCCGGATCTCTCTCTATGTCCTGGACATAGCAGAGGTATACATCATTCTTTCTTCGCAACTCACGATACATAGCCATAGCGGAGATAATCTGAGTCGAAGGCTTCCTGGGCCTCTAGCGGTATGAAATGGTAACCCCAGTCGGACTCCGGAGAAGCAGACGATGCTCGGCACATAGGATTCAACCCTTGTACCGCTCCAACCAGTTCATCCCCACAATTATATCGAATCCGAGTCCCTCGAACTCTATCATGTCGATCAGAAACTCTTCATCTTTGATTCTTATGATGGCATCTCGGTGATAGCGGGTACACTTGATCCGCTCTTTTGACGGGAGAGTGACTAGAAAGTCAGGCATCTCTTCACCGTCTAACCCCAGCCTCTTGGCAAAAGAAAGCGAGATAAATGTGTGTGAGGCTCCAGAGTCAAACAAGATCAATGCGTCCACGCCATTAACTGGGAAGGTACCGGTGAGGATAGTGTCACTTTTGTCGGCTTCTACCTCATTGCACACACTTAGTGTACCTCCCGTTCTGAGTGCACAGCCTAATTTAGTTCACAAACTTTATAAGTACAACGGTAACAACACGGTTGATATGCTTTAAAACAACATCATTTTATTCATTAACACACTCTTTACACCATAAGTTGGTTTACATTGTGCCGACATAGCTAAACATATTGCATCCTTAATATACAACTGGTTTCACACATTACATGGTTACACAAGGCTTTAGAACTATCTAAATGTCAAATTCAAACGTCCGGGTTTCATGTGTGTGGCATTGATTACTGTCGGAGGTGTCGTATTCAGTTTGATCTTCTTGATACCGTGATATAGCATCCTCGACTGCCCACCCATGATTAATACATCACCTGACTTCAACACCAACTTCTTTGTGCGATCAGCACGCTTCTACTCGCCATACATAAACACTGTGGTATCACCAATGGACCAAGACACCACGGGTACTCCCTTACTCAGAGACTCGGGTGTTTCATCCTTATCTTGGTGTAAACCCAACCGTCCACCTTTCTGGTAGAAGTTCACAATACACAAATCTGCTTCAACACTTGGAATTGGATCCGATTCAACTCGTTGAGCAAATCCCACGGCATGGTTAACGACCGCAAGGAACTCCTCAGGAATCCTCTGTACGGTTGCTTCGACTTCTGCTCACTTATCTTGATACATCTTGGTGTAAGGATTCCAGTCCTTACCCATGCACATCATCTTCAACTTCATGTTTGACCCACTCGGGTATTCGGGTGTGTAGAAACCTCCAGGTGCTGCTCCAAGTTCGTCGCATCGTCGGATGATGTGGATTTGTGCTTCGGGTGTCAGATATCCATTTAATAATATCATACATGGCTGGATAACCTGGCACTGCTCCATCGGGAATTCGGTAATGTTGATGGTGGTTTCTTCGGGGTTTGGTGTGGGAGGGATTGGATAGCAAATATTGAAGGTTCCTAAAGTTTAGAATTCTCTAACTTAGGTGAATTATACATTACACTTTAACTCATTACTCATGTAGTCATACATTTAGACTTGCTAACACTCATGCATGAAATGCGGTAAGCAGTCAATTACTTCACTCAATGGTTTAAGTAGTACCTGGTCTAGAAGAGGGTCCAGCTGCCTCTGACCGGTCTACCACATTCAAGGTGGCCTTGCCAGCTCCCGACCCCTTCCCCTTCTGGGAGTTAGTGTTCCCCTGATCCGAGGATGGCTGACTAGTCGCCTTCGGGCCTTTAGTGGTAGCGGCGGCCTTTCCCTTCCATTGCCCTTAGGCCAATAGTTTCTGCCGTTGGGGTTCTGGTAGCACTCGTAGTCTCGATGCCCCATCTTTTTGCAGTAGCGGCACTGCACATCGTTACCCTTGCAGTCCTTGCTGGGGTGGTCTCCATTGCACCACTTGCAGTAATAGTGGCGCTCGGATTTAGAGCCCGCGCTAGCTGTTATTGCATTACCTGTTAATACATATTTCACAACATAACACCACACACTCAAATTTGGTACTCAGAATTAAGTAGTTACCCTTGGGCGGGTGAGAGCGTAGGGGCTTAGCTGCATAGGCATATGTGAGCTGCAGTGGCTCCTCAGCGGTGGTGGTCTGGGCTTGGCCCTTGCCGCCCTGTTGCTGGCCTTTCTGGGACTGGGAGTAAGGTTTCTTCTTCTTTCCTCCCCCGTACCCTTGCGTGCTTTGGCCCTCGCTCGTAGCCTTGTGCTTATGCGTATTCTCTTCGTCCCTCAGTCGGACTGTGATCTCGACCTTAGCAGCGGCATGATAGCACTCCCGAATTTAGGATGCTAGTCATGCCCCACGAATAAACCTCACATTTTCACTTTCTTATTGTATACACTTATTCACATTAAGCGGTATTTTTAATTACCTGCAAGGTGGTATATTCAGCTGGTCCCATCCCGTAGCATAGGCGGTGGCTGAGTCCGTTGTAGAAACGGTTTACCAGAACCCTGTTTGAGTATCCCAGGTCTTGTAGCGGGTGGACAAGGTCGGTGAAGGCGGTATAGTACTCGTCAACCGACATCTTGTCTCCTTGCCTCAGACTGTCCAGCTCAAGGCGTTTTGCCTCTTGTACATGCACCGGGTAGTACTTGGCTCGCAGCAGAGCCGTGTACTCCCTCCATCCAAAGGCATGTTCAGCAATCTTGTCATCCCGCACTAGCTTCCACCAACTTCTTGCCGAACCCTTCAGGTAGTAAGCGGCAAGACGAACCTTGGCACCAGCAGAAACATCCAAGGTTTCGTAGGCGGTCTCCAGCTCGGAGATGTACGCCTCCAACTTACTAGGGTCGGTCTCCCCATGAAAAGATGGGGGTCTCAGATCTGCCAACGCCTTGACCCAGTTGGTCTCGCGCGGCAGTGGTTGTGGCAGAACCTCGGGCTGCTGCCCTTGCTGCATCGCAGCAACAAGCTGAGGTACCATCTGGGCTATGGCGGCCGCCACTGCGTCGGCCATCACTTGTGCCGTAGGGTTTACCCCCGAGTCTCCCGTACCGCGCCAGCGGCCTCCTCCCCGTGGTTGGCCTGCCATTTGAATTCACACAGTCATACATTAGCATTATGCTTGCAAACTTATCGGTTCCAACGGTTGTAACGCCTTTCCGATAACATAATATTTCCACACATAGTTAGTGGTTAACCTTTCCATAACTGCTCACTCAGGTAACTAAGGTTATATTTCCTAACTCGGTATGTTCCTAAGCTCGGTATTCCAGTCATCAGAGTGATACTTCGCTCTGATACCACTTTTTGTAACACCCCAACTGTAAACTTAACAATAAATGGTAACTGCAGCGGAAATTTTATAATTTAAACAGTAACTAAAACGAGTTGGTGTTACACACCGTTAGCCACCCACGTGACTAACAAGGTTGAATATGTACATATGTATCGGTCTGATTGACACAGACTCCCGAGCATTAGTTTCTAACATTTACATACATACAAACCAACGATACCGAGTGTATATATACAAACCGTCACTGTAAATCCGTTACTACCAAAATATACCACCACGGGAGCACAAGCACATCCCGGGTCCAATATCCAAAAACTAACACAAATATTTCACTACACCTAGGATCTAAAGCCACTCCGCTTCCTCGATCCTCATCCTGCAAAAGGAAATATGGTGCCCCAAAGGGGCTCAGCAACCCTTGGCTGGTATGATTAACGTGCAGCCCTTCGGCTACCGGGATACACGCAACTAATTGTCATGATAACATGGCATTGATTTAACATACATCATAAACAAGCATAGCAATAAACATTGTATAGATAGCAAACATCAACACATAACATAACAGGAATGTTTCACTTTAGGAAACAAACCAAACATAGTTAGCCAAACTTGGTAAGCCTAGAGAATGATTCCAATCTCATGTTAAGCTCATTACATAACTTGTTACCGTTCTGTTTATCAAACGCTTAACTTAACCCCAAGATGTGTCGGATATAGTGATCCAAGCATACCGTACATATTATCCCCCTAGCCCGATCAAAAGTCAGGTAGGTAAGCCTTGGTTAAGCTTGTGGGTGATTGTAATTCAAGAAGGAGAACAACCATAACATAAAGAGGGTCGAATCTGATTCAGATATCGACTCCCGTACATACACGCGTGACCGGAATGACCGGATTCCTCCCCCCCGGTTATTCACTTGTTAGCAGTTCCTTGTTGGAACTTAACACATTAATTCACACCATAGGAATTTAAGTCCAATTAGGCACACAAGGGAGATGGGATACACTTTAAACAACACGTACCACAACTAGCTCATACATAGCCGTAGTTAGAACGTTCCTTAAGTCAAACGTTAAAACCGAGTACCGCTCTCTTACGTATCCTAGTTTGGTTAGCTAACGGTTAGCACGTATTCGAGGTTAACGGTACCGGTACACACACGCCACAATAATAACAATAACTGTAAACTCATTTCATGATTTAAGTCGTACAAGTCATAAACAATCAGAAAACCAACAAACACACAAGCCGGTGTAAACCGGTAGTAAACAGACTACAAGAAAACCATACATTGGTCCTTGTTGTGTTCGAGTTCCACTGAAGGTAGTTCCTATACATAATTAATAACGTCGGTTAATTATCTTATTTAATTCCCGGTTTACTAAGTGTTTTACATGTTTACACAACAAGTTTTCACACTAAAACTTACACTTAATTATCCTCATAATGCACACTAGGGTTTACTACATAAGCCTTATTTCCTTTCTTGAATTTAAAGAATTTTTTTTATATTCTCTGGTCTGGACCGCCCCTCTGGGGAGGTCCCTGGGGCGGTCCACAACAGAAGCTCCATCGCCCGCAGGATTCTACTAGACCTCCCATAGGGGCGGTCCCTAGGGGCGGTCCACAACAGACCCCATTTTTTAAAGTGTTTTTCTTCTCATTTTGAACTCCAATTTCAACCCGATATTTTCTTAAGTATTCCACATGTGTTCCCACATGTTGTAGCATCTTTTTGGCGCACTAAAATCCTCTCTAATCACCCCACAAACTCCTTAAACATTTACTCAAACGTTTACCAAATCCTTAACACTTAGAACATTTTTCCTTACACTTGTAACTTGTAATTTTGCCTAGGACTTCCACTAACCAAAGTGTTCTTCCACAACAAGATAACCACTCCTAAAGCATCATTTTGCATTACAATCATCCCCTTTACACATACTCCTCAAGTCTTTCCCACAAGTTCATAATTAAACCTTCACAAGGCATTATACTTCCATTGTTCACCAAACTTTGCACAGACTAAACCACACTCTTACCATTACTTTGGTATACCAAAAATCACCCATTTGATCTCTAAACTTCCATGAACAATGCCTAAGTCATTCTAATACTTATGAACACTTAAATTCCCCATTCTTTCACCAAATCAACCCTTAACAATTTCCTAGTACAACCTAGGTCACCAAACTTCATTTAAACACCTAGACTTCCTTATTTACTCACCAAATTTTGACACAACTTCACTTGCACTTTCTTACACCAAAACACATAACCTTTCATCTTTAAACAATCAAGGACATCCATCTTCATAAAGAATGTTTCTTTACACACAACTACACCTTAAACTACACTACATCACAATATAGTGCATAAACTTAAATTGCTTGGCACTTAGGCCCTTAAATAACTTGGCTTTTAGGCCCTTAAATTGTATTAATCTTTAACACTGAATTTCCCACATAATAAATGCCTTTAACCTACAAATACACACAACATCACATATGCCCTTAATAACCTCCTTGTGAGTATTTTACAAACTCATTTCCCATTGGCTCTTTAGGTTGTTTATTAAGCATTTTAAAGCTCAAATTCCTAAGGCACAAAAACTACATTAAGTTAGGTTATTTACCTCTTTCCTTCAAGACTTTCTCACTTGTTTTCTCTTGTTCTTTCTTGATTGAAAATCGGCAAGGAGCTTGATTACTTGTCAATCTTCTAACCAATACACATACAAGGGTAATAAGCATTAAGCTTGATACTTAAACTCATGAATTAACCCTAGAATTACATAAGTGTTTTAAACACTAGAATGGATGTTTACGTTGGATTTGAAAGAGAACTTGATTAAGTAGAAAGAGAGGAATCCTCCGAGTCCTTTGAAGTTTGCATTAAGCTAAGAAAAGAGAAATATGAGGCACCATTAAGAGGTGATTTTTTGGCCATATAAAAAATGAAGGGAAACATGGATTTTCTTTTATTTTCCTTACCTTGAAGCAAATGAGAATGACAAGATATAAAAAGATGAGTTCTTGCTCCTTCAATGGTGAATCTCCATGGCACCAAAATGAAGTTCTTGGAGATTTGAAAAGACAAGATTGTAGAGCTTGGTCTAACTAGAAGAATGGTAGTCTTGAAATTGATTTTGGAGCATGGAGCTAGGAGTTACAAGGATTTAAAGATGGAGAATTGTGTGGTGCTGTAGCATTACCATTTTGAGAAGGGAGGAGGAAGGTTGGAGACGGTGGGAACAAAGGAGAACGAAGAGAATGAGGTGAGAGGTATTAGTTTGTAAGATATTTTATGTAAAAGTAAATAGTTAACTTACTTTACTTACTTTTCCTTTCTTCCCTTTAATTAACTAGCTAAGTTGGATGACTCACAACTTATATAAACCGGCCCCCCTTTTAGTTACTAGGATATTTTATGGCCTTTTTGACCATTCACTTAACTTATGTTGACTTATGTCTTAAACTAGCACTATTTGAGCACTATTCACTAATTAGTGCACATATTTGTGAAATGTTTGATTTACCATTGATTTAGACTTCCTAATGTGATAATAAGTAGTGCACATGTTGATTAAAGAGTAATGATAGGCATTTAGCCACTCAAAACCCATTTCTAAGACAATTTTTCAAAAATGTGCTTTAAGACTCCTTACAGCACATTTTGTGTTTTAACTTGTTTTCAAGCTTGGTTTTCTTTAGTAATAGGTTAAACATGTTCATTAGCATGTTAATAAAGTCTTGGTAAGCTCTTTGAGACTTAACCAAGGTTATCCCAAGCTTATAGCATGTTTTTGCTCAAATTGTCCTTATGGTACTTTATTATGTTTTCTATGGTTTAAATTGTTCACTAATGTTTCCAAGGCACTCTTTAGCCTTAATATACCATAGTTTAATATTTAAACAACATATCAAGGTTTGAGGTATTTCAGCCGGAGAAGGCTGGAGGCAGGGAGCGCAAATTGGAACCAGAGGAACACTCTGCGAAGACAATGTACCAGGAGAGGAGGGAGAGGTTGGGGAAACTTGGGCGGTAGGCTCGCCAGGGGAGGCGGCGGCGCACGGGGTGGCGCGAGTAGCTAGGCAGTAGCGAACCATGCCTGCGCCTAGGAACTGCTCTCGAACAGGAGGAGAGGGGAAAAGTGGGGGGGAGCAGAGAAGGGTTGGAGAAGGCGCGTGAAAGCACGTTGTATTTCTAACGGTTAGAAAAGTGCTTATATTTTCAAAATTTTGCTCGTATAGCTACACTACCACTGAAAACAAAACTTTCAAAATATATTTAAAAAATGATCAGGCTGTTAAACGAGAGAAAAATATGAAAAAAAAAGTAAACATAGATCCTCTTTTTATACTACGATCAAACACATTTGCTGCTGCATCTTGTAGATCGTTTAATACGCAAACAAAAATATAGCACCTTGACCTATCACATCTCAATGCTCTTCAGAGCAACACAAGCATCCATCGACACCGTCTACTACTCCTCTGTATAATTATCTTCCTCCCACTCTCATAATTACATCCACGGCCGTAGAGCAGAGCTTCCCTTTTCTTCCACAGAACAACTACTCCACCGTGCATTGTTCGAGTCCCGCAGACAGGAGTAAAGGGAGAAGAGGGTCAAGTATCTCCTTTTCTTTTTCTATTTATGTTCTCCCTCAATCGTATTTTTTTTTAATCAGCATGTTCCCTCATTCGTATATCCACCTAATTAGAGTCCTTTTCCCGTAAGCTATCTCTGCATGCTACGTTTTTAGTTTCTACATAAATCAGTAATGTTAATCAATTTGACTACTTACTGCAGATTGCCAAAAGCACTAGAGATGTCTAACTCTAATCAGCGCACATATGAGTGACGAAAAAAAGTCAGAAGAAGTTGATTCTTTGGCCGGTCGATTTGATGGTACTACTTCTACATTACTTTTGTTAGATTAAGCAATACTTAGTTAACTTATCATTAGTCTAACTACGCACGTCATATATACCTATGTAAATTATAATTGTGTTTATATTTTAGTAATCAAATATCTGAAAAAGAAGAGAAAGCAAAGTTTTGATGATGCAACATCTTCTAACAAAATGTGAAATAAGCTTAGATTGTACTAAATTATAATGTGCAAAATTTTATTTTTATTACTATGGTGTATGAGCTTTCAGATCAATTATATGTCATAGAAATGATTATAATGGATGTAAAAGATGAGATAAAAAAACTGAAAGATTCTTTTGATAACATACTTCTCGAATGAGAAATATGATAAGTAAGTTTGTGCACCAAGCACATTGTATTGATAGTGAAAACAAAAAGTGTTTTCAACGGTGTTGTTTTAAGTGTGATTCAGAAATTGTTCTGACAGTTAAATCCCGCACCAAGTATGACAGGTACTATATTACAAATCTAGCTTCTGAAACAAATGACCAATCCAGATCTATACCTATATATGGCAACAGTAAGTGAACTAACTATATGGCATGTGGTGATTTAGATAACTTTTTCAATGTTTGCCTAGTATTTTTTATTTTTGTAATGTTATAGAGGGTTCAAACATTGTTGACCCTTTGCGAGAGTTGTATTTTGATAAAAGACAGATCACTATCGTGACATATGTTATTAGGGCAACCGTGACTGATCATTTGCAAGAGTAATTGTCGAATTTTGAGCCGTTCTATTTAGCCATATAATGTCCATAGTGTACATATTGTTATGTTGTTTTTTTATATTAATCATATGAGTTGTCTATTTATCATGAATGAATCACTAATTTTAATAGATGAAATAACTTACACTCTAGTACTACAAGAAAAACACTGTTCAACATCATTTTCATCGGTATTAATTATAGGAAGAAGAAATAATCAGTATTAATGCCGACAATGTTTGTTTTGAAGCACTATGAGTGTAATTTTGTTTCATATGTTAAAATTGGTGGTTCATTCATGATAAATAGTCAAACCATATAATTAGTTATACAAAACTACATAACAATACACATGTCATTATATGGCTTATTAGAACGTTAGTAAACTCAATAATTACTCTTACAAGTGATCAGTTGTGGTTTCCCCAATAATGTATGTCGCAATAGTGGTTTGTCTTTCATCAAATTCCAACTCTTGCAAAGGGTCAAATAATATTTGAATCCGCTGCAAAATTATGAAAATTTATTGAGCAAATATTGAAAAAGTTATCTAAATCTCTATAATACATTAAGTTCACTTCTAGTTGGCATATATGGAATACGTATAGAATGGGATGGGGCATTTCTTTCATAAGCCAAACTTGTAATAGTACCCGGTTGGACTTGGTACGACATTTAGCGTCGGAACAACTTTTGAGCCGCACTTTCTCGACGGAAATAACAACTTCAAACACTTTTTTTTCACTTTCAACACCATGTGTTTGGTGTGCAAACTTGCTCATCATATCTCTCATTTCAAGAAGTAACTAATCAATTGAATCTTTTAGTTTTTTATTTCATCTTTTACATCCATTTTAGTTATTTTCATGACATACTATTGGTTTGAAAGCTACCGTGGCCATATAACTAAATTAATTTGTTCACATTTTAATTGATTTAAATAAAAGTACATTCTAACATTAATACACATTTTGTCAGAAGATGCAGCATCATCGAAACTTTGTTTTCTCTTCTTGTCAGATATTTGATAACTAAAATTCAAACTACATTGAATTTACATATGTATGATGTTCATTTTAATAATAATAAGTTAACTAAGTATTGCTTACTTTAACTAAAGTAATCTAGAAGTAGTACAATTAAGTCTTGGGCTGGAGAATCAACTTCTTCTGACTTTTTTCATCGACCTTCACAGAACTCAAACAATTTTGACTCAACAAATATTCTCGTGACCGGAAGTTCAGAGTTGACCAGACCTTCAAAAATCTTATAAACTCTAACCCTATGGCTTTGAGTGAATACATAATTTAGTAAGGCTGATTGTACATTTTTTTCGTATCAAAACAAAGGATTTACCTATATGTAGGCAAATTGACCACATATGAATGCTTGCAAGGGTGTCCTCCACAAAGATTAATGTACTAAGTATATTTGTTTAATTTTTCTTTTTCTTTGCTTCCACACAAGATTTTTTTATTGAACCTTATTTTTGGGAGTTGATGTCTCTAATTTTGCTTTTGTATACTTTTATGTATGTGTCAAGGAATGTAAAGTTTACAGTTAAATATTAGTGTACATTTAAGAATAAGGTGAATTTCAAAATCATTTATTTAAATACCCACCCTACATCTTTAATAAACTAATTAAATGAAGTAAGAAAAGTAAGACCATGAATCCAAAATCTAGAGACGGGATTAGTTTTACCCGCGTACCATTAATACAGAACACTCAACTACTCATAAGATATTGCTATTATCTTGGTTTCATTAAAAATTTACATCAATATTTAGAACATAGGTGTGTTTATAACAGAGTGAACAAGTACTTGAGGCTCATGTGGTCTGTATACACTTTGAACGAAGCTCTTGTTATACCCAAAATTTTAACCCCCGGAAGAGAGTCTCTACTAATAGGCTATTTTGGTCAAGTAGTGAGGGTTCCCAGTTCGGTCGGCACATTTCAGAGTACTAGGGGCAGCTTAGTCATCTCCAGGGGCATTTTCATAATTTTTCAAGGCTCATAAGCCCCCTATAGGCTTTCTCTCTCCTCCAAAGAAGGGTCAAATCAACTCAAAATGCTTTGAAATTTTAACCCATGATAAAGGATGACATTTTGGGAATAATGGCGTTAGAAGTTTGATTTTTTGAATTTCCAATAATTTTCTAGTAATTTCTGATTGAATCTGATGAGAAATTGAATTTAAAAATATTCCAATATCCAAAAAATTTGATTCCAATTTAGAAAAATCAGAAATACCATCCTTTATCATGTTTAAAATTTCATAGTCAAATTCCTTTTGGAAGCCCTTAAGCTAAAACGTCGGTAAATCTCGATTTTTACCGGATTTTTCTATCTTTAAGAAAGCCTATTTAAGGAGCCTTATCCCTTGATCAAATGAGAACTCAAAGAGCCCTAAAAAGTCAGAAAGCCTAGCCGTCACAAGTCCCCCACGTTTTTACACATCCAAGCACCGAAATCACATCAAAAACCCCCCGAAATCACCACCTAAACACATTTTTCAATTCTCAACACTTCAACAATCATCATACATCAACCAAACCACCTCCAAAACATGAAGAACATCATCAACAATCAACAACCAGAAGCTCGGGTCAAACTCAATCTGGAACCGGTATCATCCAAGCCTCTAAAGAATCCCGACGTGAAGAAGCACCTCAAATCCGAAGGTAAAACAAGTAGAAATCTAGTTTTCTAACTCCCCACGGCCTTTCTGACTTTCTATTGAAATTTGGGTTCGAACTGACTCTTTCTGGCTTCTGTATAGTTGTTCATTTTTGTTTCTGCCCTTTAACTTGTTTTCTAAGTTTTGTCATTATTCTAACTTCAAATTTAAATCTTTTAATTACTAACGTATTGTACATCTTTCAGGCTACACGCCCTAAATTTTGAGCCGAAAACACCATCGGGAACCACCAGAAAACCCCTGTCGTGGGTGGTCCGGGACCACGGATGTGTTGTCCGTGGCCACAGACACCCACGGACGGCGGCAGGATTTTTAAATTTTCAAAATTTAGGTTTTCTAAAATAATGTCCGTGCCCACGGACATCCTGTCTGTAAGTTTTCTGTTTAATTCGACTTTTATGTTCACATAGGTTAACTAGGGTCCATGGGTTCGGACATTAGGTCCGTAGCCATGGAAGGAAACAAAATTTGACCTAATTCGGCCTCCGAAACCCTAGTTTAGGAATCTTTAATTTCAATTTTTATTTTCTGTCAAAAAATGCTAAAAAACAGAAGCTCGCGCACTTAGGTTAAAACGCCTCGTAATAAGCCGTAATTAAACTAAGTAGAGGAAAAACGACTTCTGGGGTAATGAAAGTAATTGAACCCTAATTGAGTTGAATATCAAGCCCCCGAACCCGAACTCTCCTTTCCTAATTTGATCTAGGTTATAATTAGGTGGCGACTCATAATAGGTTCCAGTGAGCTAGCTTAGGTTTTAATAATTAATGTTATATGACATAGTTATTAATCTTAGGTTATAAGTGGACCTAAAACCTAACTAGATCCTAATCAACTTTAATCAACATAGGATAGGGTTTAAAAATCCAGGCTCACAGCTCTATAGAGGTAATGCCTCCAAATCTCATGGCCACTACAACACTAATCTAGGTCGTGGGTCGGATAGTTCTCTCGTATGGCTTAAGCTAGCGGGAGCCATACGCTACTACCTTCCCATGCTGCATCAGAACACACCCGAGTCCCTTATGGGACGCGTCACAGAAGACCTCCAAACCCTCGGTCCCCTCTAGAAGAGTCAAAATTGGTGCCGATGTCAGCCTCTTCTTCAACTCCTGGAAGCACTGCTCACAGGCCTCACTCCACCCAAACTTCACCTCCTTCGGCAGCAGACGGGTCAATGGAATCACTAACTTAGAGAAGCCCTCCACAAATTTACAATAGTAGCCCGCTATTCCAAGGAAGCTATGGATCTCTCCAACATTAGTAGGTCTAGCCCACTCAGTAATAGCCCTAATCTTCGTCGGGTCCACGGAGATACCATCCTTGGAGACAACATGCCCTAAGAATACTACCTGGTCCAACCAGAACTCACACTTCTTCAGCTTCGCTACAGCTCTCTCTCTCTCTCTTTTAAAGTTTGGAGTACGGTCCTCAGATGCTCCTCATGCTCCTCATCACTCTTGGAATACACCAAGATATCGTCAATAAACACCATAACGAACTGGTCCAAAAATGGCTTAAAGATCCGGTTCATCATGTCCATAAACACAGAAGGCGCATTCGTCAGACCGAATGGCATCACTAGGAACTCGTAATGTCCATAACGAGTCCTGAAGACGGATTTAAGCATGTCGTCTGCCTTAATCCTCAGCTGATGATAACCGGACCTCAGATTGATCTTCGAAAACACCTTAGCTCCAGCTAACTGGTCAAACAGGTCATCAATGCTCGGGAGAGGATACCTATTTTTAAAGGTTATAACCTTGTTGAGCTCCCTGTAGTCAATGCACAAGTGCATGCTACCATCCTTCTTCTTAACGAACAAAATGGGCGCTCCCCAAGGCGACACACTAGGATGAATAAAGCCCTTATCCAACAGCTCCTGCAACTGGATCTTCAGCTCCTTAAGCTCAGCAGGCGCCATCGGGTATGGGGCCTTAGAAATCGGCTGGGTCTCACGTGCGAGCTCGATCGAGAACTCCACCTCTCTAGCAGGGGGCAGCCCAGGCACATCGTCCTGAAACATGTCAGGGAAGTCTCTGACCACTGGGATATCCTCTAACTTCGCATCCTTGCGAACCTCAGGGATGTAGCACAGAAATTTCTAGCATCCTTTCCTAAGATAGCGAAACGCCTGCATGGCTGAGATGATTGGCGGCGAGCACGGGATCCCATACCCTGCTACAGTCAGGTGGGGCTGACCTGGCTCCTCTAACATAACCTCGAAGCGGTACAATCAATAAGGGCATGGTGGGCAGCAAACCAGTCCATACCCAGGATCACGTCAAAATTAGTCATCTCCATAGGGATGAGATCAGCATACAGAGTCCTATCTTTGACTAACACAGGACTATCCTTACACGGAGTATTCAAAAGCATAGAAGAGTCCCTAACCAATGGACTATGCACACAGCTCAATACCCAAGGGCACAACAGGCAAACTAAGCTCACCCACCAACTCAGCAGAAATAAAAGAGTGGGTGGCTCCAGAGTCAAACAAACAAGAAACAGAACGAGAGGACAGCTGGAGAATACCTGTGACAACTCTGTTAGTGGATCGGTCTCTCTCTCCAGCCATCGCATATACTCTGGCCTGGCCCTGGGGCTTCTTCTACTCAGCACGGTCTCGATCTCTTGGCTCTGAAGCAGACCCTCTAGTTCTACCTCCAGAGCTACCTCTGCTCCTCTCGGCCTGAGGGCAGTCAGCTATCCTGTGCTCCAAGGAACCACACTTAAAGCAGGCTCCGGACTTCTTGTAGCAGTCCCGACCTCGATGGAACTTGCCACAGACCTGACGATGATGCCACCTCTGTTTCTCGAACCCTGACGGTCCCCAGATCGGTCTCCAGTAGACTGCTTCTTCTGAGAAGCAGACTGATCCCTCATATCGCTCTCATCGGACCTCTGCTTCCTCTTCTGGTCCTTCCCACCAGACTGACGGCCCTTCACGTCGGCCTCCACGAACAAGGCAACATCAGCTACATCCTTGAAGGTCTTGTGACGCAGCGGCGTCATAGCAGAGCGGATATCTGGCCTCTGACCGCTCTCAAACTTCCTGGCCTTCCTATGCTCGTCAGGCTCAGGTGCAAACTTCGACAGACTAATGAGTTTTCTGACGTAGTCCTCGACACTCATATCCCGGCCCTGGCGGAGCCGGTTATACTCCAAGATGTGGTGGTCCTTATACACGTCGGGGTAGAACTGCTTATTGAACTCCCTGGTAAATTTGTCCCAAGGTCAAGGCTATGGGAACCTCCCCATCATGGACCTCCACCACTCCGTAGCCTTAGCCTTAAACAGAAAGGTGGAAAAATCAACCTTCTGCTCCTCCTTGGAGCCCATGACCCGAAGTAGGTCCTCTACCTCAGTCAACCAATGACGGGCCTCCTGGGGGTCTCCTGCCCCATCGAAAGATGGAGGCTTCAGCTTCATAAATTCCTGAAGCACCTTCACGTTCCAACCTCCCGCATCAGCAGCCCCAGCTTCGGCTGCACCGCCACCAGCTGCTCCACCGGCTACTCCTCCTCCAGGGGCTCCTCCAGCTGCAAATGTCTGCAGTAGATGGGTCATAAATTACTGGACCGCCTTGGCGACATCGCTTTGGGGAGTGACTGGAGCTCTTCGTGGTGGCATTCTGAAAATCCACAGAGTAGGCAATTCAGACACGAACTCCAAAGCACAGACACTGACAACCAACTGACTGACTAAAGCTAGATTCCCATCAGATTAGAACCCAGAGCTCTGATACCACTAAATGTAACACCCCCAACACTGGCCTGGGAGTTAGGGATGTCACATGCCCCGTATTATTACTTAATAACGCAAGACTCTAACTAACGTACGCAAGCAAACAGAATAAACGCCCAAAACGAAATACTTATATAAAAAGTATCATCAAAGAAATATAGTATTCTCAATACCAAATACAAGTTACTGTAAACAGAAGTCAAACATAGCATTCAATGCTATCAGGGCCCGTAGGCTACAAATGCTAAAACATAAATGTTTCAAAGAACTAAAATAACATAAGCAAAACTCTAGATGCCGAATAGGTGATCCTCGCTAATCAATCTACAATGTTAGTAAGAGTAGGGGAATGAGCATCCAACTATGCCCAGTAGATGACCAACATCATCAACCAGCATGCTTAAAACATTTAATAAAAATGTTATCAAATCAGAAGAAGGCAAAAAGATAGCCACATTTCATAATAGAAATCAGAAGCATAAGTCTAACCATAATAGGAATAAACAGAGTAAAAAAAACGGAGTCAGAAACAGAAGGGGACCCTAGGTAATCACCGCATACAGAGAGAACGGATAAAATCCGTGAACGGAATGAGGAAACTTCACTCGTGAACAGGACAGGTGGGAACCTGTGAATAGAACGGGGAACACATCCGTGCATAAAGAAGGACGTCCTACGCAGCGCGCTATGAGATAGCTAAACCAGCCATCCACGGTTCAGATACAAAGGTAACTAGGTCCCAAAATAGAAGCTTAAATACAGATAAGCATATGTGCACCAATGGCACCACAAAGCATATAGATAGCTTGGAAAACAGAAGGGGAATCCAACCCCGCAGACGGAAGACAAAACGGAGCTCAAACGAGCAAGTTAAGGCATAAACAGTGCCATGTCCGAACTTCTGTCTGAACGTCGAAGTTTGGATGCAAGTCAAGACTCAAAGCCAAAACTAGACGAATGTCTGAACATGTGTCCGAACGTCGAAGCTCGGACGCATGTCGAACTAAAAATAGAGGCAAAGACAAAGGAGTGTCCGAACATCAAAGCTCGGACGGATGTTCAGACACTTACGGAAATCAAATACGAAGTGAAGTCCAAACATGTGTCCGAGCATCAGCCTTCGGACACATGTCGAAGCAAAATCAGAAGAAGCAGCAGAGGGTGTCCGAACTTCTGTCCGGACTTACAAGTTCGGACACAGTTCGAGACTTGTAAGTCGGATCCGTCCTCGCACCCGGTCAGAACGTCAAAGCTCGGACAAAAGTTCGGACATGTTTAGAAACTCAGGAAACAGAACACAAACAGGGTCTGTCTGAACATCAATGTCCGGACAGACGTTCAGGCATGTCAAAAAGTGCAGTTTTCATATACGAATTGCACACAAACCAGAGGCTCAAACATATTCAAATTGACAAAGATTTGCAGAAAACAACCTTGGGGGTTTGTAACCATCAAAACAGCGGTTTAAACAGACAGATTCACAATCATAACGCAGAGACAATTCGCAATTAAAACCCCAGAACTGAAACTCCCCAAGGTTGAGCACACTAGCCGATTCAGAAAGCCACCTACCTCGATCAATTAGCAGAAACGAACCCAGAATCTGAACAGCAAAGCCCAGTTAAAGTGATCACCAAATTGCACACCAAAACGCACTTCGAACACACTGAGCAAACGCAAATGCAGAATAGACCGAAATCAGAACTTCGAACTCACAAAATCAGAAACGGCCATGACAACGGATTCCTAATCCTTACCTGAATTCGACCACGAAAGCGTAGAGAAGGCCAACCGAAGCAGGATCGACGAGGGGACGGAACAAAATCTGACTCCTAATCAGATTGTAGAGCAGAATCAGAAAAGGGAAGGTCTCAGAAACTGAAGAATTGGAGAATGATAAACGACATCTTACCTTAACCTGAACCGGACTCCACAACGGGGCTCGAGTCTTCAACCCAGCACAGCAGCACTTACCAAATGAGGAAGGAAGAGTGAGAGCGCAGAGAGAGCGATGAGAGAGAGAAGCGTAAGAGGAAGAGGGGAGCGTAATGACAGTTTCCTGACAACTGATCGGGAAATAGAACGTGCTTAGGGATGTGGAGGAATTAAAGGAAGTAATTAAATTCTGATTAAAAACCCTTACCAGGAATTCAAATAAGTAGGGAAAAAGACCTCCTCGTCCCCCTCTTGATTAAAATGGACCTCCATGTCCTGAATCCGAAATAACTTAATATAAGGCCACTTATGACGAAAATAAGACTGCAACGAAAACTATGGGTTATAACACATCTGGTCTTAAACGAACAAATGCCTTAGTAACGCTAAATGCGTGACAATATTAGCCTTAATGGCATTTCATATTGGTTACTATACGGGGAATGATACGACATACTGCATTACAGACGTTGAGTAGAGATAAATGCCACATAGGGCGGGGTATGTCGGGGGGTAATGGAGGTCCTACAATCCCGAATAGCTTTGAGAGGGCAATAGCCTCCGCTCTAGCTCGTTGGGAGAACATCCCGGAAAACAGCAGTGGTACCCCACCTGCCGCTGCCCAAACCTTGAATACCGCCTATAAGAGGCAATGTAATGGATGGCGTCAAGGAGACAGAAGAATCCTTCTTACTCGGGAAGACCGATGTGATTGTTGTAATTGTTGTGACAACAGGATAGAGAAAAGAACTGGTGATAAAGTAAAGCAATAAGGACCGGGGGTCCCAATAATTCCGTACTATCTAGAGGCGTACTTATATGCATTGACGAGTGAACATTAAACATTATCTTGAAGAGGGATAGGAATCCATAGGACAAATTGGGTCGGCTCGTAATTAGACACTGAAACCCTGTCCGGTTAACCATTGGAAAGCCCTGATGTGTACACCTGAAGAGTGAAGGATAGAAAAATGAGTCTTAGACAAGTATAAAAAATGCATAACATGCAGAGCCAATGACCGCTCAGAAGCCTCTCCCAGAAAGGGATAACCTCAACCCGATATAACCTAGAGGGTTCTGTAAAACCTGACCTACAATAGTGATAATCGTGTGAGCTTACGAACCTAACCCTTCCTAAATGGCTACAACGCAGCACTCAAGAAAGGGGGTGTCGTACCAAAGACAATAGAGTGCTCCATCTACTGGACCCGAAGCACCATGTGGTAGCTACGCGGGCAGACCCCAGCTGGTACGAGCAATTAGAAGAGGAAAAGAGTTACTTAGGGGCAGAGTACCCCAAACATTGCGGGAGCCTTAGGCGTTGGTACTAGTACACAACGTGATCTAGACAACAGTACACCCTTAACCTAAATAATTGACTGCATGAGCAAATACGCCAAGAACTTCCTTCTATCATGATGAAGTTTAAAACAAACTTAGGAAGAGCCTAACTTAGGAAAACTAGAAATAGAACTACCCGAGAGGACTTATCATACCTTAACGGACCTTAATAAAGACTACATTTACAAGAAAAATCATATAAGCCATACTCAAACAACCAAAGCATCAACGAAACCAATAACTGCGATATCGATAACTAAACCTGCATGGCGCGCTCACTACAGCAAGCGCAATGACTATCAATACATTAATAATTTCTCCTACCTTGCGCACTTGCCACCGCAAGTGCTGCACCTACAATCAAATCCGACAAGACTGTGTGGACTAGAGGGTGTGATACCATGGCCACCGGTAATCATCTAATATTCATACAACTTTCGTACAAACTCCGTAAATACAATGTGTCACGAAGTAGGGTCACAAAACCCTTAAGGCATGAGGTCGTCAAACCTTGGAAGGACCCGATGAGTTCGACCACTACAACTAAAGGGCATACACCAGCCCGTAACAACATCAGCTAAACATTAATGAACCATCAACATTGGCTTAAGAGCCAAACACCATAAACATATACTGGCATTGAATGCTAATCACTACAGGTGATGAATGTCTAGTCCTAAGGACAAACACGACCCCATATGAAATTTTTTAACACTTTTTAGGTGCACCATCATCCTAATGATGGTAAGAAATCAAGAAACGAGATACACCAATCGTTAAACAGCTAGAACCCATCCAATTTAAGGGATGGGGTACCAGACACGAGTATCCGACGTAGCAACTCACTCCCAACTTCGTAGGAAAATGGTAGAGGAGATATGACCATGTAACGATCAAGGTCAATGCTATGCCCATAACGGCACACACCAATATCCAATAAATACTTGGAAAGATGAAAAACCTGTTGATCCTCTATAGAATCGGGATGGATAACCACCAATATCACTAACTCCAATAAGAAGAGCAAAGGCAAGAAGCCGAGCGATAACCTACCAAAATTTTGGGAAACACGATGACCACGACAAGAAAAAGATGGAACATGTTGTACCACAACACGGGTATTACCTAAACTGACTACATCCACAAACATGAAACGTCGTGGTGTACTCAACCCAACTAACACGAATGTACTACTTTGGAAAGGAGTACCATACCCAACAAATAACGAACACAATGCTGAGATGGAAGCATGTATCAGGAATACAAGACACTAAGTCTAATACTGTTTGACACGGGGCTAAGTTAAGGTATTCAGCATACCACTAATAGGACACGAGTCTAGGAGAGAGAAGCATCACCTCCAACCACTTTCTCCAATGTATGCCACTAGGGCAACAACACCTAAGACTATGTGACTAATGACGAAAACTGATTAAAACCAAACTACAGCAAGGGCTTCCATAAAAGGGGGAAAATAAACCTTTGTCACGGAGTTCGGAATTACAACAAATGATGTAACCCAAGAAATAGGGTAAAGTTATAAAACTACATAACGACCGTGTGGAGCTATTGTACAAGCAATTCCGATAAAGAGCTTATTAAGCCATAAACCAACAATAACTCGCCCATACAAGTGGTCGCAATTCCGTTTAAACACTAGCGAATTTATGTCAATAACGACACCAATGGAGAGGGGAAAACCACCCTCACACCATTATAGAGCGTGAACCCCACCATTAGGACACAATATAGTGAATAACTATCGAAAGGGGGATATTAAGGCATGCCCATTGGGAAAAGGACTCAGGTAACCTGAAAATTTTCCTTAGGCCACCCCAAAAGTTGTTTGAAAAGGAGATTGACAAAGGAATACTTCACAATTAGGACGTGTGACGAACACTATGAGTATACAAAACTTGATGTGGGACAACCACACTCCATATGAGCTTGTGGGCTTGACAGACCTATTCTTAAGTTTGTCAAGTATTTGTCAAGTAAGTAGTAATGTATCAGTAGGGTACCCCATACATGTAAACGAGTAGTGTAAGGAACACGAGAAGTAGTCAACTCCATGACAAGGTCAAGGATACATATCCAGACCAGTGCAAATAACTGCCTCGAATAAATTGACGAGAAGAATCTCAGTTAAACCAATGAGACTAAAGGAACCAAGAACCTTGAATATAATACGACCAAAGTCGTAACTCCACAAGGGAGTGATTAATACACAGTAAACGTTAAGGGAAACCTCCCGAAGGAGTGAGAGTCGATGATCAACTTAATGACAGGGCATGAAAACCCATTAGATGGACGAGTAAATATGTTAACCCTCATAAGGACCAAAGATTTGCTTACGTTAGCACAATACTTGCCGTCCAGAAGGAACCTACTGAAGGTATTATACTACCCAAGAAAGGGGCATAAAGAGAACTATTCTTCGTGCTACAAACATAACACAATATCGTACGATGTAACAATTATTGTATACTCAAATCATAAGAACATTGGTATGTTTCACCTAGATAGGGCTGAACATAAACACACGGCTATGCTATAAAAGAAAGGCAGAACTAGTATACTAGCAGATGTCCTAAGCTAGATAGAAAACATCATGATAACTAATAACCGCCAGATCGACTAGGATATGGTGCGCGTAGAAGCGACCATCATGAGCAACCACAAAAAAAACAAATACGTTGGCAGGAAACAAACGAGTGAAACTCACATAGAACTCAGTGATGAGAAACAAAACTTAGGGCAGACTATACAACAATCTAGACCATACAAGAAGACACTCCAAATCAATACAGCGTTCAGTGCTATATACCATGTGGAGGCACATAAATGTACAATACACTCCTGATGAGTCAACATGAGAAAAATATATAATATACCAGGGGCAAATGCCTCAATTGCCAAAGAGCATACCCATATGGGATGCCGATAGTTGCAAAACACTAATATAAGAATAACAAATGGATTCCTCTAGCAGAAAGTAGGGTGAACCATACGAACATTGTACCAACCCACAAACGGGAAAAAGGTAACATACATCAACAAGGAGCATGTGGAAAATACTACAACAAACGTATTACTCCGGAACGAAACAACTGGGAGACACGGGATGACAAGGATTATCTTCGTGGATATATAGGCTAGTGTGTCTCAAGATTGCTGAGACATGTGCAAAGAGCACTAAGTACTAACTATAGCCAATGTCATATTTCACCTCAACTGAAGATCAGCTAGTGAAGACAGAGAACCCCTGAAAATACGTTACGTGCATGTGCGCTAGTGATCCAAAACAATGGATATATGACTTAGATCTAATAGGGCATGCGTATAATTAAAGATAACACGCCAACTAAGATACATCTGTCTCCCAGTATGAAAGACCGTGTATATCACCGTAACATTGGGACGGGGTCAGCAATAACTTGCTGCTAATAAACACTCTACAATATATCAATAAGAATTAAAAGGGCACACTGAGCCATATGTTCATGGGTCTACTCCTCATTACGGAGCGAGTGGGCTCATTAAAATGTTTGGGAGAGCGCACAAAGTATTCCACGCTTTAAAGCCGAAGAAGTACGTGCCTCACCCTTCACATATTTTAAAGCCCAAAAAGGCTAGAGTTAGACCGTCTCTCATATAAGAGAAGACTTCACTTCTCATCCCCGATAAGAAAATGAGGGAGACCAAGACCAAGACCAGTAAAAAGGTTAAAGTCCTTTGGTGTAACACCCCTAATCCTAAACATGTAATGTAAGCGCAAGTCGTAGCATAACAAAATATAATTCGCAATGAAAAATAAATCTAACTAACGTTTGGTGTTACACGTCGGCACTCACCCATGTGAGTAACAAGGCAACCTTACTTCATCCAACAACTTCAACTCTCCACCGCTGTGATGAACAGATACTGAGCACTCTTAATATTACAAACCAAATCCAAACTGAGCAACTAAACCAAATACAGCAAACTCCTTATTACAGTACACAATAACTAAAGAAGTGTTTACTGAAAACATATCTACTACCCTGTATCCCGCACTCCGGCTTGTGTCTTCAATCAGTAACCTGAAATGTTTTGCCCATTGAAGGGCTCAGCAAACGATATGCTGGTTGTGAGCCTCGATTTTAAACCCTATCCTATGTGGATTAGAGCTGATTAGGATCTAATCGGGTTTTAGGTCCACCTATAACCTAAGATTAATAACCATGTCATAAAACAATAATTATTAAAACCTAAGCTAGCTCACTGGAACCTATTATGAGTCGCCACCTAATTTTAACCTAGATCAAATTAGGAAAGGAGAGTTCGGGTTCGGAGGCTTGATATTCGACTTTATTAGGGTTCAATTACTTTCATTACCCTCAGAAGTCGTTTTTCCTCTACTTAGTTTATTTACGGCTTATTACGAGTCGTTTTAACCTAAGTGCGCAAGCTTCTGTTTTTTTGTGTTTTTAGCATTTTTTGACAGAAAAGTAAAGTGAAATTGAAAGCTACCTAAACTAGGGTTTCGGAGGCAGAATTAGGTCAAATTTTGCTTATGTCCGTAGTCACGGACCCCATGTCCGAGACCACGGACCCCAGTTAACCTAAACTATACAGAAGAGTCGAAAATAGAGAAAAACGAAAATTTGCAGGGTCCGGGGCCTCGGACAGGCTGTCCGAGGGCCCGGACATTATCAGAAAACCTAAATTTTGAATTTTTTAAAGTCCCGCCGCCGTCCGTGGGTGTCCGTGGTCTCGGACAATGCGTCCGAGGTCCCGGACCATAGGTCCGAGGTCACGGACCACCCACGGACAGGGGTTTTCAGAGGGCTCCCGAGGGTGTTTTGAGCTCAAATTTTATGGGTATGCAGCCTGGAAGATTTGCAAGGTGTTAGTGATTTAAAGTTCTCAATTTGAATTCGAATTAAGCACGAAACTTAGTAAACAAGTTATTGGACAGAAGCTTGAATAAACAGCAATACAGAAGCTTACGAAGGTTAGTTTGAGCCCAAATTTCGAGGCAAGACAGATAATACCGTGGAGAATTAGGGAAGCTGAGTTTCTACCTGTTTTACCTTCGGACTCACAACGTTTCTTCACACCGGGATTCGTCGAGTGCTCCTTTGATGATAGACCCGAAAGGACTTCGAACCAAGCTTCTGGTTGTTGGTTGTTCTTGCTGTTCTTCACGTTTTGGTGGTGTTTTTGTGGGGTTTTGATGATTATTGGTGCTTTGGGAATTGGAAAACGTGTTTAGATGATGATTTCAGGGATTTTCGGTATGATTTGGGTGGCCGGGTGTTGGAAAACGTGAGAGAGAGAGAGGAGGCTGCCTTTTCTGACTCTCTAGGGTTCTTGAGTATGTGAGGTTCTGATTTTATCCAAAAACCTATCCCTTTATATAGACTTTCTTAAAGATAAAGAAAATCTAGTAAAAGTAAGATTTTCGATATTTTAACTAAGTAACTTCCCAAAGGAATTTTGCTATGAAATTTTAACCACATGTCAAGAATGGATATTATGAATTTTCTGAGGTGGAAACGAATTTTTTAAATGCCGGAGCATTTTTAAATTGAATTTCTCGTCAGATTCAGTCAGAAATTGCTAGAAAATTATTGGAAATTTGAAAAATCAAAATTCCAACGCCATTATGCTTATATGTCATCCTCTATCATGGGTTAAAATATCAAAGCATTTCGAGCTGATTTGGGCACCCTTTGGAGGAGAGAGAAAGCCTATAGGAGATCTCAAAAGCCTTAAAAATTACGAAAACGCCCCTGACAATGACGAAACTGCTCCTCAGGACCTGGAACACGCCGATCGAGCCGGAATCCCTCATTACCCGATTAAATATCCCTCACGACACCAAAACCTTGCAGACCCTAACCAGGGGGGTCAAAATTTTGGGTATAACAGATTGCCCCCCGTCAACTGGACTTTGTAACGAATGTGAAAAGTCTGGTTGATGCTTGAGTGGTGCCCCAAAATTTTGGACTCCACAGAATCCTCCACGTTGTATGAAAACGGGTTAACGATGCCCAGCTACTCGGAGGCGCTAACTACCTAAGCTACAAAGCATTGTCGAGCTTTTCTAAGGCGCTGACTACCTAAGCTACAAAGCATTGTCGAGCTATTCTAAGGCGCTGACTACCTAAGCTACAAAGCATTGTCGAGCTATTCTAAGGCGCTGACTACCTAAAGGTAATAATGAAGTGATGTCAGACTATTCTAAGGTGCCGACTACCTATAAGGATGATACAATGTCAGGCTATTCTAAGGCGTTGACTACCTAAAATGATGATACGCTGTCGAGCTATTCTAAGGCGCTGACTACCTAAAGTGATGAAAATGATGTCAAGCTATTCTAAGGCATTGACTGCCTAGGATGTGAAAACTGGATGCAAATGCAAGAATGCTGAAATGCTAATGATGCAAATGATGCTGATGCTGATGATAATGCCGATGATGTTGATGATGCTGATGATGCTGATGATGCTGATGATGCTGATGATGCTCGGATGCTTCTAGGGGACCGAAACCCGTGCCGATGCTCCTGGCTGGACCCAATGTGGACTTATTGCCATCGCCCCCCAAGCCGGTGTGCAGGGATAACTCCTGGTAAAAACCCTGGGGACTTATTGCCTTTGCCCACCATTCGTTGATCCTAAAAATAAGTTGACATCGCAAAAGGAGGATTTATTGCCATCACTCGCCAACTTTCTGTCGCCAGGTCTTGTGACGCGCCTGGGTAATGCAGCTAGGTCTTATGACGAGCCCATATGAATGAGATGAATGCAATGTGTTTGATGAGAGTGGGTAAGCTAAAAGGTAATGCTAGGTCTTACTACGAGCCTAAGGGAATGCAACTAGGTCTTATGACGAGCCTAAAGGGAGGTTCTAGGTCTTATGACGAGCCTAAAGGTTGGATCTAGGTCTTATGACGAGCCTAAAGGGTAGTTCTAGGTCTTATGACGAGCCTAAAGGTTGGATCTAGGTCTTATGACGAGCCTAAAGGTGGGATCTAGGTCTTATGACGAGCCTAAGGAATGCAGCTAGGTCTTATGACGAGCCTAAAGGTAGGATCTAGGTGAAGGTGAATCAAGTGTATGATGGGCCCAAAAGAATGTAGAAGGATTTGGGTTTATGCCAAACCTGGAGATGGTGGGGCTCAAGACGGGCCTGCGGATGTTTGAGTGTGAAGGTAGGGCTTAGGACGGGCCTGAGGAAATTTGATGTGGAGGTAGGGCTTAGGACGGGCCTGTGGAACTTTTGATGAGGAGGTAGGGCTTAGGACGGGCCTGTGGAAATTTGATGTGGAGGTAGGGCTTAGGACGGGCCTGTGGAAATTTGATGTGGAGGTAGGGCTTAGGACGGGCCTGTGGAACTTTTGATGAGGAGGTAGGGCTTAGGACGGGCCTGTGGAAATTTGATGTGGAGGTAGGGCTTAGGATGGGCCTGTGTGATATGAGGAGGGTTGATCCTTTGGATTTTGGATTTTTGGGACTCAATCAGTGTCATTGTTGCAATTGTTGGGACCAACAATTGCCCCAGTATTTTTCCTTAAGGCAATCTGTGTTTTTAATTTTATGGCAATCGATCGGAACGATCGATTGCCCCCAGTATTTTCTTTGATTAATCGCACAAAACAAGTCTCACTCTCACAAGGTCAGGGTTTATCTTGAAGTGGTGCTTTCTATCCTACACTCAAAGTGTTTAATATTTGCAATCGTGCTCCCTTTTGGGTCAAGGCATCTCAACCATTGAATTTGATATTTGTTCGATTTACGCGCTCAACCTGTTACTTTCACGTGATTGGATACACAACTACTAAGTCGGAAGTCTTTTGAGCTTGTAACGTGGCTATGGGTGATGAAATGACAACAGGACAATGGAGGAATGTTTAGGATATGTGGAGCTTCAAAGATGACCAAAGCTGCAACTTGCACCGTCTCTTGGACTTGTCTTCTTTGCCTTGAAGTCGTTTGGCTACTTCGTGATTACTTAGCTTATAAACTTGGGACTTGGAACTTTTGGATTGTTCCTTGCATCTTCTTTCTTTTCCAATTTGGGTTTCTCAAGGCTTTTCAGGTTTGCCTTTCTTGGATTTCTTTCCTTCGGGGTTCTTGTGTTTCCCGGTTTTGAACTTGAGAGCTTTTTGATGCTAGCTCATTTGGATCCTGTGTCACTTTGGGACCATTTGCGGATCGTTTGTCATGCTGGTAGCTTTTGCTTCTTGGACTTGTGAAGTTGTTGTCAAAAGTCGGGCTCCTTGCTTCTTTGGTCACCGGGTCGGTTATTCATCATTGGCTGGCTTATTTGTGGAGCTTGCAATATTGTGAAAGAGGTCATATACGAAAAGCTCAGCGGGGGTGCCTAGGGTTTAATGCCTGGGTTTATAGGCTTTTGGCTGTGTGGTGCTGTACCTAGGTGCTTCGTCATCCCTAATAGTTGTGTATCCTTTCTTTGTTACTTTTTACAGGTTTAAGCGTAAATTTACAAAATATCTCCTTCGATCGGAGTCATGCCGCTTGCCTTACCTTTGAATGTGACCTCTCTGGAGCCGTGTAAAAGTGACACGCTCTTTCGCTCTTGGTTTTACCGCTCAAGGCACTCTCGCGAAACGTTACTCAGAGACTTGTTTGCGCATTTAAACAAAAGAAATAAACATTATCGCTCCTTAACTCAGATTGCCCCCAGTATCGTTGTGGGGTTTTTTTCTCGACAAGCCTTTTGAATACCCAAGTTATTTTGAGGAGGGGTGATTACATGTGTGAGGATGGTGGTGGTGATGGTGATTGCTGAGTGATATTTTGCGTTTTTTTTTTGTGCGTTCACATGAACGGAAGTATACTCATTAGGACACGAATCAAAGAAGAAATTTTATTGATAAACAAAAGAAGTAACAACGACATTGAGTACCAACTAAAAGGGAGAAACCACTAAACTAGCTAAAGAACTAAAAGAAAAGACAAAACAAATGCTACGCAAAACAACTAAAGGAAAAATAATAAAGACCCCGAATGACCCCAAAGCGGAAGTAAATGACTAACTACCCCTAATCCATGACCTATTCTTCAAGGAACATCCAATCAGGCATCGCTTTCTCCTCCGCTGCTTTTACCGTACCCTGTAAACATGGGGAACATGAGCACATGAATAAAGATGATAGTTCAATTGCTGAAATGAAAGATGGGTCCACTAACGCACCAAGTCCTTGACGACCAGGATTCGCTGCTGGAGATAGAACGTCTGGGATTCCTTGGAGATCCTTGCCAAGGCCCTTACCCTCTTGATAACCATACTTCTCCATGATAACCTTCCCTGGCCCAACCTTGAGTTTCTGAAGAGAAGTTGGGTCAGACTGCTCCGGAACAACACTGAACCTGCTCAGATGGGACGAGCCCTCCTCTTCAACCATGCAAACAGGCAACTCCTTCTGATGTGGTTCACCCCTAACGATATGAACCTTCCCGTCCCTTTTGAACTTCAAACATTGATGCACCGTAGAAGGGACGGCCTTCAAATCTTGAAGGAAATCCCGTCCCAGAATCAGGTTGAAAGAATGGGGAATTTGCAGAACCAAGAACTTCACTGGATGAACAACCGTCCCAAACTTAAGTGGAAGATCCAATAGGCCGAACACATGCCTCGGGTTATCATCATACCCCCGTAACACTATTTGGCAGGACTCAAATTTGTCATAACCCATACCCTCTGCCACTTTCAGAGGGCAGATGCTAACGTCTGCTCCTGTGTCAATGAGAACTTTTGGCACCTTGAAGGCCCCGCACCAAACAGTAATATACAATGCTTTTCCCGAGTGCTCGGAGATCTCGTTATCGTGAAAACTGATCTCTTCTTCCTGCTTCTGCCAAAGTGCCGCGACCATTCTTTCCGGGGCTAAACTCTCCTCTGGCCCACCCAAATGTTTGGCAATGGCCCGTCGGTGTTCTGGCGAGATCGTAAGCAAAGACCAGATGGCCATGGGGATAGTTGTTGCCTTCAGCTTCTGAAGCAGTTCTCGTTCACCTGGAATTTCTTCAGCCACCGGGGAAGACAACATTCGCTCTTCCCCCTCTGATGGCTTTTCAGGCGACCCGTAATGCTTGCCTGACCGAGTGAGTAATGTGAGCATTTGCTGGGACAAAGCTGACCGTGGACGTGGGCTTCCGTCCTGCCCCTCGTGCTGGCTTTTTGTCATCCCAAAAAACAGTAAAGGCAGCGCACTGAACTTCGGACTCTGGGATCTCGAGGTCATCCAAACGCTGATACCCCTGATCGATGAGGTCCTGGATCCGATGTTCCAGTGCTTTGCAATCATTAGTATCATGTCCCGCTAGCTGATGGTACTTGCAAAATTGACTGAGCCTATTCCCCTTTCGTGTCTCTCCATGGCGAGGAATGAGCGGTTGTATTAGCCCTTCATCCTGCAGCTCCTCAAAGGCCTGGCTTAAGGGACAACCAATGGGTGTGAACTCCCTTTCAGTTTTGTGGGGAAGCTCCGGCTCCGGGGTTACAGTCTGGATTTTCCCTTCTTGGGCCAATAACAAAATTTTAGACCTCAGATTACGACAATCATCTGTGGAGTGGCCTGTGAGTAGGTGGAAACGGCAGAACCGTTCGGGATATGCCCCCAGACGCCGCCCACGAAACCGCGGGGCTTTAAGTTGAACTAAACCCCGCCCTAGAAGTATTCTCAGAATCTGACTCTGCGGCTGCTGTAGATCCACAATGGGCACCTGTGCGGCCTGCCCTTGTTGCAGCCCCTGGTTCTCCGGTGACTCGATCCCGTTCTCACTGGGGGCCAGATCTAATGGGATGATTCCCGAGAGCATGAATGAGGGCTCTCGCTTCCCTTGCAGCCGACACGAACCCTGAGCTTAGCTCCTCCAAAGCACTTCTGTGGACAAATTCTAACTCAGCTAGTTTCCCTATCAAATCCGCGAGCAGGGCACTCGATCGTTAACTCCAGACGACATCCTAGCTGTAAGGGGTGTTGCCTGTTTTAAGCAGAAAGATAAGTCAGCATTGCGGGAGTGAGACCGGGACTAAACTTAGGAACTCAGGCCGAGGACTAGTGCGCCGCAATGAATGCCGGACTCCGAAATTTTGGGAGAGTCCGTTCTGGACCACACTTTTGGGTTACAAGATTCGTTGGTCCTACGAGTGGGTTTTGCAAGGATCAGGCTTGTAACAAGAATCAACTTAGAGGATTTTTTTTCGTTTTGGGGTGATCGAAGTATTTGGACCATGAAAACCCCTTTAAATGTTTCATTTGGGCTAAAAGAGATTGATGTTATCGATGCAGACATTGGGCCTGAAGCCCAGGAGAAAGAGAACATATGCACAGAAGTCTTACGTAAGGTGGTAATGCAAATGCCCTCACAAGATGACTCAGTCCAACAGGTATAGATCGATCCGGAGAGGTGCTTGGGGCGCGGGCCCAGGTCACCACAAAGGAATGGGGCTTGCACGCTATTCTCTTTGGGCCACCCCACTTTTTCACATCACCTAAAGGTGTGCGTCTACGGTCGGGTCTTTGACTGACCAAACAATGGGCTTGGTAAGGGTACTGCCAGGAAAATGCTTGGGGCTAAAGCCCAGGTATTAAGGGGGTGTGGTTAGACGACACCCTCCTCTTTTCCCCCACTTATTCACATCACCTAAAAGGTGTGAGTCCCTGACAGGGGACCCTCAAACGGGTCCCGGGGTGAAATCGGTTTGTGTGGACCCTCGCTCTCATATGATGCAAGGGTGCAAAAATTAAAGTGCGCACAGAGTAAACAAGCAACATAGTAAAGCCATAAATAAACATTTTCAAGTTAAGCCCTCTTTCTTAAAATAAACAAGTTAAAATTAAGAAGTTGTCCCCAGCAGAGTCGCCAGTCTGTGAGCCTCGATTTTAAACCCTATCCTATGTGGATTAAAGCTGATTAGGATCTAATCGGGTTTTAGGTCCACTATAACCTAAGATTAATAACTATGTCATAAAACAATAATTATTAAAACCTAAGCTAGCTCACTGGAACCTATTATGAGTCGCCACCTAATTTTAACCTAGATCAAATTAGGAAAGGAGAGTTCGGGTTCGGGGGCTTGATATTCGACTTATTAGGGTTCAATTACTTTCATTACCCTCCAGGTCGTTTTTCCTCTACTTGGTTTATTTACGGCTTATTACAAAGTCGTTTTTAACCTAAGTGCGCGCTTCTGTTTTTTTGTGTTTTTAGCATTTTTTGACAGAAAATTAAAGTGAAATTGAAAGCTACCTAAACTAGGGTTTCGGAGGCAGAATTAGGTCAAATTTTGCTTACGTCCGTAGCCACGGACCCCATGTCCGAGACCACGGACCCCAGTTAACCTAAACTATACAGAAGAGTCGAAAATAAAAAAAAACAAAAATTTGCAGGTCCGGGGCCTCGGACAGGCTGTCCGTGGGCCCGGACATTATCAGAAAACCTAAATTTTGAATTTTTAAAAATCCCGCCGCCGTCCGTGGGTGTCCGTGGTCTCGGACAACGCGTCCGAGGTCCCGGACCATAGGTCCGAGGTCACGGACCACCCACGGACAGGGGTTTTCAGAAGGTTCCCGAGGGTGTTTTGAGCTCAAATTTTATGGGTGTGTAGCCTGAAAGGTTCAAGTCGTTAGTGATCGAAAGTTTTCAATTTGAATTCGAATTATGCATGAAACTTGGTAAACAAGTTATTGGACAGAAGCTTGAATAAACAGCAATACAGAAGCCTACGAAGGTTAGTTTGAGCCCAAATTTCGAGGCAAGACAGATAATACCGTGGAGAATTAGGGAAGCTGAGTTTCTACCTGTTTTACCTTCGGATTCACAACGTTTCTTCACACCGGGATTCGTCAAGTGCTCCGTTGATGGCAGACCCAAAAGGACTTCGAGCCAAGCTTCTGGTTGTTGGTTGTTCTTGCTGTTCTTCACGTTTTGGTGGTGTTTTTGTGGGGTTTTGATGATTATTGGTGCTTTGGGAATTGGAAAACGTGTTTAGATGATGATTTCGGGGGATTTTCGGTATGATTTGGGTGGCCGGGTGTTGGAAAACGTGAGAGAGAGAGAGGAGGCTGCCTTTTCTGACTCTCTAGGGTTCTTGAGTATGTGAGGTTCTTTTATCCAAAAACCTATCCCTTTATATAGACTTTCTTAAAGATAAAGAAAATCTAGTAAAAGTAAGATTTTTCGATATTTTAACTAAGTAACTTCCCAAAGGAATTTTGCTATGAAATTTTAACCACATGTCAAGAATGGATATTATGAATTTTCTGAGGTGGAAACGAATTTTTTAAATGTGGAGCATTTTTAAATTGAATTTCTCGTCAGATTCAGTCAGAAATTGCTAGAAAATTATTGGAAATTTGAAAAATCAAAATTCCAACGCCATTATGCTTAAAATGTCATCCTCTATCATGGGTTAAAATACCAAAGCATTTCGAGCTGATTTGGGCACCCTTTGGAGGAGAGAGAAAGCCTATAGGAGATCTCAAAAGCCTTAAAAATTACGAAAACGCCCCTGACAATGACGAAACTGCTCTCAGGACCTGGAACACGCCGATCGAGCCGGAATCCCTCATTACCCGATTAAATATCCCTCACGACACCAAAACCTTGCAGACCCTAACCAGGGGGGTCAAAATTTTGGGTATAACAGGCGGTAGCCTCTATGTTGACCGCCAGGCGGTTGCCTGTGTGGTGACCGCGAGTTAAGAGGCGGTAGCCTCTATGTTGACCGCGAGATTAAGAGGCAGTAGCCTCTATGTTGACCGCCAGGCGGTTGCCTGTGTGGTGACCGCGAGTTAAGAGGCGGTAGCCTCTATGTTGACCGCGAGGCGGTTGCCTATGCCTCGTCCGCGAGTTATGAGGCGGTCGCCCCTGTGGTGTCCGCCAGGCGGTAGCCTGTGAGAAGACCGCGTGTTATCGCGATGTCAAGCTTATTTCTTCTACTAGCTCTAGATTCTTCGTTTGGGCCGTTTTCTGAGCCGTCTGCGCCTATACGTCGTCTCTTCGTGTATTTTGCTCCTAGCTTGGTTGTTCCTCATGTTTAAACCAATAAATTTGTGAGATAAAATAAAACATAAACTAGAGGAAAACTAACCGAAGTGGAGAAATGAGCAAGAAAAGTGCTAATATTATATATGAAATACACCTATAAATCATGCTCATTTGGACACTTATCACACCCCCACACTTATCTTTTTGCTTGTCCTCAAGCAAAATCACGTACCAAGTAGGGAATGCTCAATATAACAAATATTATTATGAAAGGTAGGATAAACATGATCTTAACTTTTGAGGAGTGTGAATCACCTACTGGTGGCATAGGTGTACTCAGGGCAAAAATAAAATATAGAGTTTCGGGGTATGATCCGGAGTACTTCAATGCTTCTTGATTTAAGGTGACTTTGAGAACTTTTACCATGGCCAACTTCTCTCAAGAATGGGCATTGAGGAGAAAACAAAAGGAAAAATAGATTTATGCATTTGTTTCACTTTTGCATAAGAGATGAGAAATATATGTAGGCATCAAGCCTTTGTATTTAAGAACACTCAACTCTCTTGTTGGTTACCAATGGTGTCTCGTAAGTCCCTTATTTATTTTATATTTTTTTTTTTTTGACAGAGAAGCACCCCTTAGCAATCCCTAAGAAAGAAGACAGAAAGAACCCCTGAGCAATAAAAATCCAACCATTTCAGATCATTTGGTCACACCGCATAAAAATGCTCCTCAAAAGTAATCAAAATTTTAAAATTTTGTACCATTTATCCCACAATTCATAACAATATTTATTCTAAAGAGAACAACCCACATAAAAAGGGTCCGCGATATTGAATTTGAACAAACGCAAGATAAGCAGAGAGATTAAGCATTTTAGCATAAAATGTCACCGAAAAGGGCACACTCCCCACACTTAAATTGAACAATGTCCTCATTGTTCACCAGAAAAACAAGGGAAGGCTTCAGAAGGCCTTTTCGGTAAGTAGATAAAATAGAGAGAACACGAAGCTCACGAATATTCATTTAAGCATATAAATTCTCCTCTGCATATTTTTTTAAATAAAAGCATAATTAAAGAAACTGGTACTCCCCTGATTATTTTTGCTAGCGTGTATTGAACTTCCCCCACACTTGAGCTTCAGCCTCAAGTAGCGTAGCTTGGTTGCGGTGTAGTCATGAAATTGCACCTGCATAAACACTAGAAGCAACCATACTATAAACGGGGTTAAAGTTAGCAAAAAAATTAAAGGGAACCTGAAAATTAAAACAGCATAAAAGCATATAAAAGATAAGTTCGTCCGGGTTGCCTCCCGGAAAGCTGCCCTTCTTTAACGTCTTTGGCTAGACGCTTTTCGTTAGATCGATCCTGGGGGGTGGTTATGAGGAGTAGATCCAAAGCATGACTCGATGGTTTTTTTGAGAGTCCACCTGGATGCATGTTTTCTTTTCTTATCCCGCTCTTCGTCCGGGATTGGTGGTGGTAACTCTGTAATAGACATGCCGTCTGGAAGGGTGATAAACAGAAGTGGGGATGATGGTGATTGAGTCCCGCACAAATTGAGATCTTTGATTTGTTATCTGGAGATCTTCCTGATGCAAACTCCAGTTTTCGTTATAAGCTTGAAGGGTGATTTTCCCCTGGGCTACCCAATGCACATCGGCTGTGGCAAGGAATGGTCGTCCAAGGATGAGAGGTGTAGTGGAGTTCTCTTCGATGTCTAGAATGACAAAATCGCATGGGAAGTATAAGTGCTCCACTTTAATGATAACATCCTCCACCACTCCGCTTGGGTATGTTACCGAACCATCTGCCAGTTGCAGGGTCATCTTAGTCTTTTTCATCTCTCCAATTCCCAGCTTTTTGAAAGTGGAGAGGGGCATCAAATTAATGGAGGCACCCAGATCGCATAAGGAGTATGGAAATGAGGTGCTACCAATTGTGACTGGAATGGTGAAGCTGCC
Source organism: Limonium bicolor (assembly GCA_023374045.1). Taxonomy (NCBI): domain Eukaryota; kingdom Viridiplantae; phylum Streptophyta; class Magnoliopsida; order Caryophyllales; family Plumbaginaceae; genus Limonium; species Limonium bicolor. The sequence goes on along the minus strand of CM041777.1, from coordinate 312,631,968 downwards.
CGGATCATTGCATTTTGATGGTAGTGGTTTTTGTAGAGTAGCTGAGCAAGCTACATTAAGAGGTACCGTACCGACTTCGGCCAATTTAGTTTTGTTGGATATGAGGTGTTTGAGGAATTTGGCATAGTTTGGCATTTTGGCAATGAGGTCGACAAACTGTATATTGACGTTTAGTTGCTTCAGCATTGCCAGAAACTTACCATATTCATTATCCAATTTCTGCTTTGGAGTCGGTGAGGAAATGGTATAGGCGGTTCTTGTGAAGAAGGTTCTGAAGCTGGTGGAATAGTGAGGACGCTTGGAGATGTCTTTTCTACTGGGACTTAGCTTTTTCTTCACTATCCTCTTTGGATTCTTCTGATTGTTGCGGGATGTGAATCTCGTCGGTTTTCTTACCGCTTCTCAAGGTTATCGCCTTAACCTCTTCTCTTCTCTCTTCAAATTCGAGCTTCTCATGTTCATAACCGGCTACCAAGTTCAAGGTAGGTATTCTCAGATTGAATGCGATTTTATAGACTTTGGCGGTGCTTTCAAGTTCAGCTACATTCCTTTTGGAAGTTTCGATTGCTACAACCCACTCTTGGAGGGAAGGGTGTAGTTCTGGAACGTAACTGTTTTAGCCACCTCCGTCTTTTCTTCATCGTGCTCCTTCACATAGATGCACTTGGCTTGCTCTCTTGGATTTGGTTCATTTTGGCTGGGGAGAGCCCCTGGCGGTCTTCGAGCAAGATGTTCTGCAAGTTGATTGAATTTACCTTCGATTTTCTGGTTGAAGGCTTCTTGTGCAGAAGCTGGTTCTGAGTTATGGACATGAATCCCTTCATCATCTCTTTGAGTTCTGCGTTTGGATCAAAGAGGATGAAGATGGTTGTTGTTGTTGTTGTTGTTGTAAACCTGGAGGGGCACCTTGTGCTCTGTAACCCATATTAGAGTTTGGTTGGGGTCTGTTCCCCTGATAGGTGTTGGAATTGTTGTTCTGCCCTCCTTGGTTCTGATCATTATTTTTCCATGAGAAATTCGGGTGATTTCTCCATGGATAGTTGTTGTTGATGTTTTGTTGTAGGAATTACCGGGGCGGTTTCCTATGAATTGTACTTCCTCGTACTGGCCTTTGCCTTCGCATGATGGTTTCATGAGGACCGGCGCATATGACACATCCTTCTGTAGGTGGAGCTGGTGGTGAACTTGTAGGTGGGGAAGCTATTGTTTTTCATTTCGTTCTGTGATGTTGTTAGCTTTTCCACCATCTTTGCAAGGGACGAGATCTGAGCTGATAAATGATCTGTAGGCTCAACATGGAGTAGGCCTGCTGCTCGTGGCGTTCTTCCTTTGGATCTCGTCCACTGTCTGGTATTGCTCGTCATGGTTTCGAGGAGATCCATTCCTTCTTTAGGAGATTTCATCATGAAACTTCCTCCTGCAGAGGAATTGACGAGTAGTCGGTTCCCATCATCCAGACCGTTGAAGAATGACAGGCAGAGGGATTGATCGTCAAGACCATGGTGGGAACATTCATTAGCATATCTTTGAATCTGTCCCATGCGTCGTACAACGTTTCTCCCGGCTCCTGACAGAAAGTGTTGATTTCACCGATCAATTGCCTCGTTCTACTGGTTGGGTAGTATTTGGCAAGGAATTTTTGGGCCATTTGAAGCCATGTGGTGATTGATCGGGAGGGAAGGCTTCGGTACCACCGGTTTGCTGAATCCGATAATGAGTGAGGAAAAGTTGGAGTCGAATTCTTTCTTTGACATTGCCGGTCTGACCAAAGGAATTGCAAAAGTCTAGGAAGAGACTCAGATGATTTGGGGCTTCATCTGGGTTCGCTCCACTAAACTTGCCTAAATCCCGGACGGCGGTGATGTAGTGGGTTTTGAAAACCCAACGTCCGGCTTCTTCTGGTGTTAGTTCGGGAGAACTATGCTGATGCTCTTCCTTCGGTGTTCGGTTGGTAATCAGATAGGGCACGGTGTTCTGGTTGAATTGCATGGTCCATTTCATTTATAACTTCGTTATTGGCCATGGCTTGATTTCTCAGGTTTCTCTGCGCTTGAAATAAAGTGCGCTCGGGTTCGGGGCTCGGACTGATTGGTGGAGAGCTCGGGTTCGAGTTTTGGCATGCACAGAAGATAACTTGTGGTTTGTCAGAAGCTGCAAAATTAGTTAGTAAATAAAATAAGAAAGACAGAAATATTGGTTAGGCTGATAAACGTTAGGAGTTAGTGTACTGGAAATTATAAGTTAGTAGTTAGATTGGAGAAATGACAGAATTGAAATGACAATGGAAAGAAATGTTAAGGACAATGGAAATTAAATGTTAAGGACAATGGAAAGAAATGACAGAAATTTAAAGTTAGTAGTTAGAACATGGAAAGAAAGGACAATGGAACGAAATGACAATGGAACGAAATGACAATAATATTAAGATGTTAGGAGTTAGATGTCCAAAGTCCGAAGTCAAATGTCCAAGTCAGGTCAGAAGTCCGATGTCCAAGTCAGATTATAGTCCGATGTCCAAGGTTAGATTATTAACAAATAATATTGACAGTTATTATAATAAAACAGGTGAACTACCGGAAACTAGGGAAATTGATGGAATCAATCTCCCCGGCAACGGCGCCAATTTGCAACTGTTATTTTCTGAGTGGTTAAACAGGTGTGAAATTAAAAGAAAAGAGATTAAAACTCAAATTATAAACGTCGGGCTGCAAACAAAATCCCGGTCGTAGTTAGTATAACAAGTGTCGTATCCACAGGGAGATTGTTCAATTTATCCTAGTCTTGGTAGTTACTTAAAAACTGTAAAAGGGGTTTAGCCGGAGGCAAGCTTGATTTGTTGTTTGATCAGTGCAAATTAATAAAAACAGTAAAAAGGTGAATTAAGTGAAGTGGAAGGAAAAATGTATCCTAGGATAGCGGGGGAATTTCCGAAATTACTTAAACATATTTATAACCTTGTCTCAATTATTTATTGCCTATTAGAGTTAATAATTGTCAGTTACGAACTCTTAATAAAAGCCTTAATATTTTCCTGCTCAGTCCGGAGTGTAAATACTAAGATTAATTCCTTTGTGGTACCTAGACTATCTCAAAATCATATGTTGATAGTTACCAAATAAATGCAGTCGTTTGTCGCGCAAAGCATTTAGCAAATTTAGTTGAAAGGAATTAAAACAAGTTAAATGAGAGAAACAGGTGATAAATATTGTTTACGTAATATTAGAAATAAACCCCCATCCTAGGATACAAAAGAAATTTACTCAGACATAACCGTAGATAAGAAGGTAGCACAGACAGATTTTGACATTATTTCAGAGGAGGAACTGGTCTGCTCTCGCTCTCACTGCTGCTCTTCTATTTCTTTAGTTACTGCGTGAGTGTGGACTGATATGGTGATACGGGAGGAAATATAAGTGGAAGCGAATGGATGAGTGTGGTGAATGGTTTCTTCAGACTCCCGTCGTGCGTGGTGTGTATTATGCAGTTAAGGTGGTGGGTTTATATAGAGGTTTGGATCCGTACGAGTTTGATTGCAGATGAAGAAGAGCATTGATTGCTTCATTGATTGCGCAGGGGACAGACTGAATACGCGTGCGGAATAGATGGATAAGTTGCAGGCGAGTCGGGCGAGTTGCAGACGACGACGGCGCGAAGAAGATAGTCGCGACTGATAATTTGTCATGGTCCTGTGGTACCGCCCAATAAGTGGCGGTAATCTCCTGTGTTGTCCGCGAGATTAAGAGGCGGTAGCCTCTATGTTGACCGCCAGGCGGTTGCCTGTGTGGTGACCGCGAGTTAAGAGGCGGTAGCCTCTATGTTGACCGCCAGGCGGTTGCCTGTGTGGTGACCGCGAGTTAAGAGGCGGTAGCCTCTATGTTGACCGCGAGGCGGTTGCCTATGCCTCGTCCGCGAGTTATGAGGCGGTCGCCCCTGTGGTGTCCGCCAGGCGGTAGCCTGTGAGAAGACCGCGTGTTATCGCGATGTCAAGCTTATTTCTTCTACTAGCTCTAGATTCTTCGTTTGGGCTCCGTTTTCTGAGCCGTCTGCGCCTATACGCTCGTCTCTTCGTGTATTTTGCTCCTAGCTTGGTTGTTCCTCATGTTTAAACCAATAAATTTGTGAGATAATAATAAAACATAAACTAGAGGAAAACTAACCGAAGTGGAGAAATGAGCAAGAAAAGTGTTAATATTATATATGAAATACACCTGTAAATCATGCTCATTTGGACACTTATCAGGGACATAGCAGAAGATTACTAAAGCTCAGCCTAGAGACACAGAAGAAACGCTCAACTCTCTCAGAAGATGTCCTTATCTAATGAATCAAACAAACAGGTCTCTCGAACCCACACCACAAGCCACTCAGAACCCAAAGCACAGCACACTCTATGAAACATACACTGACGCACCCCTAGACACCCATCATACAACTCAGACCTCGTAATCCAAACCCACACCTCAACACAGAGCATATAGACCAAGCGCACACCCGAACTTACATTACAACGCATCACCTTACTCAACTCATAGCCCATACTCATAGCAGATTCAACACCGGCTAAGGCACAACGCCTAGTCAGAGCACCTAACTATGACACCCCTGAACCCACATCACCACTCATCACCTTAACCAAACTCATCTGATCTCACACACATCTCACAGCCCGGTCACAACGCACTAACTCACGTCCCAGAACACAACACAAACCCACGTCACCAGCACACAACCGAAGCACACAACTCTAACAAACCGGAACTTGCATTCGGTCATCCTTTTCCAAAGGACCCGACTCCCTCGGATTCAGTCTCAAGCACAAAAAGCACACAGACAGTCGGACACTACGCTTCCGCTGCGCTACTCTGTTAGTGGACAACCACAGAGCAGACGCACTCAATAGACTCCAAGAAACAATCAAATCATACAGCAAACTACAGTCAAATCACGCAGCAGGCAGCACATAACACATAACAGGCAAGGACACGGAAGCGTAGGCATGTAGACACCCACAAAACCCAAAGAAAGCCAAACCTGGCTCTGATACCACTAAATGTAATGACCGCAAACACCACCCTAGGAGTTAGGGACGTTACACGCCGCGTATCTATTACCTAATAACGCAAGGCTCTAACATACGATACCCAAAACAAAACAAAGTACACTTTTATTAACTGAAAATAGATTACGAGGTCTATCTGACATTACATGCAGAAGCCAAACTACATTACGTCACATAATCAAATTACAAAGGGCCTTAAGCCACAACTACAAATACAAAGCGAAGGACGATGCAGAAAGCAGAGTGGAGTCTTCAAAGGAAACTTAAACCTGCAAATCAGACGGAAATAGGGGTGAGCCAAACTATAGCTCAGCAGGTGATAAACTTCATCAGCTGAGCATGCTCAAAACATATACTGAACATAATCATATACTAATACATAAGGTTAGCAAAACAGACTGGAAGTTGTAACATAAATCAGATAGAGAATGAAGCTTTCTCAAATCAGAGGAGTGACAAGCCAGAACCGAAATAGAAGTTTGTCAAATCAGAGCAAAGAAGCAGGAACTGAGCAAACCGAACAGAAGTCTTAAATCAGAACAAAGCAAACCACAAACTCAGAAGTTCATAACAGAAGCTCAATCAAAACAGAGGTGGGACACTAGACACCAGCTGACACATCAGAAGGACTCACATAACGTCCTATGGATCCGAAGATCCCACAACAGAAGCCGTAGAGACAGCTATGGACCCGTCGGTCACTAAACATCCAAGGGACCCTGAGAGATAGAACAGAAGGGAACCCAAGGGAATAACAGAAGGAATTCCTGCGCAGCATGCTACGGGACAGCCAGACCCGACTATCCAAGGCTCAGAAGCTAAACATCTAGGTCCCAAAACAGAGGCTTTACAAAACAACACAGAAGCCTTAACATAACAGAACGGAGGGCCGAAGCACATCATACAGATCATAAGCCCTTATCAAAACAAAAGTCATACACTGACTATCAAACCCGAAAACAAAACAGAAGCGTAGAAGCTCAAACACTCTTCTAGAGCAAATCAGAGTTCCAAGGCTTGTTGAGAACTTTCAAATTAAGGTACACATATACATGTGCTAAAACATATCAGAACAGATAGTACTCGAAAAGAGGAATCCAACGCCGCAAACGGCACTCAAAACGGAGCTCAGACGAAGAAGTTATGCTAAAACAAAGGCCGGTCCGAACATGCGTCCGACCTTGCATGTCCGGACCTAATTCGAGAGTCTGAAAATCCTCCGGCGTATGATGTCCGAACTTCAATGTTCGGACACATGTTAGGACATACCGAAAACTGCAAAATCACTTACGGAAATCAGCCAGAACCAAGCCACAAATCCCCCACAAAACATACATAACTTATTGTAGCAAATTAACCAATCGAAAACACATTTCCATGGGGTTTTAACGCATCAAACGCACATCAAAATCAACCAAAAACATCACCAAATCAAAGAGTTAAAACAATCATATACGAAGAACAAACAAAATCAGAAATCCCCATGGTCGAACACACACAACCGAATCCATTCACCACCTACCTCACATCCGACGCTAAGCCATCTCTGTAGACTCTACAATCTGCTCCACTCGAATTACATCCCGAATCACAAATGCTCGCACAAATCGAAGAGGGCCAACAGCGAAGGAAGAAGCAAGGAACTTGACCAACGAACAGCAACGCACACTCGGACTCTACAGATTGGAATCATCAATGCAGAAGCTAGACATCAGGCTAATTAATTTGCAAGATTGAGGAATTGTGAAGAAGAGAGCAAGGGAGGGGAAGTTTATGCAGAACGGGAGTTGAGAGGAGAGGGAAGAAAACTGTCGAGAGGGATGATCGAGAAAAAAAAAATGAGAGAGAATAAAAGTAAGAGTTAGAATATCTAAAATGAATTTAGTTTTCTAACTCTCCAACTCCCTAATTAGTAAGAAGACTAAAGGACAAGATTAACCCTCCTTCCTTCTAACTTAGGAATTATATTGTTGACGACATAATCCCACTAAAATAAGATTAGAAAGTTATAAAGCTCCCTTGCGAATTTGAAACAAGCTGAAATAAAATAGAAAAAAAATTGGGGCATAACAGACCAGGTCTGATAACGCAAGGGAACTTGGCACCAGCTTAGAAGGGAAAGAATTTTTATGAAGGGTGTGGTATTAGACATGAAACAACCTGTCCTAACACGCCCCAACAGAATGGAGTAGCTGAATGAAAGCATAGATATCTACTTGAGACAGCAAGGGCTCTATATTTCAAATCCAATGTTCCTCTTGAGTTTTGGGGAGAGTGCATACTCCACACTGTCTATCTCAGCAACAGACTTCCCAGTAAAACAATTAACATGCGAACACCATATGAAATTTTGTTCAATAAGAAACCAGAATATAAACACTTGAGGGTGTTCGATTGCTTATGTTTCGCATATCACATCAGAATTGGAAATAAATTCAATCCAAGATCAACAACTTGCATCTACCTGGGTCAGTCCATGCATTAGAAGGGATATATATTATTAAACCTAGAAACTAGAGATATCTTTGTTAATCGAGATGTGGTTTTCTACTAAAATTTGTTTCCCTTCAAACAAATACCAAACCATCTTGATCTTGACTTGAAGAAATACTTTTTACCCTATGAAATCGAGAGACTGGCCGTCCCTTTACCAGAAGAAATTACTCAACCTGTCGAAAATCATCATACTATCTTTGAAGATCGGGTCCCTGATGTGGTCCAATATAACAACAATCGAAATACACCCACTTCAGAGGGGGACATCGAAGTAGAGGGGGCTCATCATCAACTAGATACCAGTGATGATCAACCTCAAGCTGAACAACAGGCAAATCAGCCACCTGTTTCGAGAAGGTCTGAGCGCATTAGACATACTCCCGCACAATTCCAAGATTACCTTCTGGGGAACGTCACAATGAACACACTGACATATGTTATTCTGTCCATATGTATGAGCATTCAGTCCCAATTAGCGCAAGACATAATTGAGCCCGAGTCATATGAAGAAGCAGTATTTAAAGGAGAATGGGTCTCTGCCATGAATGATGAGTTACATGCGTTAGAAGCTAACCAAACTTGGGAGCTGGTGGAGCCGTGTAAAACTTAGAAACCCATTGGTAGTCTTGGGTATACAAGGTCTAGCTTACATCTAATGGAGGAATTGAACGGCATAAAGCAAGAGTTGTCACCAAGGGATACAACCAGAAAGAAGGTACAGACTACCAAGAGACTTATTCACCAGTGGCTAAGATGACAACAGTTCGTTCCTTCCTAGCTGTCACAGTTAAGAGAGGCTGGGAAATTCACCAATTCGATGTTAACAACGCATTCCTAAATGGTGATTTAGATGGGAAGGTGTACATGCTCCCTCTAAGGGGATATCTGAAAGAAGGAGACAAATGAATCGACAAGTTGAAGAAGTCCATATACGGACTAAAACAGTCCTCGAGACAGTGGAATTCAAAGCTTACTAGTTTTCTTGAAATCCTTGGCTATACTCAATCCCTCAACGACTATTCTCTCTTCACCAAAAAGAAGCAAGGCCAGTCCACATACATCCTAGTTTATGTCGATGATATTCTTGCCACGGGGAACAGTAGTGTAGAAATAAACAGAGTCAAGAAAGAGCTCAACACTGTTTTCAAAATCAAGAATCTTGGTTTAATCCGGTATTTTTTGGGAATGGAGTTTTTAAACACCCCAGAGGGAATGGTTGTCACTCAAAGGAAATTCATCCAGGAAACATTGAACAAATTCTTCCACTCTAAGTGCAAACCCACTGTTGCTCCTATGGAATACAATTTGAAGTTTGAAGACAACTGCAAGCCTCTCACTGATCCCACTGTCTACAGGCAAATTGTTGGAAAATTAAACTATTTGACACACACAAGACCAGATCTATGTTATACAGTCCAGTTCTTGAGCCAGTTTTCCAGCAGCCCGACAGAAGCACATCTCAATGTTGCTCATCATGCCCTTAGATATGTCAAAGGAACTATTGGCTTCGGCCTTTTGATGAATAACAGCAACCTTATCAATATGATCGCCTATTGCAATGCTGATTGGGCCACTTGCCCATCTACCAGAAAATCCATTAGTGGCTTCTTCATTACTTTAGGAGCCTCTCCAATCTCCTGGAAGTCAAAGAAACAAATCACCGTTGCTTTGTCCAATGCCGAAGCTGAATATAGGTCGATAAGGAGGCTCACAACAAAGCTAGCATGGTTAACCAGACTGTTATCTGAACTAGAAGTACCTACCATTGTGCCTGTCCCCATCAAATGCGATAATCATGCAGCGGTATACATAGCCAAAAACCCTATTTTCCATGAGAGGACTAAGCACATTGATTTAAACTGTCATTATGTACGTGAGAAGTGAAACAAGGCCTTATTTCAGTAGAGTTTATACCTGGCCGTCTACAGCTCACGGATCCTTTCACCAAAGTTATTATAGGGAAACAATACCAATCCGTTCTTCCTCAGTTAGGGTTACATGATTGTACTAGAATTTTATAATTTCTTTCATTTAATCCAATCTTTATGGTCTCGACCCTAGAGCTTGAGAGGGGGTATTAGAGTTATATTCCTTTCTTCTTAGTTTCCTTTCTATTCTTAGTTAGTTTCCTTTCTTTATTAGTCTAGTTTTTCTTTCCTTATTTTTGTTTTCTTTTTCGCTGTCTCTATTCTCCTATATATGTACTCATTCTTTACGCAAGTATGCAAGTAATAAAAACACCGTTCTTTCTGCCTCTGCTCTCTTCCTCTTTCTCGTTGTGGAGTACGACCACCGCTTCACAGTAATCTAACACATGTTCAATTGATTTCAGAAGTAGATAACAAGACAATAAAAACACTAGTGAAGCTAAAGCTTCGTACGGCCGAAGTATTTGTAGGAGGATGAAGGGGGGTTTGCCGAAGTATATTCCTTGTTCAAGATTAGAAGTATTTTGAAATTTCAAATAGAGGTGGATGAAATATACGTAGAAAACAGATTTTGATTGATTTTTTTGACTCAAGATGCGCACTTACTACCTAAGATGCACAAGACTAATAAAACTTAAAGATCAACGGCTGATACTTGCATTAAATAAAAGCTAGTTAATGTTTACAAGCCCCAAAACATAGTCAAAGTCATAAACAGAAATGCCCGTAGGCTACATAAGTCAATAAGCGTTTAGCACTAAATACATAAGTCTTTCATAAAAAAACTAAAGTCTCCAAATCCGAAGTGAGAACCATTGTTGATCAATCTGTAATATATATGTGGAAAGGGGTGAGCAACCACAACTCAGTAGATGGCAAACTTCATCAATGAAGCATGCTCAAAACATTAAAATCAGATGATGAATCACAAACAAAAGCATAAGCTATCAAACTCAAACAAAACTGAAGCATTATATATACAACCACTCGAAGCAAAGCTTGTCAGATTTGCAACTATAGGTGGGACACTAGTTCTAAGCTACACATACAGAAGGGCTAGGCCCTTGGATTAGAGGATCCCACAACACAAATGGTAGAGACCACTAGTTGGAACCGTTAGTCACTAATCATCCTGGAAAGCCGAGAAAATTTAGAAAGATGTCCTGCGCAGCATGCTACGGATAGCCAGACCCAGCCATGCATGGCTCAGAAGCTAAGTGATTAGGTCCCAAAATAAAATACCCTAATTTACATAACATAAGTGCATAAACGTGTATAAAACGTGAGTAAATCATCGATAAAAACTTAGGAGACCATAACCTTGCAAATAGAAGCCAAAACGGAGTTCAAACGAAAAGAATAATTTAAGCAAAATCAGTAGCCTGTCCGAAACATTGTTCTGACTTACAAGTCCTACACATGCCGAGAT